>OX030955.1:15658877-15941377 GCA_943735955.1 Piscicola geometra
GAAGGAATGGAGGGGATGAGTGAGTGGTGGAAGGGATGGAGGGAATGAGTGAGTGGTGGAAGGAATGGAGGGATGAGTGAGTGGTGGGAGGGATGGAGGGATGAGTGAGTGGTGGGAGGGATGGAGGGGATGAGTGACTGGTGGAAGGGATGGAGGGATGAGTGAGTGGTAGGAGGGATGGAGGGATGAGTGAGTGGTGGAGGGATGGAGGGATGAGTGAGTGGTGGAAGGAATGGAGGGATGATGTGAGTGGTGGGAGGGATGGAGGGATGAGTGAGTGGTGGGAGGGATGGAGGGATGAGTGAGTGGTGGGAGGGATGGAGGGATGAGTGAGTGGTGGAAGGGATGGAGGGATGAGTGAGTGATGGAAGGGATGGAGGGATGAGTGAGTGGTGGAAGGGATGGAGGGATGAGTGAGTGGTGGAAGGAATGGAGGGATGAGTGAGTGGTGGAAGGGATGGAGGGATGAGTGAGTGGTGGAAGGGAATGGAGGGATGAGTGAGTGGTGGGAGGGATGGAGGGATGAGTGAGTGGTGGGAAGGATGGAGGGGATGAGTGAGTGGTGGAAGGAATGGAGGGATGAGTGAGTGGTGGAAGGGATGGAGGGATGAGTGAGTGGTGGAGGGAATGGAGGGATGAGTGAGTGGTGGAGGGATGGAGGGATGAGTGAGTGGTGGAAGGAATGGAGGGATGAGTGAGTGGTGGAAGGAATGGAGGGATGAGTGAGTGGTGGGAGGGATGGAGGGATGAGTGAGTGGTGGGAGGGATGGAGGGATGAGTGAGTGGTGGAAGGGATGGAGGGATGAGTGAGTGGTGGGAGGGATGGAGGGATGAGTGAGTGGTGGGAGGGATGGAGGGATGAGTGAGTGGTGGAAGGGATCGAGGGTGAGTGAGTGAGTGGTGGAGGGATGGAGGGATGAGTGAGTGGTGGAAGGGATGGAGGGATGAGTGAGTGGTGGGAGGGATGGAGGGATGAGTGAGTGGTGGGAGGGATGGAGGGATGAGTGAGTGGTGGAAGGGAATGGAGGGATGAGTGAGTGGTGGAAGGGATGGAGGGATGAGTGAGTGGTGGAAGGGAATGGAGGGATGAGTGAGTGGTGGAAGGGATGGAGGGATGAGTGAGTGGTGGGAGGGATGGAGGGTAGAGTGAGTGGTGGAAGGAATGGAGGGATGAGTGAGTGGTGGAAGGGATGGAGGGATGAGTGAGTGGTGGAAGGGAATGGAGGGATGAGTGAGTGGTGGGAGGGATGGAGGGATGAGTGAGTGGTGGGAGGGATGGAGGGATGAGTGAGTGGTGGAAGGGATGGAGGGATGAGTGAGTGGTAGGAGGGATGGAGGGATGAGTGAGTGGTGGGAGGGATGGAGGATGAGTGAGTGGTGGAAGGAATGGAGGGATGAGTGAGTGGTGGGAGGGATGGAGGGATGAGTGAGTGGTGGGAGGGGATGGAGGGATGAGTGAGTGGTGGGAGGGATGGAGGGATGAGTGAGTGGTGGAAGGGATGGAGGGATGAGTGAGTGGTGGAAGGGATGGAGGGATGAGTGAGTGGTGGAAGGGATGGAGGGATGAGTGAGTGGTGGAAGGAATGGAGGGATGAGTGAGTGGTGGAAGGGATGGAGGGATGAGTGAGTGGTGGAAGGAATGGAGGGATGAGTGAGTGGTGGGAGGGATGGAGGGATGAGTGAGTGGTGGGAGGGATGGAGGGATGAGTGAGTGGTGGAAGGAATGGAGGGGATGAGTGAGTGGTGGGAGGGATGGAGGGATGAGTGAGTGGTGGGAGGGATGGAGGGATGAGTGAGTATGGGAGGGATGGAGGGATGAGTGAGTGGTGGAAGGAATGGAGGGATGAGTGAGTGGTGGAAGGAATGGAGGGATGAGTGAGTGGTGGGAGGGATGGAGGGATGAGTGAGTGGTGGGAGGGATGGAGGGATGAGTGAGTGGTGGAAGGATGGAGGGATGAGTGAGTGGTGGAAGGGATGGAGGGATGAGTGAGTGGTGGGAGGGATGGAGGGATGAGTGAGTGGTGGAAGGAATGGAGGGATGAGTGAGTGGTGGGAGGGATGGAGGGATGAGTGAGTGGGTGGGAGGGATGGAGGGATGAGTGAGTGGTGGGAGGGATGGAGGGATGAGTGAGTGGTGGAAGGAATGGAGGGATGAGTGAAGTGGTGGAAGGAATGGAGGGATGAGTGAGTGGTGGGAGGGATGGAGGGATGAGTGAGTGGTGGGAGGGATGGAGGGATGAGTGAGTGGTGGAAGGGATGGAGGGATGAGTGAGTGGTGGGAGGGATGGAGGGATGAGTGAGTGGTGGGAGGGATGGAGGGATGAGTGAGTGGTGGAAGGGATGGAGGGATGAGTGAGTGGTGGGAGGGATGGAGGGATGAGTGAGTGGTGGAAGGGATGGAGGGATGAGTGAGTGGTGGGAAGGATGGAGATGAGTGAGTGGTGGGAGGGATGGAGGGATGAGGTGAGTGGTGGAAGGAATGGAGGGATGAGTGAGTGGTGGAAGGGATGGAGGGATGAGTGAGTGGTGGAAGGAATGGAGGGATGAGTGAGTGGTGGAAGGGATGGAGGGATGAGTGAGTGGTGGGAGGGATGGAGGGATGAGTAAGTGGTGGGAGGGATGGAGGGATGAGTGAGTGGTGGAAGGAATGGAGGGATGAGTGAGTGGTGGAAGGGATGGAGGGATGAGTGAGTGGTGGGAGGGATGAGTGAGTGGTGGAAGGGATGGAGGGATGAGTGAGTGGTGGAAGGGATGGAGGGATGAGTGAGTGGTGGAAGGAATGGAGGGATGAATGAGTGGTGGAAGGAATGGAGGGATGAGTGAGTGGTGGAAGGGATGGAGGGATGAGTGAGTGGTGGAAGGAATGGAGGGATGAGTGAGTGGTGGGAGGGATGGAGGGATGAGTGAGTGGTGGAAGGGATGGAGGGATGAGTGAGTGGTGGAAGGAATGGAGGGATGAGTGAGTGGTGGGAGGGATGGAGGGATGAGTGAGTGGTGGAAGGGATGGAGGGATGAGTGAGTGGTGGAAGGGATGGAGGGATGAGTGAGTGGTGGAAGGAATGGAGGGATGAGTGAGTGGTGGAAGGGATGGAGGGATGAGTGAGTGGTGGGAGGGATGGAGGGATGAGTGAGTGGTGGGAGGGATGGAGGGATGAGTGAGTGGTGGAAGGAATGGAGGGATGAGTGAGTGGTGGAAGGGATGGAGGGATGAGTGAGTGGTGGAAGGGATGGAGGGATGAGTGAGTGGTGGGAGGGATGGAGGGATGAGTGAGTGGTGGGAGGGATGGAGGGATGAGTGAGTGGTGGGAGGGATGAGTGAGTGGTGGAAGGGATGGAGGGATGAGTGAGTGGTGGGAGGGATGGAGGGATGAGTGAGGGGTGGGAGGGATGGAGGGATGAGTGAGTGGTGGGAGGGATGGAGGGATGAGTGAGTGGTGGAAGGAATGGAGGGATGAGTGAGTGGTGGAAGGGATGGAGGGATGAGTGAGTGGTGGAAGGGATGGAGGGATGAGTGGGATGGTTAGGATGGATGGTGGAAGGATTGGTTGGGTAATTATGGTGGTGTAGAATAATAAGATTATGATGGAGGGATTGTTTCAGATGATTGGGTTGAAAGGGATGGGTTGGATGATTAAGGTGGAAAGGAGGATAATGGTCAAGATGAGGTGGTGTGAACAAAGATAATAGTGGCTAAAGATGATTAGACATCATTGTGATGGATAAGTTGATAGATGGTTGGATGAAAGGACAGATAAATAGATGAATTGGCTGATAGAGAAAGTAACCATGCACCAACGCACACAGCAAACTACAGAGGCTCCACAGGCTACGGAGAGGAGAGCATCAACTGCCTGTTGGGAAAGGTCGGAGAACAAGACGTGCAAGATACGCTGGTGAGTTCGTCTGCATCATTATCATCATTGCTATCATTATCATATTCATTTTCATAATTATCATAATCATCGTAACCATCATCATCATCATCTCAATAGTTGCTTTTAAAGAGCATGTGTCTAATAAGCTAATCCTAGAAGTTATTCATATCATTGACTTTGTGCATATATCCACCTATCCATCCATGCGTCCATTCACCAAAACCATCTGACTATCCATCAACTTTCCACCATCACCCAAATCACATCTGTTTGAAATTTAAACCGCAAACACTTTTTTTTATAATTACCCACCCATCTACCACACCACCCATCTACCACACCACCCATCTACCACACCACCCATCTACCACACTACCCATCTACCACACCACCCATCTACCACACCACCCATCTACCCGATCACCCATCTACCACACCACCCATCTACCACACCATCCATCTACCCAAACACCCATCTACCACACCACCCATCTACCACACCATCCATCTACCACACCACCCATCTACCACACCACCCATCTACCACACCACCCATCTACCACACCACCTATATACCCAATCACCCATCTACCACACCACCCATCTACCCAATCACCCATCTACCACACCACCCATCTACCACACCACCCATCTACCACACCACCCATCTACCCAATCACCCATCTACCACACCACCCATTAAAACAATGTATAAATCTAAAACAACGGCATCCATAACCACCCACCACCACCAACCCAACATTTCTCAACCACACCACCCATCCACCAACCCAACTACACATCCACCACTACACCAACCCATCCACACATTGACCCACCAATCCACCTAAACCCATCAACCAGCCACACACCCACAGGTCCAGCCACACATCCACAACCACATCCACAACCACGCTAACTCATCCACAACCACACCAACGCTGTTATCAAGGCAGCAGTGCATGAGGTGGTGGCGAGTGGCAGGGTGGATGGCGACAGGATGGCGGTGCTGGGAGGCTCGCATGGAGGCTTCCTGGTGGGCCATCTCATCGGACAGTACCCGGTACTCTTCATCCATCTCTCCATCCTTCTCTCCATCCTTCTCTTCATCCTTCTCTCCATCCATCTCTTCATCCTTCTCCTCATCCTTCTTTCATTCTTGTCACTCTGATCAACTTTTTTTATTTCGCGCTTATTCCTCTTCATTTACCAAGGGCTCGCGCTGTCGAGGGCCACTGGGGCCAATGGCCCCACTTTTTCAAAATTGGCCCGAAAAAATCCTGATTGGCCCCAATGATTTTTTTTTCCAAAATTTTATTTTCGTTTTTTTTATTTTGAAATTTTTTAGATGTTTCTTTGTCTAATAGAATGTCGCGGGAAGAAGTTGTTATTGAAAAGTTGAGCCAATCAAAATTAGCCTCGTGTTTTAAATCCGGTCATTTGCGTGCAGACTATATCAATCTATATAAGCCTCAGTCAATCTATTTAATACGTGTGTTGTATAGCATACTTTGTAATACCGTTAGGTCATTAAAGTCGCGTGAAATTAAAGAGATATTAAAAAAGCTATTACTAAGAAATCTGTCAAATGTCTTCCTCAAGTGGTTCTCAGGATGGAAAAGAGTCAAGCCAAAAAGAAAAAAACAGAGCATTTCAACAGATATCGAAAATTAATAACAATTGGCTTCGCTTTGACAATATAAAAAATTTAATGTACTGTGATCTATGTATGAAGGTGCAAAATAAAAACTCTTTTACTTTTGGATGCAGTAATATTAATAAAAACTCAGTGTTGAGACATGCGAGTTTTAAAGGTAACTGTTAATAAAATTGCATAATTTAGCTCAATTATTTCTTCATTATAAGTATTTAAAATAAAAATTACCTGCGTTCACTTTTTTAATAATCCTAGACCACACTAATGCTGTCGGCGCCAGCAAGCAATCAGTGTTCATGGTTTCTGCCTGTGAAGTGGCCTTTGGCAAGAATGAAGCAGCGATAACTGCAGCACTCAAAGATTAATACTTTGCTGCTAAGCAGAATCTCGCTAGTTCTGGGATTCCTGCTTTAAATGCTCATTGCATAGAACAGGGTGTCACATCCCTAGCATGTCTAAGGGTTGACTTTTGAAGAAAAGTCAGGAAAATCTTTAAGTCTTTTTAAACCAATAACAACCTTCAAGTTTTTGTACATTGCTCACTTTTTGTGTGATGTGCTCAAGCCTATTTCTATATTGTCCAAAATGTACCAAAAGAAAGACTTGGCTTATTCTGAGATTGCACCCCTTTTAACAGCAACTATTCAGACTTTGGAGTACATGTAAAAAACTAAGTCAGCCCCCATGATGCAGAAGTTTTTAAAGCTTATACCTGACATTCCAAAGCCTGATGAATTTGGTCTGTGTCTTTGATTATGAAGGTCACACTATTCGAGACAGTGTGAAACAGAGGACTGAAGCTGAGCCTGTATGCGGAAAGTTTGTTGAAAGCATGATAAAAAGCCGCAATAGTTGGTTTTCAGACAACGAGGATGGGTCTGTATTAACAGCAATGAACAATTTTTTTGATCTTAGTATTTCAGTTTCCGAAATACACTCAGACATAGAAAGAGTATCTGAGTACCTAGAGGCTGTGGGTATCGAGAGCTCACAACCTGAACTACTCAGCTTCGCCAACTTCACTCGAGCCAGCCATAGCTCTGGTAATAAGTCAGTCACTGACATAAAATCTACAACTAATTTGGCCATTAAAAACTCTAATTCTTATCCAGCATCAGCGGAAGCTGCCAAACGATTGTTACTATCGCCAGTATCAACTATAGAGTGTGAAAGAGGATTCAGTAGACAAAACTTAATAAAATTTGACTTGATAAATATTATAAATATATATATTATATCAGTTTGAATATGCATAAACCAGTTTTTTTAACATTACATTTATATTTGTCTAAAAGATTCTCTTTAAATTATAGCTATAATCTGTGTTAACTTGTAATAAATAAATTTAATGTTTTCTTCATTGTCTTAAAAAATACTTAACGCTCACTTTATACAAATAAAACTAAAAATTAGAATAATTATAAAACGAAGAGGACACTTTCTATGTGGGGGGTTTATTGATTTGAAGCCGACTAGGAGCTTATTGAGGGTGAGTTTAAAAATAAATAAGTGCGCCTTATACATGGGGCTGGAGAAAAAAAAATGGTCCCACAAAATTTTGACCCAGCGCGGGCCCTGTTTACTCTCTTGTCTATTTGTCTTTCTTCTTTTCTTTCTCCTTCCATCACTGTTACTCTGGTTATAATGATCTTATTTTTATCTTAAAACAATCTCTGCTATAGACTACAGAAATAGTGTTCAGACTTAATTAATTAATTAATTTGTTAGTTCATAATGTTTCTATTCCTTGTGCTCTTGTCTAACTCTTCATCAAAATTGTTTCAAATCTTTGAGTGTCTCGTTCAAAACTCGAAATTCCATGGCACTTTTATTCATTCCTCATCCACCACTGCACTCATAACGGCATCATCACCAGGATATGTTCAAGGCAGCGGTGGCTCTGAACCCAGTGATCAACTTAACCAGTGAGTTCCCGTCTGTTTATACTTCTAGCAATAGACAATATCGCGTACTTTCTTTTAGAACAATGAATTCGGTTTCCTCAGAATCATTTTTTAATTACTTGCTTGTTTGTTCACCAATTTTTTCATTTATTCATCAATCGTTTTATCCACCAATTTATTTATGTTCCTATATACTATCTATTTATTTCTTCAGCAAATAATTAATTGATAACGGGTTTGACCTTTCACAGACATGCTGGGCGTTTCGGACATCCCTGACTGGTTGGAGCGTCCATATTTGTTCTGCTTTTCCATTTTTATTCAGAAAATTTTAAATCTATTAAAATTTTTGTTTCACTTGCTTAAGTTTTAAAGTATTATTCATCAATTCTTTAGAACCTTTCCTCATCATCATCATCATCATCATCATCATCATCATCATCATCATCATCATCATCATCATCATCATCTTGAAACTTCAAGCATTCATTTTCTCTTTCTCATCCACTCATGCACGCACACACAAACACGCACTAAGACAGACAAACACACACACACAAACACAAACACGCACGCACATACACTAACACACACTAAGACAGACAAACCCACTCACACACACACACAAACACAAACACGCACGCACATACACTAACACACACACATACATACACACACACAAACACAAACACACACACATACATACACACACGTCTCACAGGGTCTTCACAGAACTGGGTTTTCCATTCGACTTGAGTCAAGTGAGCACTGATGCCATGAAGGCACTGCTGCACACCAGGTCACCCTTTGCACACGTTCAGAAGGTCGTATGGGCTGGTATTTGAAAGGGAAGGGGGAGAGGGGGGGAGGGTGTGATTGGATGGTGTGAAGAGATGAGTGGGATGGTGAGGTGTGATTAGTTGGTGGGGAAAGATGATTGGGATGGTGAGGTGTAATTGGTTGGTGGGGAGGGATGAGTGGGTTGGTGGAGAAAATGGGATGGTTCTAGGGTGTTTGATATCTGGGGATGTTGCTAGATAGAGGTGTGATGGTTGTGAGGTTGGATGGTAGGCTGTGTTGGTATGGAGGGTTGAGTGGGAAAGTGAGGTGTGATTGGTTGGTGGGGAGAGATGAGTGGGATGGTGAGGTGTGATTGGTTGGTAGGAGAGATGAGTGGGATGGTGAGGTGTGGTTGGTTGGTGGGGGGAGATGATTGGGATGGTGAGGTGTGGTTGGTTGGTAGGGAGAGATGAGCGGGATGGTGAGGTGTGATTGGTTGGTGGGGAGGGATGAGTGGGTTAGTGGAGAAAATTGGATGGTTCTGGGGTGTTTGATATGGGGGGATGTTGCTGGATATGATGGTTGTGAGGGTGGATGGTAGGGTTCTAGGGCAATTCGTCGCACGGACATTTCGTCGCACCAAACAAAAACTCTACCTCTGTATTAAAATAAGTAAATGAATGTATAAATCAAACCAATCAAAATAAAGACAAAATATTGATACTAGTAGTAGTAGTAGTAGTAGTAGTAGTAGTAGTAGTAGTAGTAGTAGTAGTAGAAGTAGTAGTAGTAGTAGTAGTAGTAGTAGTAGTAGTAGTGGTAGTAGTAGTAGATTTCCTGGTGATTGATCTATAGTTGTCACAAAGACTAATTGTTCGAAACATCTACAGAAGGGAGTCTGTATCAATGATATTTTTATCCGTGATTTTAGGGTTGTATTTCATGACAGCCTTTTGGACAAAATGAACGTTAAAGAATGATTTTTTTGTGAGTTAATTGAACTTTTTAGCAAGTAAAAGGAAGCATACATTGGTAATTTTTAACATGGGGCAGATCATGCAGTTGATTAGGAATTGATTAGGAAGTGAGGAAGAAACAGACTATTTTTAAATGACATATAAAAACGGTGCTTTTTTCTCTTTCCCATCTCTTTTCTTTGCCCTCAGTTGACTTGAATTGTCCATCCTGCACATATCTCCCTTCTACTGAATTTATACTTTTTGCACATTTCCCAGTTTTTAGGCAATTCTTACCCGTATCTCACATCTCATGATAATTGTGAGGAAGGTTAATTTGAGCTTTGAATTAGTTTTGTTCAAAACTTGTCGAAAATCTTGTTTATTTGTCGAAAAAATAAAATTTCCGTTAAAAGTACCCTAGCATACTGAAAGTAAACAACGAATATCTGCCATTAAGGTGCTAGTGCGAATTGCCGAAATGCAAATTGCCGAATGAGTCGAAATATTAAAAAGCCAGAATTGCCGAAAGGAATTTTTTTCAACTAGTACGAATTGCCGAATATAAAAATATCTGTAATTTTCAAATCCAAATTGAATACTTTTTTATTTCATTTTTGGCAATTAAAGATTACATTATAATCGTTATTATTATTATTATTATTATTATTAGTATTAGTATTAGATATAAGTACTTGGTAATGCAACATAATAGTTAAAACCGTTACTTCAAATAACTTTGGTTAAAACATTTAAAAAAATTACTATAAAATTAAATTAAGTTCATTAATTAATGAATCAATATTCAATTAAATTCATCAAATAAGTTATTACACATAGATATATAAATCGTTTAATATCATTAAATATATTTCGGCAATTCAACACTAATAAATTCGCTTTCAGCAATAAACACTAGCTAGCTATTCGACAATATGTATTTCGGCAATTCGCGAGGACACCGCCATTAATGGAGATTTCATTAATACTATACTTAATAGGTTAATCTGGTTTCTATTCTTTCCATGAATCATAAATTGAAAATAACTCCGAAATAATTATTTATTTGACAAAAAACACAAAAATATTTTTTCTCTTAAAAACCAATTCATTTTTTACTTATTTTATAACTTTTTATTTATTTTATAATTTTATTGATTTATTTTATAATTTTTTCAAATTCTGAATCGGTTGAGGGGTGAATCGGTTATGGGGTGAATCGGTTAAGGGGTGAATCGGTTATGGGGTGAATCGGTTATGGGGTGAATCGGTTAAGGGGTGAATCGACTGCATCCCGTAGTAGTAGTAGTATTAGTAGTTCGTCTTGACCTCTAAATTGTGTAAAGTGGGATTCAGTGTAATTGCAGTCGATTCACCCCTCAACCGATTCACCCCATAACCGATTCACCCCTCAACCGAATCACCCCTTAAAATAGTTAAAAACGGACTTTTTTTTAAATAAAAATTTTAATATAAAATAAAATTTTAAATATAAAATAAAATTTTAAATATAAAATAAAATTTTAAATATAAAATAAAATTTTAAATATAAAATAAAATTTTAAATATAAAATAAAATTTTAAATATAAAATAAAATTTTAAATATAAAATAAAATTTTAAATATAAAATAAAATTTTAAATATAAAATAAAATTGTAAAGATAAAATAAAATTGTAAATATAAAATAAAATGTTAAATATAAAATAAAATTTTAAATATAAAATAAAATTTTAAATATAAAATAAAATTGTAAATATAAAATAAAATTGTAAATATAAAAAAAATTGTAAATATAAAATAAAATTGTATAAAAAAAAATTTTTTTAATATAAAATAAAAGTTTAAATATAAAATAAAAGTTTAAATATAAAATAAAAGTTTAAATATAAAATAAAATTTTAAATAAAAAATAAAATTTTAAATAAAAAACAAAATTTTAAATAAAAAATAAAATTTTGAATAAAAAATAATTTATTAAATTCAAAATACTTTATCAAAACAAAATATTGAATAAAAAATAAATTATTCAACACTAAATAAATTACTAAATACAAGGCACTCTTTTCACCCAATTCATTTTAGGGTTGTATTTTATGACAGCCTTTGGACAAAATGAACCTTAAGGAATGATTCTTTTTAGAGTTAATTGAACTTTTTTAGCAAGTAAAAGCGAAGCATACATTGGTAATTTGTAACATGGGGCAGATCATGCAGTTGATTAGGAATGTATTAGGAAGTGAAGAAAAAACAGACTATTTTTAAAGGACATATAAAAACGGTGCTCTTTTCTTTTTCCTATCTATTTTTTTGCAATCAGTTGACTTGAATCGTCCATCCTGCACATATCTCCCTTCTACTGAATTTATACATTTTTGCACATTTCCCAGTTTTTAGGCAATTCTTACCCGTATCTCACATCTCATGCTAATTGCGAGAGAACTATGTATTAGTTTGTTTCCAACCTTGTTTATTTTGTCGAAAAAATAAAATTTCGGTTAAAGGTACACTAGCATACTGAAATAAACAACGAATATATACATCTGCCATTAATGGAGATTTCGTTAATAGGTTAACCTGGCTTCTATTCTTTCCATGAATCATAAATTGAAAATATCTCCAAAATAATTATTTATTTGACAAAAAAACACAAAAACATTTTTTTTTAAAAACCAATTCTTGATATTAAATTGTCATTATTCAATAACAAGTTATTCAATATAAAATATACTATATAAAATATACTATATAAAATATACTATATAAAATATACTATATAAAATATACTATATAAAATATACTATATAAAATATACTATATAAAATATACTATATAAAATATACTATATAAAATATACTATATAAAATATACTATATAAAATATACTATATAAAATATACTATATAAAATATACTATATAAAATATACTATATAAAATATACTATATAAAATATACTATATAAAATATACTATATAAAATATACTATATAAAATATACTATATAAAATATACTATATAAAATATACTATATAAAATATACTATATAAAATATACTATATAAAATATACTATATAAAATATACTATATAAAATATACTATATAAAATATACTATATAAAATATACTATATAAAATATAAATATACTGATATGAATATAAATATACTGGTATAAATATAAATATACTGGTATAAATATAAACATACTATAAAAAATATAAATATGCTATATAAAATATAAATATACTATTAATGATATAAATATGTTATATAAAATATAAATATGCTATATAAAATATAAATATACTATTAATAATATAAATATGTTATATAAAATATAAATATACTATTACTATAATTATTAAAAATATACTATTGAGGGGTGGATCGGTCAAGGGATGAATCGACTGCAACTCCATTAATATAACTGCACTTTTTCAGAAATAACAAGTTTTGGATCTTTTACAATGCGCGTACAAACAAACCGTTGATTTCCGTGATGGCCAGTCAAAGCTATTTATTTTATAATTATCTATTTATTTTATAATTATCTATTTGTTTTATAATTATTTATTTATTTTATAATTATCTATTTATTTTATAATTATCTATTTGTTTTATAATTATTTATTTATTTTATAATTATCTATTTATTTTATAATTATCTATTTATTTTATAATTATCTATTTATTTTATAGTTATCTATTTATTTTATAATTATCTATTTATTTTATAATTATCTATTTATTTTATAATTATCTATTTATTTTATAATTATCTATTTATTTTATAATTATCTATTTATTTTATAATTATCTATTTATTTTATAATTATCTATTTATTTTATAATTATCTATTTATTTTATAGTTATCTATTTATTTTATAATTATCTATTTATTTTATAATTATCTATTTATTTTATAATTATCTATTTATTTTATAATTATCTATTTATTTTATAATTATCTATTTATTTTATAATTATCTATTTATTTTATAATTATCTATTTATTTTATAATTATCTATTTATTTTATAATTATCTATTTATTTTAATTTATCTATTTATTTTAATTTATCTATTTATTTTATAATTTTTTAAATATTTTATCATTTTTTAAATATTTTATAATTTTTAATATTTTATCATTTTTAATATTTGATAATTTTTAATATTTTATAATTTTTTAAATATTTCATAATTTTTTTAATGTCTTATAGTTTTTATATATATTTTTTAGATATATATTATAATTGTAAAAAATAATTTGCCATTTATTTTATCTTTTTAAATAAATGTATTTATTCGTTTTATAATTTTTACATAGTTTTTTATTTATTTGAACAAATTATAGTTTTTTTTATTTTCATTATTTAAAAAATAATAATGTATTATTTTATTTTAGCAAAATACCTATAAAAAATAAAGTCCGTTTTTAACTATTTTAAGGGGTGAATCGGTTGAGGGGTGAATCGGTTGATGGGTGAATCGGTTATGGGGTGAATCGGTTGAGGGTTGAATCGGTTATGGGGTGAATCGACTGCATCCCTATTCAATTAGCCCCACACACACATACATACATACACCCCCTCCCACACACACATACATACATACACTCCTCCATACACATACACATACGCACGCAAACACACAGATGAAGACCCCCCTCATGTTGGCAGTGGGCTCTAAGGACCGTAGAGTGCCCAACAGCCAGGCCTTCCAGCTCTACAACAGTCTCAAGGCCCTCAACCAGAAAGTCAAGTGAGTCGAATCGAGTATTTGCTTTTATTTTGTTGGTTCGACTTTTTATATATTTATTATATATTCTTTGAATACCTATTTTTTATAAATCTAAAATCGGATGTCTTAAAACTCACGCAAGTTAAAACCATTAACTAATAATTATTATAATTATATATATTTTTTTTATAGAGTAATAATTATAAATTTAATGATAATGATTATAATCTTCGTGTTTATTATGATTTAAAAACAATTTGATCAATTGTTTCTCACATTGTACCTCTTCAGCTTATCCCATTTATTATATTTATAATTTGTTCTTCGTTGGTGATATCGGCAGGATGTACGTGTACCCAAAGTCCTCCCATCCCTTGTCGGAGACCGAAACAGACTCTGACCTCTTCGTCAACATCGTCATGTGGTTCGATCAGCACATCAATGCCTGAGGTGGCTTGTGTGCGTGGGAGATAGATGGATGGATGGATGCGTTAATGGTTAGATTCTTTGATTTTTGAATGAGGGATGAATATTAGGAATCAAAGGAGTGTGGGATGTGTAGCTAAATAGATGGGTGAATGGATGGAGGAAGGAAGGAGTGCTCAATTGTTGCATCTCTCTTCGTTTGCGCTTGTTTATCTCCTCGGTGGCTCCCTAAACACTCTTCATTCTCCTTGCCATTTCGCTTCCAAATAACGTGTTTTTCAGTATTTTTTACTTTAAGAATTGATTTAGTGGAAATTGCTTTTTTTCTTAGCTACATAGGAGTTACGCTTAGAATTTTGAATAAATTCTGCCGACCATTTAAATTAGCATGGTTTATTCATAATTGTTGTCAATCATATATTTATGAATATATTTTATGAGAATAATACATATTTTCAAAAATAATATTTTATCGATATCGTTCTTCCTCCAAAAAGTGTCTTACATTTCACAAATGTATTTCAGACTGGCGCATTGCTAGTCCATCGCGTTGGAGTTTGATAGATGAAGAAGGTGCAAGTGAATAAAATTGGTGGTGAGAGCCCGCAAAACAAGGTTGTTAAATATTGAACTGGTGGATAAAACAATTTTTCTAATATAAAAATATTTTTTATATACCCAAACGCTATAAATATATCTAATTGATGCTAATACTGAAAAAAATTCCCTTTGGACACCTATTTACATTTTTTTGTTAATGATTTTGCGAAAATAATAGATGTTCATCAATCTCTCAAACTAAAATATCGATGCAAAGAAGGACATGCGTGGGGCATGTGTCTCACATTGGAAATTATTTCTCCCGTCTTATTCTATATTGAATCTTTGGTATGATCATCTTCCGGGTTTCTATCACGCTCTTGACATTTATGTTACTTGTGGAGGCTCACATGTTGGGTTGTGTAAACTCACGAATTTGATAGTTTGGAACTGTTGTGGTGAATTTTCAATATTTATTTTAATTTTTTCAGAAACTAAATAAATGATGTTATATTCACGTAAGATGCTATTAAGATTATGATTTGGAAACCTTAGTTATTAAAAACCTTAGTTATCTCACCAGTGGTGTTGAAACTCTTTCTGAGTTGTGGCGTCCAGAAGGAAGGACTTGAACACTCATGACAAATCTCCGCAAATCTGAAAAATAGTGCTTTTTCTACTTTTCGTGTCTCTTACAAGTTTTCATGGAATAAATGTATTTTTTATTACTATGAGGTGTCATGCTAGAAACGTTTACAAAATTGAACAATTTATATGACAGCAAATACAGTACAAGACAACATACATTGCATTTTTTAAAACGACATTGTCATCATAACATGGGCGGCGATCGTGGGGGGTCCTGGAGTCCAGACTATTTTAAATAAAAACATTTTTAAACTTTTGTTTTGATGCAAAAATAATCGTCAAACATGGCATAAAACAGAATTTTTATATAATATTACATTATGAGTATGTTTATTTATAGTTATATCTGTCTAAAATGAAACTTTACATTGCTTACTTAAATATTCGTATAAAAACAAACGTTTAAAAAACATTTAAGTGGGGGGAGGGAAGGTCAGGACCCCAAGATCGTCCATGCTGGTTAGGACCCCCCACCCTCCCCGAGATTTACAGCAGATCGCCGCTCCTGCATCATAACATACATAAAAATATGTTTAAAAACCTAGTTATCTCAGTTATAGAATTATTTACCTAATGAAGTCTTAACAATTAAGAACAAAAACTATAAATGCAAGCTTCATTTTAGTATGACGTGAATGTTTTCATCGTACCCAATGCCCTACTCACTCACCTCTGTGTCGAGTTCTCAGGCTGCGTGGGAGCTCCATAGGATCTTTGTAGGGACTGGTAATTGAACATGCTCACTGGAGTTAAGTACTCATCCTGAGAAAGAGAAAAATTGTATAATTGTTTCAGTTCTTCGCTAAAACGCATATTTTTGGGCGCAATTTGTAAAGATGGTAGAGGCTTAGAGGTTCAAGCTTTTTGAATGTTAAATAAAGAGTGGGTTTTTGTAATGGTCAAAGAATTATAAACTTAAATAATTAACTATTTTAAATTTTAATATTAAATACTGATCGTAAAAGTTCTTTTTCGCCAAATATTAAGATTTTAAAAAAATGTAGGACTCACACTGCATTGAATTGAGTTGTCGGCAAACGTGCTGGGCTCAATGGTGGGAGTGTTTGTGACTTGAGGTGGTTCAGGAAAACCTTCTTGTTCCGATCTCGAAGTTTGGAATTTGTGATGTCTTCGTTTCTTGATGGCTGATACGCAGATTAGAAGAATGCATAAAAGAAGAATTCCCAAGCCGAAAGAAGAAAGAATGATTGTCAAAAAATTCAATTGAAATTGGGAATTGTTATTTGCTTTCGATGTTTTACCCAGTGTAGTAACATTTTCAAGTTTTTTTAGAAACATTATGCTGAAGTTGAGACTGTTGTAGGAAAAATGATTTATTTTAAAAAACATGAAAAACTTTTATGGGTTATTAGAAAAATTAATACAAACACATTTATTATATTTCTAATTAGACTTTAACCAATTAATGCATACTGTGCTTTCTCAAGGACAACAATTTAAACAAAATTTAAAAATAGTTATCTTGATTATATTTATTATTTTTGAAATGAATCCAATATTGTATAAACTGTTGTTTTTTTTCCTGTTTGATTCCAAATTGATAGAGTGTTTTGATATTTTGATTTTTCAACGTGATAACAAAAGTTTTTGTGTTTTTGTTAGGGCTCATGAAAAAAGTTAGTTATTAGTTTATTTAATGTTTACCATTCATAATATTTAATATTATTTTATTGGAATTATTCTTATATCTTATTTTAAAATAAATTTCTTTTTAAATCTAATAATATTTTAAAAAACTGTGTTTTATTGAATGTCCTTTTTTAAGGACATTATGGAGTAATACTGATGGTAAAATAAATTATCTTCAGATTCGCTCTTCATGAAGTCATTTGTATTTTGGAAGATGACAATGATTTATTCTAAGCAGATATAGTCATAGTAATAATTCAAACGACAAATCAAAATGTTAAAACAAGTCTTCCCTCACATTGTTTAATTAATTTTTTGATGTAACAGCCATCAAGTTAATAACTATACAGTATAGCTAGATTGTGTACACTCACTTTGAATATTGGGGCTTATCTCCACCATCCGTTGCCTGCACAGTTAAGTGGTACCTGTAGGGAAAAAATAACGGTGTGAAAGATCTCATTTTAAAGATATGTATCTTTAATATTTAATAAAACTAACTTTAATCAATCTCTCTTAAAAACCCATCAACTCATAACCTTTAACCATGATTTAAATTCGGTATAATTTAATTATATTTCTATAAGACTGACTTGCTGCCGTTGTTTATCTTGTGGGTCTTCAACAGGTTCAAGTATATCTCACCGGTTGAAGAATTAATCTCCATTAAATTGCTGGAATAATTAAAACACTCAAATAGATTATCGAATATGATTTTTATTAATTTTACACTTTGAAATTTTCGTGAATTTGTGTATTTGAAAAACAACTCACTCATTATTGAGAAGAGAATATGAAACAACAGAGTTCTTTCCGACATCCTGATCCTTGGCCCTCACCCTGTACACCTTCCTACGGGCGTAAACCCCTTCTTGGTATATAATCAAATCCTCTCCTTGCCTGGGTTTGTAGAACTCTGGAAAGTTGTCATTGAGATCCAAAACATGGATGATGAGACGGATGGTTCTAGAAGATTTGCCTTCTTTTGGATTTTTTAAATTAGCGCTAATGACAAACTTGTATGTGTCGCGGAGTTCTCTGTCCAAATAGACTTGAGTAATTATCTCTCCCGTCTTGAAGACTTTGAAGTCACTCGTAGCGCCATCCATAATTGTGAATGTGTAATTTTGACGAGTTTTAATAATATGTTTGAGATTTCCCACAAATGAAAGAATAGGTTGATTTTCTGTGACGAACATATGCTTAGTTTGTTCATTCGAATCTGACTGGAATTTGTACGTTTGTTCAATGTAGAGATAACTAGTTGTAGAACTTTCAAAATATGGTTCTTCAACGTTCCGAGCAATGATTTCACAGCGGAACAAGATGGAGCTGAACTGACGACAATCACCCGCATCTCGGAGGTCCATTGTGAGCATGCCACGAGAAGAACTCACTTTTATGCTCTTCTGTAGTTCTAGCAGGTCTGACCTACCATGGTCGCTTGTCTCGAGACCCATGCAGCTCTCAATCGTGTAGGCCACCTTCTTGTTGGCTCCTTCGTCCTTGTCTCGAGCCATTACTTTTCCAAACTCGAAGGATTTGCATAAGTTATTAGTATGAATGGTGAATGAATAAGTGAGGTATTCAAATATGGCTGGATTATCATTAAGGTCAATGAGGTTGATGACCAAACGAATGCTTGAAGAAAGTGAGGGATTGCCGTTATCTGTGCAGGTTATGTCAATAAAGTGACAGCTTTTTTCTTCTCTGTCAAAGAGATTTTTCACAAAGACTGCCTCGTTGAGAAAATCACATGAGAAACACACTTGATACTGATTCTCTGTCAGCTGCATCAGTTGCATTTGATCATTGGACCTGCTGCTTATTTCGCAAAAGACGAAGTTATTCGGGTCTCCGTCAAGGTCCACCACTGTGAGATTGTAGTACCTGGTTACGTTCGAAACTTCTTGTGTGTTTTGAATTTCAGTGGGAACTTCCAATATCTCTGCGTAGAAGACAGACTGGTTTTTTCTAGTGGGAAGCTCACTCAGACAATCTTCACTGCTGGTTCTAGTCCTTGGTAAATCCATTTCAATCAGAGGAACGTTATCGTTGACATTTCCTATGTTGATTGTCACGTTGATTGGGGAAGAAGTCAGCCCACCTGTGTCTTTAGCAAAAACTTCTAAAACCACGCTTGAACCTAGGAGCTCGTAATCGAGTCTTTTAACGTTCGATACTGTGCCATCTTTCTCATCTATCTTAAACCACTGACCATACAGCTTTTGTGTGTTCTCTGTGAAGTAGTATGACAAGTTGTCTGTGTCGTTTAGGTCCGAGTCTTGGGCTTCGACTTGGATGATGGAGTTTGATGGAGGAGAGTTTTCCATTATACTTTCACTAGAGTAGGATGATCGGAAGGATGGGGAGTTGTCATTCACGTCTATAACATGAATCTCTGCGTTTGATTAATCGGCTTTTAATCCCTTTTTAATGAAGAATAAATTCATTTTCTATACAAATTATTAGGAATTTTCATATAAAAATTTGATAAATGATTAGATTGTATATTTAACTTGAAAAAATAAATAAATAACCAATATTCATGAGACTGCTTTTCGGAGGAGATCCTTTGTCGTATGCAGTCAACACCAGTCGATGAAAGTCTTTCATTTCGCGGTCCAAAGGGTATTCCAACACCATTTCAGGTCCCTTAAGAGCTACACCTTGACTTTCTAACGGGTTTTCAAGCAGAGAAAACTGCTGAGAGCCTCCAAGAACGTACTTCAAGATGTTAAACTGTGGTCCATCCAGGTCTGAAGCAGCTGGCAGGGCTATGGGCGAGAGAAGATCATGGTCTTCGCTGAGGTTCAGAACCAAACGGTGTTGCTCGAACTTGGGCGAGTGGTCGTTGACGTCGTGGATGGTCAGTTTCAACTTTATAACGTCCAAAAACTTTGAGTGTTTGGTCACTCCAAGATCCAATACTACCTTACAAACCTCCACAGAAGGCTCGCATATCTTTTCCCTGTTCACTGAAACGTGTGACTTCAATGCATTGTCTTCGACATAAAAAATTGGTGAGCTCTTTCTCAATGAAATCTCAACGTCTGAGTCGTCTCCCAAACTATCCATCAAAGTAGCAGCCTGCAAATCTATGTTAAGCTTTTCCTCTTCATCAAACGAATACTCCACTTCTCGATACTTCTTGATTACTGGATCGTTTCCGTTGCATAAATGCACAAGAAAAAGCAACACAACAGTTGAACTCAACATTGAAAAGTGTTCGCTTTTTTTCGTTGTTCTACAAAAAGTATGTTCAGAGAATCAAAAGAGCGAACGCTTGACCATTGGTATATATGCCTGGATCAAACGACTTACTCGCTCTTGAATATTTATGATATTCACAACAATTCTCAAAATGCATGTTCTGTTTACTGTGCAAATAAAGCTATACAGGCGCCTATATATAACTATTAACTCACCCCTCCATCCTTCTTCCTCACACCAAAAGCTCTAAAATCTTCAACATTATTCCAAATTAAAGTCTGAAAGACTTTGCAAGGAAGGCATTCAGAACAGGATCGAATGACAGCACTTGACATGGAGCGTAATGTATTTGAATAAAAGATCATTAGCACAAGTTGTAAACGTCCGGTGTAATTGTGGGATTGTTTTCGTTCGCTAGAACAAACAAACAGCCTCGTCTGAGTTATGGCACTCGCGATGCCAGCCATATTGCTGATTGCTCTTGCACACACGTGCAATCACATACGACAGCACACTTAGAACACGAACACAATCCTGTTCACCACGTCATCACGCATTTATTTACGTGTCAGTGATTTATTACATGCAAGTGACTAGCTTGCTTTTAGCCTTGATGTGTTTTCATGTACAAAAATGTACATATTTATTAAAAAAATACAACACACACACAAACTCACACACACGCACGCATGCACGCACGCATGCACACACACAATCGAAATTCATGCAGATCAGCGTCCGGCTTGGGACCTAATTTGCTTTGATAACAATATAAGTGGGTTCTGATCAATCGAGCGATGGTCCAGGCAAACACTATAAAGATTGATTGGCAACACTTTAATTTTAGATTGACCAATCCTTGAACCTGTTCAATGACAACCTTTATCTCAACTTCAAGGCAACACACCACAAGGTGTTGTCTGTTGAAGGTTTTATTTAAAGTTTTATCTCTGCATAGAACATTCCATTCGGGCTCTTCTACTCATCGCCATAAAACCATAATAAAAAACCCACATATTTACATGCGAAACATGGAACACATGAACAGTAGAGACGCGAACTCACAAATACCAAAACCAAAAACACAAGCTTTGTTGCAGGCCAGCACAAAGCCTTGAACTGCCATGGTAAATTCCCGTTCACAACGTTAGAGTCAATACAGGAATTTAACACTAATGCTACATTATTACGATAAAATGAAACGTTGACGTGTTGCAGATTATTATCAGCTATTATGTGTTTTGTGGGTGCTTGTAGACCTGTTTTTCGGTGTATTTGTATTTGTAAAAAGTTATTTCTGCTTATGCAAATTTTCAAAAAGCGCGAGAATATTTGTGAAAATATAAAATTTGTTTTTGATACAAATAATTAAAATTGATATCGTTTGCGGTAGTTTCTGGAATAAGTGTGATACGTTGTCATGGATTTTTCGCGCGGCATTTAGATGTTTTTTCTTATCAGCAAAAAAGTTTTATATTACATTAAAACTTTTTGAGTGTGTTTTTTTTACTTAAAATATCAACATGGTATATTTACAAGTTTTAAGGGAAAAATTAATTATTTTTATCCACTTTAAAGTATTTGTTACATTTTTGTCGTATACTTTTATGGAAAAAAGTATAAGAAAGAAATAATGTAGTGAAATATAAGTGTTTGAAACGGTGAAAACTCATCAATTTAATGAATATAACATCTTCAAGAGTTCTTGCTACGGAGTCCCATCGGTTTACCGATCAGTTTTAAATACAATTTGTTGCAGTCAAAACGATTACATATATACTATAAATAGTCTATATTTTGGTCATTCCAAAGAATTTCGACAAAAATAAATTCAATTTTACACCCCCCCCCTCTCAGAAATGTATGAAACTTTTATATTATGCTCAGAAACGTTGTCTATTAAAATAAAAGGTATAAAAAATGCATTTTTTCAAAAGGTCGCCGAGTTATTGACCTTCAAAGTTCACCGAAATCAAAACCTCTTTTTTATTTAATTTGAAATATCTCAGCTTTTATTTATCATAACAAATAATGTAGTATAGCAAAATAAAGGTATTTGAAGGTTCTATTTAAAACTAATTCAATGGTTTGAGTATAAATATAATATTATATACTTTTTATGGGTCAAAAGTTTAACCTTGAAACTTTCGATGTTGCCCTATATCTTTGTAATTTTTTTTTCTCGTAACATTTTTAAAACATTACTTTAATCATATAAAAAAAAAGAAATATTATTTAAAATTATTATTAAAAAAAATATTTTTAATCCATTTTTTTCTTGATCATCTAACAAACAATATTTTGTCTAAACAGCATTTTAGGAGTGCTCATGCATTATTTATTTATTTTTAGACAAAAATTAGTCAATTTAGTGAATCTCAATAAATATTTCAGTTGATTTAATTGAATAAAGTAATAATTTAACTAAATCTAACTGATTTAAGATCCATCCATAACTACGTTAATATAGACTATAGTATATAGCAATACCGTAGTCTATTGCGCATTTATTAACTAAGTTCTGCCCACTTGTTGGTTGTGCCAAGCTTTTCGAATAGGATATTCCTTGAATAAAACAATACTGGTACTTTTCCCTCTCAGTTTTGCTAAATTCCCGTTTGTTCGGTGAAAGGCATCACAAAATAAAGTATCAAAATAAAGTTTGTGATTTTGTTTTCCAAGCAATTTGTGTTCTGGTCGGTCAGTTCTGCCGCAATAAATACTAGCTTGATGTGGATAACCATCAGCCGAACACCACACTCAGTTTACACCATGGGCGGCGATCCTAACCCCAGAACCCCCCCACTTTTTTTAGTGAAGGGGTATAATAGGGGGCTTAATAGGGACCCTCCACTTTTTTTCGATTTTGTATTCAAAAATTTCTATTTGGATATGAGCATAATCGTCAACCATGGCATAAAAGTAAATGTTTATACAGTAATACATTGTGAGTATGTGTAGTTATAGTGATAGCTGTCTAAAACAAAAATATTCTTTGCTTATTTAAATACTCCTTCACATACTTTTTTTTATCACTATGGCGTAGGCGGGAATCCTGAGGGGGTCCTGGGGTCCATATTTACAAGGACCCTCTCACTCTTTTGAAAATACACATTTCTCAACTCTAATTTGATACGAGCCTAATCGTCAACCATGGAATAAAAAATGCTAATACAGTAATACATTGTGAGTATGTATGGGCAGCAATGCTATGGGGGTCCTGGGGTCCATCTTAACATGAACACCCCTCAGTTTTTCAAATACAATAATTTCTCAACTCCTATCTTAATACAAGCATAATAGTCAACCATAGCATTCTTTTATCTTACCATATTTCTTTAGTCTAGTTATAAATTAATTTTAAAGTAATTGAAATTCTAAAGACAAATGCTTCACAAGCAAATATTTAATCAGATGTTAATTTAAAAAATTATAAAAGTACTAGTTATTTTTAAAATATATTTTATTAACAAAATTAAAATGTTGTTTTACAATAAAATTTTATATTAAGTAAGGCACCTGTAGTGGTGTTAGACGATGGTTATAAAGAGAGGAAAAAAAGGTTTAGAATTTTTTTGGAAGAAAATATAATTTAGTTTTATATAGTTTTTGAGATTTCCACATGCTGTTAAAGCGGGGTATTTGAAATGTATTCAAACTAGAGGTCGGACATGGACGATTTTTCATTCCCGGTCCCATCCCGTTCCTAAATTTTGTTTTCCCGTCCCGTCCCGTTCCCGATGGGCCATCAGAATTTTGATTCCCGTCCCGTTCCGTTCCCGCAACTCGATTCCCGGTCCCGACCCGTTCCCGAAACTTTTTGACCCAGTCTTGACCCATTTCAACAACAAAAATTTATTTATTTATTTATTTTTGGTGCCGTTTTCACATGTCCCAAACTTGCTAGTCCTAATATTTCTTAACATTTATTATTTGAAAGTCAGAAAATATTTATTTTTAAAAAATACAAAAACACGATTCAAATTTCAAATATATATTGAAATGAAAGTATTGAGGCTAGTCATTGTTTTTAAGTCATTCAATCAAGTCTTTTATGCTTTTCACACGGGTCAAACCGTGAAAAGTTTTAGCGTTCAAATTAGGTGATCTTGGGTTGAAGTTAAACGACCACATGTTGACAAATTCCGTTCACATGGAATAGAACTTGCAGGTATACTAATCAAAATTTTGGCTACTTCTTGTAGTATTGGAATTTTTTTTCACTACAATAGATTTAACATCTTTATAATCTTCAATTTTGGTGGGACGTAATTGTGAATATTTCTACAATTCATCCTCTTCTGAATCTTTTCCCTCGTTCATTATTATTAATTCTTCAATAATGTTAGAAATATGTTTTTTGACAACATTTTTATTCTCCACAACTGCACAAATAAAATCATTTGTATAATTTGATAGTAAAAAAATTTATTCTAATTTTTACGTTACAAAAACTAAAATATAGGGTATAAATAACCATCATTTGTTTTTTTTCTCAACGTCACTGGAGCTTGGTCTGACTGTACAAAATGGAATTAAATTTTCTCTAATGAAAGTCTTAGTATTTATTTTTTTTTATATATCCAAAACTTTTTCAATGATGGTTATTTATACCCTATATGTTAGTTTTTAAATATTATTTTTTATACTGGGTGATGCAACAGACATGCTGCCATATGAATAAGATCAATGGGTGAACGGGTAGCTGAGTCGGCAACGACTCTCGGCTTGACCAATATTGAAAGGCCCTAGGTTCAAGTGCAACCAATGCCCTAGTAATCCAAAGACGCAAACGAAAATATGCAGTCTAAGTGGCCTGGAAGCCCGTTCGGGTTATACGCCACTATAATAATGCTCGTCATTATTATTATTATTAGGCATCCTTTTTGTCAAAATGATCAACTGAGCATTCAACTGAAAATTAATCATTTAAATTCAAAGTATGAATTTATAAAACAAAAATAATATAAATGACTAGTTTGATTTCATCTGACAAGTTTTCATCATCACCCATTGTTCTAATTTCCCTAATATTTGGACTCGCTATAACAACTTCAAATGTAATGTTAGAGATTTTGACATTGACAACGCAATGGTGACTTCGTTATACATTTCTATTGCATTTAATACTTATTTTAAGTACGGAGTATCGATGAAATAGAGATTTCCATACTTAGGAGTCTGCTGAAGTATGATTGTTGAAAAATCCACTCCCAATATCTTTTATTCCCGTTTTTCCCGTTCCCGATTTAAAACTTGATTCCCGTTCCCGATTTGAATATTGATTCCCGTTCCCGTCCCGAAAACCTATTCCCGGTTTCCAACTTTTCTCGTTCCGAAAATAATTTTCATTCCCGTTCCCGCGGGAGTCCAGCAGGTACCCGCGGGTACCCGGTCGGATCGGGTACCCGGTCCGACCTCTAATTCAGACGTCATCTTTCGAATGTTGATATATTTCTGAAATTATAATTTCTTAATTGTTAATTTCAAAATACAATTTAAAAAGGCTCTATGCAACAAGTTTTTAATATTTAAAATCTTAATGTCAACCGTGAGTTGCATTTTTAAAGTGTTTCTAACTTCAATAGATGCCGAAAACGCCGCTAAGAAAAGGCATGTATATGAAATGAATATAGAATTTGAGGTTTTTAATTAAATCCAAAAATTTTTCTATTGAGAAATACATTTCAAGTTTTTTAAGTTTGTTTTTAGCCGTGATTTTTGTAGTTTATATTTTTATTCTATTAAAGGCGTATATAGATTTAAGGAAAATTATGAGTTTTTCGACTCTGAAATATAAATTATTTTTCTGAAGATTGAGAATTATTCATCTTTAAAATATAAATTATTTTATTATATATTTTAGGAATACTTTTTTGATGATACTGAGGCTATCTTGTAGGGGGAAGGCGTACACAGTCGATCAGCGTACACAGTCGATCAGCGTACACAGTCGACCATTGCGTTTTTTATCGAAAGCATTTATATTTTTTCAAATATGATGTGTCACCTGGACGACAATATAGGTGACCTCATTATATATCGTAATTTTGACATAATCTTTTTGCGGATAAAAAAAATAAGGGTATTTATCAATTTCAAGGGATAAAAAGTAAATATTTTACATCATCTAACGAACCACGCTGTGCATAAAGTTAGCACAATTGAAAAGTCATATTTTGCATTATTGATATATTATTCTATATTTTATCGTGTGTTTATATTATATTTCTTGTTTAAAAATAATCATGAAAGCTATAGCCATTATACCAATCATTGGCATAGGCGCACACAATCGATCATCGTATGTTCGTACTCAGTGGATCATTGATAGCTTTCTTATAAAATAATTTTTTAAAATTATATCAAAACTATTTTTTCAAGCTTTTTGCAGTTGTTATTTGTTAAATAAAAATCTTATGTAAAAAATTTAATTTACTTGTGCAGCGCTTTTTAATAAATATTTGTTTAATATCGTTTTTGAATAGTTCTCGTTGTTGGTTTTTACAAGTTTCTGGTTAATCTTATGAGTTATATCATCCATTTTCATTCATTTAAAATGGGTAGAAAAGTAGCTGTTGAAAGAAAAAAAGGGAAAGTCTTATCAGAATCTATGAAACAGGCTGTCGCAACTGTTCAGATTCTGAACTTCAGAATCTGAACAATATTAACACAATTAGAGAAGCATCTAAACTTTATAATATACCATATGCTACTTTTTATTCTTATGTAAAAAAAAGCCAAAGATGTTGGGTGGGAAAACATGGAGTTTGAGGCCAACAACAGTGTAAGAAAGATTTTCTCTGTTAATCCGTAATTATTCAGTAAAAGCTAGTGAATATCATTATGGGTTATCAAGAAAAGAAGCTAGAAAGTTAGCTTTTGAGTTTGCTGTACAAAAACATGTAAAACATCCACCATCTTGGGATGCAAAAAAAACAGCAGAAAAAGACTGGTATATCCAATTCATGCCACAGACACACAGATTTGTCTCTACTTAAACCGGAAGGGACCAGCCTCTCCAGAGCGACAAGTTTCAACCAACATAATGTCCTACAGTTTTATAATAACTTAGATTCTGTTTATAAACGCTACAACTTTGAACCCCAAGACATATACAACTGTGATGAGACGGGGTGTACGACCGTACAAAAAACAACAAATGTAAGAGTGATAGCGGCCAAAGCGAATCGTCAGGTTGGGCGGGTTACGTCAGCAGAAAGAAGTGTTACAGTGTGCTGCATGATCAGTGCCGTTGGAAACACTGTTCCTCCTTTTATTGTTTTCCCCAGAGTCCACTTCAAAGACAGAATGATCAAGGACGCCCCACCAGGAACAAGTGGAGCCGCTAACCCTAGTGGCTGGATGACAGCTAAAGTGTTTATGAAATTTATGAAACAGTTGTTCAACTAAAACTTGAAACATTAAAAAAAAACTTTCATTTATCAGTCATTGAAAAATATTTCTTGAACTATAACTTGAAACATCTATATTCTTTCATTTTTTCATTTATAACATGAGAATAAATGTTGAAAAACTTGTGTCTACATGAGAAAGTTTCCTAGAAAAAGTTGAATGTTAAAAGTTTTCTAAATCAGTATTCAATTGCAATAATTTATTTGAGTATTTAATTTTTTAATAATACTTAATTTGATGCTTGGAAAACTTAAAATTGTGGCACTTGTGGTAATGATCGACTGGGTACGTCCATGTGATCGACTGTGTACACTGGTCGTACCCAGTCGATCATTTTCGGGAGTCTACTTTGAACTACATTTGACTCAAAACCATTTCAACTAGATAAATGAATTAAGTAGAAAATGAAGTCGTAATGATGAATGTATAAAATCAATATTTTAGTAAAATTTTATCTTTTAACAATTTTAAGTTATATAAATTTTTGTAAAAATTGATCGACTGTACACTGCAGTAGAATTCCTAACTTAATTTTCAAATAACAGAAATGGTAAACCTAACGTTTCGAATCGCAACACTGTTACTTAGTGATTTCTTCATACTCGCAAACAAAATTCAACAGACTTATACAGGTGGACAATCACTCACACTGGGCGATTCCTTTCAAGCGAAGAAATCAAGGCTGTGGTTCATCATCTCTTTGAAACTTCCCTTCCTCGTTACTTGGACAACGAACGAACAGCTGTTGAAGTACTTGGTAAACGGGTAGACGAGTGGGTGAACGGGTAGCCCAGTCGGTAGCGACTCTCGGCTTGACCAATGATGAAAGGTCCTAGGTTCGAGTGCAACCAATGTCCTAGTAACCCATAGACGCAAATGAAAATATGCAGCACAAGTGGCTTCGAAGCCCGTTCGGGTTATACGCCACTATAATAATGTTCGTCATTATTATATTATATTATTATTAATGTTCATTTTTCATTTACAAAAATTATCTAAAGGTTGAACCCATTCATTTTTCCAACTAGAGCACCATTCTTTCAACCTTTCAACATATATCGTTCAAACTTGAATTTTTCGACAATTCAATCAAATTTAATTTTTAATGATCACTCTATTAAAGATATGAACAAAAATACACATAAGTTATTAAAACCTATGTTTATACATATTAATTAACCAAGTAAAAACTTATTCTTTTACAATGTTTTTCATATTTTAAAAATACAGTAGTGTGTTCTCCTAGTGACTTTGTGTGCAATGATGGAACGTGTCTGCCCTTCCCTCTAAAATGTGACAACAAATTCGACTGTCTTGACGGCTCTGATGAGGTCCAATGCGGTAAGCTATTGGTGTGGTATAACTTTTGTGAGTTGTTAAAACTTTTCAAGAGTTGTTGGCTTTCTTTACAATAAAAGCGTACTCATTTTTTAATGAACTATTTAGTCTATCACTAAAATATTTGAAATACTTGTAAAAATTATAATTTTCACCATGTAACCATAAAGGATCACGTTCCCAAGTGTGTTCTCAATACGAGTTTGACTGTGGCGATGGAGAGTGCATCGATGACAGACTGGTCTGCAACAGAGAGTACAATTGCCGCAACGGAAGGGACGAAGGGAGCTGTGGTGAGTGTGTGAATATATTGTGAAAGAAGAAAATTCATAATTATTTATTGAAATTTTTTATTTAAACATGTTTACAAAACTAAATATTTTTTTATACTTCAAAGCCTCTAATAAATTATTTCTTCCAACACACAGAAGCTCCAGCAGCACCCGCAATAGCTTCTTGTGACCCCACATACCAGTTTGAATGTAGTCAGGGCATGTGCATAGACAAAAGACAAGTGTGCGATGGCAACCCCGATTGTCCTGGAGGTGGCATTAGAGACGAAGATAATTGCTGTGAGTAGTTAAAAAAAGTATTCTAAAACTATAAATATATTTTACAAAAATTCTTTGATGGTTAAGAAATACCTATTCAACTTAAGATATTATCCACTTAATTTTTGAAAACTGCAATTGTTTCTTTGCAGTTTTGAGCGTGGCTCCATCAAGGCTAGTGTTGAGGGTTTATGGGGGGGCTGAGTTCACTTGCTCATCACAAAAGGGCAAGGCTGTGGCATGGAGTACGAAGTCTGGCCAGGTTAGAAAGATCAATAAATGGGAATTAAAAAATATATATATTATAAATGTGTACATATAACATTATGATATTAAAATAAATGATAAAAAATCGAATTGTCAAATTGTAAGAGTTTTTAGACTTTCTTGGTAATGCATATTTAAAATGTACGACAAAAGTCGCTGAGACTAATTTATTTGCCGTAGGATAGAAAAAAGGTTGAACTTTACTAACAATTTTATTGAATTTATTGAACTTTTTACTTGACTTTTTTTTTCACTAACGCCTTTGCCAGCATTTCATATGACTTCATAATATTCTCATGACTATTTTTTAGGTATATTAAGATTTTAATATCCATTTTCGAATGTGCCAACTTATGTGAAAACATATTTTTTGCAAAATATTTACAAACTGAAAATAAAACCTTGTAATTCAACTAAAAAAGGGAAAATATTAGAAAACCTTTTAGGCAACTGACTTTTATAAAGCAAAGCTGTTTTGGCCACGTTAGTCTTTTTCACAGCCTCCAGAATCATTAAACGGTCTAATTAGAATAAAAAACTTCCATTCCTTCAGAGGCTGCCATACAACTTCAGAGATGAAGAAAATGGTAACCTAGTCATAAGAGAAGTTCAGGCAACTGATCATGGGCGGCGATCCTGGGAAGGTCCTGGGGTCAGGACCCCCCCCCCCCACTTTTTTCCCATTTTTTTATTCAAATATTTCTATTTGGATAAGACCATGGTATAAAAGTAAATGTTTATAAAGTAATACATTGTGAGTATGTGTGGTTATAGTGATAGATGTCTGAAACAAAAATATTCTTTGCTCACGTAAATACTCCTTCACCTAGTTTTTTTGGCTTAGGGGGGAATCCTGAGGAGTTCCTGGGGTCCATCTTTACAAGGACCCTTCACTCTTCTAAAAATACACATTTCTCAACTCTAATTTTGATACGAGCGAGCCTAATCGTCAACCATGGGATAAAAAAATACTAATACAGTAATACATTGTGAGTATGTATGGGCAGCGATGCTAGGGGGATCCTGAGGTCCATCTTAACATAGACCCCCCTCAGTTTTTCGAATACAATAATTTCTCAACTCCTATCTTAATACAAGAATAATCGTCAACCCTAGCATAAAACAGAATTATATTCAGTAATCTATTTTGGGTAAGCGTAGTTATAGCTGCCTGAAGCAAAACTATTATTTGCTTACTCAAATACTCATCCACCTACTCTTTTTTTTATATTTATGAATTTAAATTAATGAATTATATTGATAAAAAAAGAAATTAATGATTTTTAAAATTTCACAAGCAGACATTCAGAATGCTTTTCTGAAAAAATCGGTTCACTTTTTACAAGCAGACAGATTAACATTTTAGTAAAAATTATTCATATTGTGCTACTTATTTTGCATGGGCGATGTTCATAGGAGGGTTCTGAGGTCCACCCTAATAACGACCCTTCCAAATTTTTAGATGAACCAAAGTTAATGAATTTCAAAAAGCTTCGAACATTAACTTACTTGTTGGTTAAATCAAACTACAAGTTTCATATCATATGACTGCTAAAATGAAATGCTGATGCTTTTAGCTCATTCTATTGATAGAAACATAGTGTGCACTGATAATGCCGAATCATGGTGTTGTGGTTGAAGGTCAAAAAGCAGTTTAGTGATGCTTTAGTGTCTCTTATAATTGACTATCCTGATGAGCCACTGAATAAAAAGTATAGTATAAAACTTCTTTGTCCTACAAGATGACTGACCAGAGTTTTTACAGTGTCTTCTGTGCTTGAAAATTATGAAGTGGTACTTGTTAACTTGGAATCATTTGCTTCCAATGGTACTGCTGATGAAACAGCTGAAATGCTTGAGGCCACTTTTCCACAGGGCACTACTGCACTGGCCCTCAAGGTAGTTGTTTTGGTGTTTCAACTTCTGGAACAGTTAAACAAGCCGTTGCAATCAGCAAGTGCCAAGATCAGTGAAATGGTTGAAGCGACTGATTCAGTTGTGCAAGAACTGCGTCGCCTACGATCAGATGAACAGTTTAACGCCATTTTCAGAGATTTCAACAGTATGGTTTTGGCATATGATCTCGAGCCGATTGCTGTACTTCGGGCGCAAAAGCCGCCACAAAAGTATTGTGGGCTGGACCCAGCTTATGTAGCAACAAAACCAGAGGAACATTATTTAGCAGCATATTACGCTGTCATAAACATTGCAATCATGTAACTCACAGAAAGGTTCAATCGAGATTCTCCTGGTTTGCGTTCATACTTGCAGCTGGAGACAATGTTGCTAACTGGTGAAGTGAACCATGATATTTGCAAGCAGTATCGTGAGTTAAACGAAACTTGTCTTTGTTCACAGTTAATTATGTTTAAAAACCAGAATGAACATTACCACAAACGAAAAAAATATTGGAAGCTATGATCACGGAAGTCAGACATCTGTTTCCTTAGATTTAAAGATTGATCTTATTAATGCTTGTGTGTCCAATAATGTCATGTACTGCAGAAAGATCTTTTAGTGCTTTGCGGCGTCTCAAGACTTAGTTGCGTGCACCTATGACACAGCCTCGCTTGAATTCACTGGCCGTTTGTCATGCACATCAGGATATACTTGACAGTCTGGATTTAAAAAGGCTAGCAGAAGAATTTGCTAGTCGGTCAGACATTCGAAGGGTTTTTTTTTGAAAATTGGAGTAAACGAGCTGTGGGGAGAGGGCAGGAGGACAGGCAGAGAGGGTATTTTATGTTATCTAAACTGCAAAAAAATTTCCCAATGTATATTTGTTTATAACTTTGGCAAATTTAAATCTATTTGTAATTTTTTTAAACTATTTGACTCAGAAATGAATGGAAAACAAGATGTTATAAAATTTATTTGATGGGTTGATGGCTAGTTGTAATTGAATTTATATAGATGATAAATAATAAAAGGTACTAAAATCGCTATCGTTTTTCTTCAAATCGCTCATAGTGGCAATAGAAAAGTATTTTTATTGGGTATCAAACTTTTTTGCAATGTTTGGTGACACAAATATTAATAATTGATACAAAAATAATTTGCACTACAGCAAACAATACTAAATAGTATCGCTGGTACTGTATTGGTCGATACCGGTTCTTTGATTCCAACCCTGGGGAGGACCCCCCCAAGATTTTTCGCAGATCGCCGCCACTATTTTCACGGAACTTTTTTACTTCAACAGCTTTCATTATAAGGAGGAAAAGTTGAATACGAATTTTTCTACAATGTCACCGCAACTCCATCCTTCCACCCTGGACCATACATCGGTGCCTATATTGTGGTGAGTGTATTTTCCCTAAGAGCAATTTTTAAATATTTTGAAATAATACTTTTCAAATAATAAGGGTATTTTTTCAATATCATAAATAATAATTTAAAATATTTTCTACTTGTGTCTGTCTCATTCACAGTCGCCCAAAGGCAAGCTCTACTACTACTTCGACAGAATCCCCGAAATGGATACATTGCAACACTTCAAACTATCCATCACATAGGTATGTCTTAGAAAAGAAAACTTTTATTTCTGGAGATAAATATTAATTTTTGTAATATATGGCTTTATGGGTATGAAAATTCAATTAATCCTATTAGTAGATTTTAAAAAATTTCGAACTACTAAAATATAAAAAATAAGAATCCAAAAATATAATAAAACTTAAAAAACTTTCATAAAATTTTTTTTACAGAAAAATTGGTACATGGATGAAAGGAAGACCATTCCAGCCACTCGGAGCGACTTCATGTACGCCATCTCTAACCTCAGAGCCTTGGAGCTCAGCTGTCGATTCGTCGACACCGTTGATCATTCTGGGTGCGCAATAGCTTCATTGTTTGTTGCAGAGAAAATATAGTTGTAAAACTAACTCTTTTAATATTTTTCAGTCAGTATTATTAAAATGTATAATTTTGAAATGATAGATGGAATTGAAGATCAAGCAAATAATTATTCTGACAGGCTCAGCAACATAAGAATTTCTGAGTCTTCTCGTGGAGATCAGGGCATCAAAGCGTTCAAGGTGGAAGAATGCCAGTGTCCACCTGGCTATGCTGGATACTCTTGCGAAGTAAAGTATTTAAGAACTTTAAAATGTTTAAAGTCTCACTAATAGCGAAATATTTCTTTTAATTTTGAGAAAATAAATATAAAGAAATTAACTTAACAATTTCTGTAAAATAGCTCTTGAATTTGAGTAAAGAGCGCTAAAGAAATCTATTTGATTGATTGAAAATTGCTTTAAAATATGTACACTGTGGGAAAAATAAAAACCGGCCACTGTATATTTGTATATAACTGCCAAATACGAATCGATTTTCAATTTTTAAACTTTTTGACTCAGAAATGAATGGAGAAAAAGATGGCCAAAACATTTATTTTGAAATTTTCAGTATGCAATTTCTTGACCTAGTGAAACTGAAACAAGAATGAAAATATCGAGAAGTGTCATGTAAAAAACATATAAATTGATTTTTATAATAATTCAAAAATGAATTAAATTAATAATTTTAAAAAATTTGAAAAAATAATTCAAAAATGTAAAAAATTATTTAAAAAGTTGTTCAAAAATGTAAAAAAATTATTTAACAAATTATTCAAAAATGTAAAAAAATTATTTAACAAATTATTCAAAAATGTAAAAAAATTATTTAACAAATTATTCAAAAATGTAAAATGTTTTTTTTAAATAAAATAAAAAAAGTAAACACATTTTCATATGTTTAATATTTTCGCTATTTTCCCAAATGTTAGTTTCACTAGGTAATGGTAGTTCACATTGAAGGAGTCGATATTAATTGTTATATGATAATCTTTATGAAGAAAAGATATGAAAAAAAAACTAAAAGCTTAAATTTAAAGTTTTTAGAGTTAAAAAATAATTTTTCTATGTGTTTTACTTATTTCTCGCTATTTTTACTCTTGATTCAGTACCACAAAGTGAAGATACTGCATTTTGAAAGAACAACAATAACATCCATTTATTTCCGATTCAAATGTTTGAAAAAAGTTGAACATTGATTTACATTTACCAAAGTTGTAAAAAAATATACAGTAGCATGTTTTTTTTGGCCCACAGTTTGGAACTCATTTTAATTTAGTTTAGCCCATCACTCGATGCGTTAATTTTTGGCATGATTTGACGCCTAGTATGGAATTAAAACACAAAATGTATAACTGTTTTAATTTTGCTGTAATTTTATTCGCTATTCTTATTTTTTCGTTAGAGGTCAGTACTTTAATCGGCTGGCCGAGGGATTAACGACTCGCGACTTATAGCCATAGGTCGTGGGTTCGATTACCACACATCCTAGTACCCTACATTTCTTGGAGTTGGATGCCGCCAAGAGAAAATTAAACGATTGAACGTAAAAGTTAAAAAAAAAATCGTACTCTTTCCCCTACGACATAACCAGTTATGGTAAACGAAAGAAAAGGAACAAAGGAACTTTATTCATTAAAAAGCCTATGTTTGTTTCTCGAATCCTCATTGAAATACCCTGAAAAAGTAAATTTCGATTATTAAAGTTAAAAAAGATTTTATTTAAATAAACTCATTAGCTCACACACAATTTGAAAAAATCCAATAAAATATTCTTTTTCTGGTGTAAAAACTAATTAGCCGTCAATCTTTATTCAAACTTGATTTTAGTAGACTAATTGAATATTTATTTATGATATTAATGAAAATAAAATAATAATTTTCAAAAAATATAAACTATGCACTTTTTGGTGAACTCTTACCCAAAGCAACTTCACCATCATCATCATCACCACAATGTGAGAGGTTGTTAAGAGAATGGTACGAATGAATAGGAACGGACAAGAGTGAGGATTATTTAGGAAGTCGTAAGGAAGAAGCGAGCAAAATTCTCAGGACTTTTGAAAAAGAAAAATAACAACAAATTGATAATAATAATAAATACAAATACTTAAAATTAGAAAAATAATTATAATAATATAACTAAATAAACGGTGAAGTGGAAAGTACGTTATGTTGATTTTTACGCTAAAGAATGCGAGAAGTTCTGCGAATGAGCTAGCATTGGAAGTAGGAGAAAATGAACACGAAAAAAAGTATCATAATAAAAAAAAGAAATTGTTAATAAAAAATGACTTGAGAAAAAAAAAATTTATATTAATATGTGTGTTGAAAAAGAAAATAACAATGAAAAAATAATACAAAATATTAACAAAATAATAAAAGATTGGAAATAATAAGCTTAAAAGCTGATTTCGTATTCAATCTCTGCATCCCTTGAGGCTCCTCAGAGAGAAGATGGCGGTGATGATGATGATGATGCCTTCCTTGTTATGATAATGATTGTCGAATGGGATGATAGCGAACATTATTGAAGTTTATGATAAATAAAAAAACGAAAGCAAAGATGGAAACTTATGTTTGTCTCGTCAACGCAGGTGTTGTGTTCAAAGGTGAGAGTTATGCAAGAAAAAGCAGCAAACATGAAAATCCTTCATAACAAGAATGTATTTGAAAAAAATCTGAAAAAGTGGCATGATCACATTGAAATCGCTCCATCGCTTCGGCAGATACAACCATCCATCCACCCTTCTTCGCTTCACTTGTCAACTTCATCTTCTATTTATAATTTATAGACCTCTATATTTTGAAAAGTATTTTCCTTTTCAACAAGGTTCAACATATTTATAAACTATTCTTTCATCCACCTCTTCGCTCATGAAACCGCCACTACACGATTTCGTCGGAAATCTGTCTTTTATGGTTGCATTGTTTCCATAGCATCATTTGAAAGCAGTAAAAAATTAATCAGAAAATAAATATGCAATTTTCGAAAAGTTTTTTGAATTTTCAAATGTTTTGTAAAATAAAAATAATAAAAACTACATTATCATTTTATTTTTAAAATTGTATAGCTATAATTTTGTTAAACAATTGAAATTGTATTAAACCTTGTGTCAATGTGTATGTAAATTGAATATAAGTTCCATAAAATGCATGACTATTGAATGCAAGAAAATATAGAAATGTTTTAAATTAAAAAATTGTTTTTTCTTCAATTCAGCAAAGAAAAATTAATAAAACTACTAAGAAAAACCGACATTTAAAATTGGAAACGTGACTGTTTTATGAATAAGAATATGGAAATGATATATCTAGCCACGTGTACAGCGCGGTCATCTGTCGGACTATGCCATACACCACACTATCTTATATAACCTAACCGATACCTCAGCACTCGGATTTACTGATTAACTTTTAATCTATGATCTATATCTTTTTCAACTCGAATCTAGAATCTGATATTCTTAATTCAAGTTTTAAAATCAAATTGTAAAAATTTGGGAAAGAAATTTTTGTCATTTAATATACCTAAAATCATTAAAGTTATAAATTAACAGAGAATCCATACGTAAAAGAGATTTGAAGACGCATTTTGAGACTATTTAAAGTCGCTACACGATAAAGATTCCGCACACAAGACTTTCCAATTAGGCGCTTTATGTCTTGTGAATCCACCTGGAACAGACTCGATATGGCGTCTACGAGGATTTTCATCGTCTTCCTTCTTCTCACCCCTCTGCCATCTACTGTGAGATTTTATTGCTTTTTGTAGATGTGTTGTGTCCCTTGAATGGATGATTGATTGTGCTGCTTCTATCTGCCCAACAGGCCACTAGAGATATTTAAAAGTGCCTTATTTTGAGTTTTTTTAAACTTTTTATTCGAGATGTTCCGAGTATTTGTTTCGAGATCGAATCATTGAAAATTATCTGATTCATGTGATAACTATTTTAAAATCCCGAATTCTGTCTATCAACTTCGATGTTATTTTATAAAACTTCATTGTAATACCATATTATAAATGTTTACTTTCTTAATAAAAATTTCATACATTTTAAACTATTCCTATTCGTGTATTCTTTACGAATACGAAATTTTTATTCGATAAAATCTGATAGTCAGTAAAGATCTAATTCTTATTACAATTTGAATCAATTATTGCTTTAGAAAAAGTAATCCAGTTTTAGTCATTTATAATTCATTCAAAAATGTGTAGTTAATTTATTTTAACTGTCTTAAATTATTTAAATGGTTATAAATTATAACTTATAATTATACATAATATAGAAAGCGAAATGTTTGATATTGAAAAAAAGCAGGGTAAATTAAGCACCGAGGTTTGCGGAGATTAAGACCTCCCACTTGAATATTATCAACCCTCAAGCCTGAAAATTACACTTATGGTTTTCGACTTTTTTTTACTTTAAAACTTTTGACACTGGAGCAAATGTATAATTTGCACGCTGAGTAAGCAAGAAAAAAACCGGTGTCAGGCCAGGTATTTGGCTTTCCAAGCGAGCCTTCAAGTGGTTTTATTCGTTGAAAGAAATGTTGAAGATATTAAATTTCTCAAACTCAAGGACAATCTTTTAATTGTTTTTAATAGTTTTCCCGAGAGATTAATCGTCAAAATACATTTGATTTTATTGTCGTGAATAAATTAGATTCTTATTCATCTGAAAAAAGTAAGAGGAAGGTGACTAATTTGAGTGAATTACTGAGATTACTCCAAAGAGTAAAATGATAATTCATTACTAAAACCTTCTTTTCGAGTCATATCTTTCCAGAGATAGTCATACTGGAGTGAGTTAATGGGTTTCACTGTCTGAATAAATCTTCCCAAATGATTTTCTGAAAAAACCTTGCATCTGCTATTGGCTATTTTGTCACTATAAAAGACTCCAGTATAAAAATATGACTTTCCTTGAATCATTTCTTTCATTTATTTATTTATCCATGCCCTTTCCAGCCCATCTATCTTTCTATCAAACCAGCTATACACCTACTAACTTTTTTAACATTTACCAATCTATTTATCATCTAAACCAATTTTCTTCTCACTTATTCAGCTTATTTTTTCTCCAACTTCTTATCAATTCATTAATGAATTTGTTTCAATTCATTCACCTCCTCTTGTATCTCTCCAATTATCTTTTTACCCCCCCCCCCCCACATACACAAGCACCCATCCATCCAAAAGCATTAGCGTGTTTAAGAAGCGTGGTGAATACACGTATTTTTACTTACAGTATAAAAAAGCATTAATCTATTCAGCTACTTATTAATTCCATTCGAATTTTTTGTTCTTTCATTATTCAGATCGTTTATCATGATATCTTCTTCATTGAAAAATCCATCCGCTCACCTAGCTCATATCCTTAAAGTCATTTATAATGGTTAACTTAATGCAAAACGTCGTTTACAAAATTTAACAATTTACCACTTTTGCATTTTTAATTCGATTAAACGTTAATTTGTGGCTATATCAGATTATCCAACCATTATTATTCACAATAATCTCTTTTTTGTTACATTTTTATATTGTTTTTCTTTGCCAGCCATATTGTGACTATTTTAATAGTTTTATTCATACCTATTTGTTTCAGCTAAAATTTCATCTAATTTCTCTTACATCAATCATTTAACCTTCTCACTTTTGTTTTTGTTAGATATTTCAAGAAAAATTAGTTTATAAATTATTTTTCAACATTTATATATTTCTACGATTTTTAAAATTTTGAAGAACTTGTAGAAAGAAATTATATTATTTGGGTTGATTAATGAGGAAATAAGGTGTCTAGAAACTTAATGACTTTGTCAAAAGCATTTGGAAAAATTTAAAGTATGAGAAACAGTTCTAATAAAAATGACGAAACAATTAGAAACTCGCATTTAGTTGCAGTGGCCTAATATGCTTTGCATCTGGTCAGTTGTGATAACCTCAGTGACCCCAAGCGTTTATTTTCCCGTCATTACTCGCAAGATTAATACTGGGGGAATCTTAGGGCGGAAACGGTGGAAGTTGTTTGATGGCTTTGTTTGAAGGGCCTCAGAATGATTATGGCAGCTTCAAACGCTGGATTTACAACGTAATCGACTGCTACGTTGTAAATACTTCGCTGTTAAAAGTTCGACGACGGTAATGAAAGTGATTGTGCCTGATTGATGTTATTGTTGCATTTGTATATTCATATTCCGAGCCAATTCAAGCGTTGCAATGACAATATAAATGCAAATTCTGTCGAAAATACGCCTAGGTGCCTTTATGCGATCTATAAATTGATTAAGAGCCTATAATGCCTATAATATATTATTAAGCATCATCCCAACTACCCTCTACAATTGGGCAGTTTCTATCTTATTGGCGGAATTTTTCATTAGTATAGAAATTTGAAAGTTTTTCACGAAATAAATATTTAATTAACCAAATTTGTGAAATATTTAAATTTATGATACTAAACAAAATATTTGAAATGTTGAAAATACGAATAATATAACAAAAATGCACACAGAAATCTTCGCAGTACAGCACGAACGTGGTGAAAAGCTACCACGAAGAGGTGGTCTCTAGCGACGACAGCGAGGAAGCGCATTACGGATACCTAGTGATCAATGGGGAGAAAGAAGAAAAGGAAGAAGATGACAGAAGTGATGAAATAAATTGGAATATTGAAAAATTGGAGATTTTTGACAACGGGAAAGATAATTTAGAAAAAGGTTATGAAGAAGATGGTTCGGAAGAAAGTGAAGGAGATTACAACGAACACTACTCTATTACTAGCAACTACTACGATTATTACAGCAGCAAAAACAACGAATATAACAACTACAACATGAAGACAGCAATTGAAATATGCGCACCAGATCACACTCCACAGTTGACATTGCTATATTCCAACGAAGATTCCGAGTGCTTCAAGCTGCACAACACACTAAACCTTTACCTCCATAACATCAACGTTATGTTCGTTTATGCTCGTACTTTAAGAAATTTTTATTTTTTATAAATTCGCAAATACTAATCTAAAATAAATAAAATTTTCAAAAATAACTTTTTTTACAGAATAGGTGACGCAGATGAAACTCAGACTTTTCACTTCATTTTTGAAGCACAGCGGATACACTTTGAAAAGAAGCCTTCAGAGGAAGATGAAGGAGGAGGAAGCAATAGTGAAGATGAAGAAAACAATGATCATAAAGATGAGAGAAGGGATAATGAAGAAACAGATGAAGAGTCGATGATGATGATGGAGGTGAATGAAAATCTACTTCGACTCGCAAACAAGACCCACTCGTGGACTCTTTACAGCAGAACGCCTGCAACCACGTTGAACATCAGTGACTACGAAGCGGCTCAACTACCGACATTCAGCGACAAAATAGAAATCAGTGGAGTGGTCGAGAGTACAGAGCCCTTTGACCACACCAACAACATATACCAGAGGTTCCTGCAAAACAATCCTCAAGGAAGTAATCGTTGGAAAGATCATTACTCTACACGTCATCCTAATGTGGTGAACACAGAAGTTAAAGCCACGGCATCTTACTCGAAGAAACAGAGAATAATCAACGTCTTTTTGATCCTCGCTACGGTGTTCGGAATGCTGTTACTGGCCAGCGTTGTTACCATTCTATGCCTCAAAAGTGCTCCTTGCCAGGGGATATGCTGTAAGAGACAGTCGAGATCACCACGCTTCAGTGATGAGCTGGCTGTGCATAAGACTTTGATCACGAAGAATGAAGAGGTGGTGCTCAGAAAGGATTTGCCAGAAGCTATAAGAGAAGTTGTTATTCCCGAGGATGGTGATGGAGTGATAGGGAAAGAGAGAAGGGTGGAAGATTATGGTAAGGTGTTATCTCAAAAGATTATATTGTCTGAGAAGAAGTCGACGGTTTGCACAAATATCAACAAGAAGGGCATTTTGGAATGGTATATTTAAACTAATTAGAACGATATAAATTGGAAAAAAAAATTGTAATTTTAGTGTGTTTTAGTTTTTATGTGTTAGTTTTATGAATTTTTGCTAGCTCTACCACGTCATCACTCTTTTCAAAAGCTACAGTGAAGGAAATTATAGATATTCTTATGTTTGTGTTTCAGACACGTAAAAGCTCAAAATTTCTTATACGTATTGAATGAAAAGAGCCTGAATAAATGGATAAAAATTTAATGGTTTGATTCAGTAAAACTTTAAAATAAGTTTGAAATTTTCCAGCTACTAGGCGTTTTCATCTATTTTTTCCAATATGAGGACTGAATTAACATAACGAGAATAGTTAATTTTTTCAATTTTATTGCCTGATGACGCGTTTTGACTGAAATATAATACACCAATCTGCAACTTCATGTGTTATTCTATTTAAGTACGTTAAAGCGTATTCTACATCTTATTGGTACATCATTAATACAATCTTTGATCGAATCGATGAATATTTTAAGACTGTACCAAGAAAAACACATAAAACTGTATGCCAATTTTATTACTAATGTACAAGATTATTCACAGAAATGTTGTTTAAATAATAAAAATGTACTAAAACAGAAAATAAATTGTATGATTATTTAAAATTAATAGAAAATCGGGTTTCTTTATATGACCTCAACCCCTAATGCTAAAATTGCATGCGTAAAAATAGCTGCAATTTATTATCTGTTCCAATAAAATGCTTCTAAACTAAATATAAAAAGTAATTTCAAAGAAATTAAATTTAATATTTCAAATTAAGTGATATTTAAAATGAAAACTTTTACACTATCGACTTTCATTCATCAAAAGAATAATTTGGAAGCACAGAAACTGAAACACTGACATTTCTTTAAACCTATTAATTACATTTTCGATGAAAAATAAGATTAAAATTGAACAAGTATTTTAAAAATAACAAGCATAGCTGTTGAGATAATGTTACAAAGAATCCCATGAGAAAAATAAGAAAAACCACCCGAAATTTTGCACAACCCACCCGACAATTTAGACAACCCAACAGACAATTTGAGACGTTTTCAATGAGGTAAATTTTCATTGGATGCGTTCTCAATGCACACTATTAAAATTTGGAAAATTATTTTTTATTTAGTATAAAAACCGTTTCTGATTTTATTAGTTTAGCCCGTATGAAATACTGAATTTGCTAAGTAATTTAATTAGGGAAAACTCTTCGTTTATATAATCTTGCCGGAGTTAGAAAATATTGCTTTGCAGTGCAGCATCTCTTCATTTTAAAATAATTTTGAAAGTGATTTGCGAATAAGAACAATAATGGAGCTATCATTGATAAGAACAGACCCCTCAGCCGACGCCGAGCGCCAAATACGCCGCCAAAAATCAGCCGGAAAATAGCCGCTGTATTTTGACCGCCGTGAATCCGCCAAAAATGTGCAATTCGCCGTAAAATAATGTTTTTGAAATTTTCTGAGCCAGGGCACAAACATTTCAAAATACGCGAGCAGTCATATAAAAAGTATTTAATAAACGCCGAGAGGATGAAGATGAAGTACGTCAAAGGAAAAAGGGTATAAAAATGTTTTTTGAATGTACACACTAGTTTTTGATAACATATCCCACAAAATTGGTATGCAAGTTCCCCATTAAATTTTATTTATAATTTCTTTATGTATTTACATATTCAATGTGGGCGATTATGTGTCGGTCCAAATTCCGAGAATAGAGGTCTTCAACCGATTCACACAGGCTCCCATGTGTGATTGTACAGCGTATGGGAGAGACCTATCATATCTACCGCTTGAAGTGAGTGCCAGTGCTTAAATTGGAATTTCATGTGTTTTATCCCTGATATTTTTTTCTAAAGATGCACATTTGGGGTGGTGAGAGAAGGAGGTGTTTTTGAAAGGGGCGATGGTGCTGGGGCAATCCTGGGGGCCATAAAAAGCAGCCATAGGAATGATTTTCGAGTTTCAGTTTGCCAATGTTAGACTAATTGCACCAGAAATTCATGGAGTTATTTGCACAAGAGTGCCACAAGGGTGTATTAATTTAGGAATTAATTTGTTTTATTATTTTTGACATTTATTTGTATTAAATTTCTGACATTTGTTTGTATTAAATTTCTGAAATTTATTTTTTTATTAAATTTTTGATAATTATTGGTATTAAACTTTATATATAATTTTTATGACATTTTTTATATGCTTTTTATTACATTTTATATATTTTTATAGGATTAATTTGTTTTATAATTTCTGACATTTATTTTTTTTAAATTTCTGATAATTATTAGTATTAAATTATATATATTTTTATAGGATTAATTTGTTTTATTATTTCTGACATTATATTAGTATTAAATTTCTGACATTTATTTGTATTAAATTTCTGATAATTATTGGTATTAAATATTGGAATTTGAACTACAATAAAACTGTAAAAGAATTATTAATTAGAATATAATTAGAATTATTAATTAGAATATAATTAGAATTATTAATTAGAATATAATTAGAATTATTAATTAGAATATAATTAGAATTATTCATTAGAATATAATTAGAATTATTAATTAGAATATAATTAGAATGATTAATTAGAATATAATTAGAATTATTAATTAGAATATAATTAGAATTATTAATTAGAATATAATTAGAATTATTAATTAGAATATAATTAGAATTATTAATTAGAATATAATTAGAATTATTAATTAGAAATAATTAGAATTATTAATTTAATAAATTAATATCTGATTTTGATCAAGTTATACAAATTACTGACAGTGTAAAACCCGCTCATGTCGCTACCATTACTGACATGGCCTCTCTCTTATTAATCTTGCTGTTAGGCTCTCTAACATGTTCGCTATTAAAATTAATTACGCAACCTCTCACTTAACTGCGCATGTTACTAGACATTGAATCCCACATGACCTATCTGTATTTCGCTCTGCCATGTCCCCCCCTTGGTCTGATGAGACTTTTTTAATTCATGGAGTTTACGACGGTTATTCCCCAAAGCGTTGGATTTTACTTTGGCAACTATCTCTTTTAACTGAAAATCTACCTTGCTCTCATGGTTTATATGAAGAGTCAAGAAGCACGCCTATTCATCCTAGAGATGTTCAACGATTTAAGGGTGAAAGAATCATAGCTTTACCTGCTTACAAATCTCATTTATTAGATGCCTTATCTGAGTTTGCGTCTGTTGCTTCCCAAGTTAGAGTTCTACAGATATCACTATCGAGATTCAGGGTAGCATCTCTGCCAATTTTTCTGCCATCGGTGATTGTTTATTGAACTTCGTTGTTCCTTTTCATACTTCTCCACTTGAATTTATCAAAGATATTGTATTCACTATTAGTACTCCTGGTACTATATATTTTAATTTTTACGCCAAGGTCTCGACTTTTATTATATCACATATTAGTGACTTTCCCTTAAAGTATTCCATCATAGATGACGTTCAATCGGCCACTTTTGACAACTGGGCACCAGTGTTATTTTCGTTTCATAAAATAATTATAGTGTTTATTTCAGTTTCGTTTTGGAATTAATTATAGTTTTTATTTTCGTTTTGAAAATAATTAAAGTTTTTATTTTCGTTTTTGTTTTGAAAATAATTATAGATTGAGCAAACGTGTATGGACCAACAACCAACTGACACGAAACACCAAGCTCAAAGTGTACCAGGCATGCGTTCTCAGCACTCTGTTGTATGGCAGTGAAACCTGGACCACCTATGCCAGGCAAGAAGATCGTCTCGAAAGCTTTCATCTTCGCTGTCTCCGACGCATCCTTGGCATAACATGGCAAGACAAAGTCACCAACACAGCCGTACTCAATCAAGCCAACTCATTCAGCATACACCTCCTTCTATGCCAAAGACGTTTACGCTGGCTGGGTCACGTGCGTAGAATGGAAGAAGGTCGCCTACCCAAGGACATCCTCTATGGCGAGCTGGCTACAGGACAACGTCCAGTTGGTCGCCCGCAACTACGCTTCAAAGACGTCTGCAAACGCGACCTCAGACTTACGGGTATCGACCCTGGCAGATGGGGAGAGCTAGCAGATGACCGGAGGGGCTGGCGCCAGACTGTCCACAAAGGCATCAAAAAGGGCGAGGAAGAACGCAGGCAACATCTAGAATCCCGAAGGCAAAGAAGATGAGGCAGCAGAATCAGGCTCTCGATCCTCCATCCGACTTCACCTGCAGCCGCTGCAGCAGAGTCTGTCGATCCAGGATCGGTCTGCTGAGCCACTCTAGAAGCTGCCGCCTAAGAACACATCAGAGCGCTATCATCATCTCACGAGATGGATGAATGCCAACCAACCAAAAATTCCGACGATAGTGATGGGAAAAGGTTTTGGCGCTGCGAGAACAGAACGTGCAAGGCTCGAGTGCACACACAAGATGGTGAAATTGTTGAATGGGGAAGAAGTTGAAACACACAATCACACGGTAACAGATGGAAAGATACAAGTGGAGAAAGCACGTGCCAGCATGAAAAGAAGAGGTGAAACAAGTGAAGAAACAACGCGATTGATTGTTCAGGATGAACTGATGAATGTAACGTTTGTTCCACTCCAAAATGTTGTTGAACTGTTTGAACAGTTGACAGAAGGTCCATCTTACCAAGACATAGAGGTCATTTGTGATTACATGGAAGATAATTTCATCGGCAAATTACGAAGAGGAAGAAGAGGGCAATCAAGAATCCCAATTGAAATATAAACTCAATTTTCGAGAGTAATCAACAACTTGCCTCGCAGCAACAACGCACTTGAGGGGTGGCACAACGCATTCAACAATGTTGTTGGTATTGCGCATCCAACAGCGACAAGACTTGCGCGGAAATTGCAGCAGGAACAACACAGTTTTCAACTTCTCCGTCGTCAATTGGAACTGGGCACAACGGCTGGAAAGAAAAAGAAGACCTACATCCGCATCAACGAAGCACTGCGCACCATGGTTACCGACTACAACAACCGAGATCCAATCGCGTGTTTAGCAGACATTGCACGGGTTTTGAACATTAATAATATACTCGTATTCAGGAATACTAAGGAATGCTAATTTAATCTAATTTTTTTTCCAATTTATATAATGTGGACCTCTGTGGTAGATTCGTTTTGACTTGACTTTGATTTTTATTAGAAAAAAAACACATGCTTGCTGTTAAATGATACTGAAGTGTCGTTTAACTCCGATGGTACTTAAATTCTTTCGAACAATAAATAAAAATGAATTGTTATTTTTATCACCTTTAAAACTAAAGTCATGATGCCTTATTAAGTTGAAGCCATTACAGATGAAAATGTATTTGACTTAAAAATCAAATTTAAGATTATGGGGATCGAATCTATGCGCAAATAACGATTAAAAATATTAAAAAGAAAAAGCACCACAATTAAATAGAATTTTATAGAGCAATTCATTTACCAATACTCTACCAAAAATTATGTTCACGCCATTTTCTCCTAGTGACATTTTGTTGTAGCACCGATCCATCTTATCGCGATAAAGAGGTAATTTGTGATAAATAACTTCATCAACAGACTAAGAAGAGGAAGGTGACAACCAAGATTCCCAATTGAAATTTGGACTCAAGTTTCTCAAAGAAAAACTCTGTAGACAATGCCTGAAAAGCCGTCACATTGTAAAAATGGCGAAACTGTTCCAGTTATGTGTGCTCTACTATCTTCATGAAAAAAAGAAGCATATAGAGACACCTCTTTCAAAAAATTCAGAATTTGATAGCAAGTCTAAATCCAGAGTCAATTGTGGATCATTTTGAACTAGCAGCAATACGAGCCGTTCAGAACACATTTCCAAACGCAACAGCATGATTTGTTTTTCTCAATGCCTGTGGAAGAAATTGCAAGATTCTCAATTGAAACGTGGACTCAATTTTCTAGTCATCGAAAACCTGCACCGCAGCAACAACGCAACAATTTAGATCTGTCCATGTAAAGATGATCTCAGAGGGAAACTCTGTAGGCGCCAGTGGAGAGAAAATACTACACTGCAATGCAAGATTTTAAAGCTACGGCAAGAGTATGTAAACAGAGAGATGACCGTCAATGAGTTACTTGTAAAATGCAGTGGTTTATAAGGACCAAACCATTAAAAATTTAAAAAGGCATATTTTTACTAAAAAGTAGATACTTGTCCGATGGTTAATAGGATTAATTGGAAATGCGATCCGATGAAAATGCCTGTCAATGAAAAGGTATCCGGTGGGTTGTCCAAATGTATCGGGTGAGTTGTCAAATTTTAAGGGTGGGTTTTTATAAAAATTATCATAAAGAACCAAAATCCGAATTTAAATCAAAATAAAACATAATTTATGAATTTAAAAAAAAATAATAATATGAAAATTCGCTCTATAAATCAAGCATAGAGGAGCAATTACAATTCAAACTAGTGAAAAATATGAATTGAATAAAATATATTTAAAATATATAGGTTCCTATCAGTCATGGAAGAAATCTTCTTGCATCGCTTGACATTTGAGTTGTACCTGCGCTATTTCATGCAGACAAGAATGTATCTTTGACAGCATTCTTTCACCTCTATGAATTTGCAAAGAAATAAATGTAAGAAAAATATTCAAATGAATTGGTAAAAATATTTATAAAACAAAGAAAATACCATTTCTGAAAAAATTGTAAGTAGATGAAAATTGTACCTTTCAACTGCTCTTTCTAGTTGTCTGGCTGCTTCTTGGTTCTCTGCTTCTAGTCTTCTAAGAGAAGCAGCCTGAAATATTAAAAAAAAATCTTTTTAATGAAATTGATTTTTGAGAACATTTCTATCAATCAATCAATCACTAATTAGGTAAAATTGCTTCGTAAACCCTGAATTTATTCATAGAATTAAACTCCTACTATAATTGATTGACATCTGAATAATCTAGTTAAATCGCTTTTTAAAAGCAAAATTAGTAATCACGTTTTGTTAAATAATTACTTTTCAAAAAGAATTATTAAGAAAACATCTTTTATAAGGAAAAAAATAACCGCATTTTTTAAAAGAATAATGATAGATATTCCAAAGTGGGAGGAGCTTAATGACTGTGAATATATTAGAGGCTTACAAAGCAATTTCACCCGTGAAATTCACTGTACCTAAAATATTACGTGATTTTCATTAGGCCATTAACGCATACTGTCCTTTTTTAAAAACAGCATTAAAAAGTTTTTTTTATAATAGTTATCTTGATTATATTTATTATCTTTGCAACTAATCCAGTCCTATATAAACTGAAGTCTTTGTTTAAAAAAATTTGTGATTTGAAATTGATAGATTGTTTCGATATTCTGATTTTTCAAGGCGATAACTAAATTTTTTGTGTTTTTGTCATGGCTCATGAAAAAAAGTTATTTATAATTTTATTTAATGTCTAACATTCATAATGTATAATATTATTTTATTGTTATTCATTCTTATATCTTATTTTAAAATAAATTTCATTTTACATGTAATATTATTTCCAAAAACTGTGTTTTATTGAGTGTCCCTTTTTAAGGACACTATGCAGTAATACTGATGGTACAAACAATTATTTTCAGATTCGCTCTTCATGAAGTCCTTAGTATTTTGGAAGATGACAATGATTTCTTTTCAGCAGATATAGTCATGATTCCTCCTACTGACCCAAACTGCTCTGATGAGGATAGTGGACCCGAGGATGGTGAAGGTACCCTAGATAATTTATCAAGAAACCAGCTAAACGCAGAAGCAAAAATAGTAATTTCCAAAATTGGGAAAGAAAAAACCACTATAAGTAGAGAAGAAACTGCTGTAAAAAGGCCAGCTGAAAAAATTAAAATTGATCAGAGATGGACCAAAAAAGACATTACTACTGGATTATTGGCAGATAATAGTTCAGAGGACAAACCAAATTCAGAAAACATGTCTCCTCTCACATTGTTTAATTTATTTTTGGATGTACCAGTCATCAAGCTAATAACAGACATGTCAAATTTATATGCCAGCCAAAAACTAAGACAGCTGAATGCTACTGAAAATGAATATAGAGTGGTGCTGGCTATACTCATGCTTTCAGGTTATGTTCCTTTGGCAAACCGCAGGATGTACTGGGAACAGAGCGACGATGTACACAATCTAGCTGTCAACAGATTTGAAGAGTTATTAAGATATTTGCAAGATGGCCAAAGTGCGTCCATTATTTGATGCTATGAATGAAAGATTTCTCAAATTTTGGCCCAAAGAATGTCATTTGGCAATTGATGAATCAATGGTGCCATATTATAGGAGGCATTCATCAAAAGAACTTATCAGAGGAAAACCTATAAGGTTTGGATATAAAGTTTGGTGCCTAAATAATAGGCTTGGGTATTTGGTAAACTGTTACCCGTATCAAAGAGCCTCGGAAGAGTTCAATAGCGAATTAGGACTTGGTTGATCGCTAAACTAATAAAATGCTTACCAAAAGACACTCCATTTGAGTTATATTTTGATAATTTCTTCACCTCTTTTAGGTTGATTGAACCAGTGTTATTTTCGTTTCATAAAATAATTATAGTTTTTATTTCAGTTTCGTTTTGGAATTAATTATAGTTTTTATTTTCATTTTCGTTTTGAAAATAATTAAAGTTTTTATTTTCGTTTCAGTTTTGAAAATAATTAAAGTTGTTATTTTCATTTTAGTTTTGAAAATATATTAATTTACAACTTTGAACACTATTTTTTTATATCTAACAAAATTAATTGATCATAAAATGAAACAGTGAATAGAACTGAATATTAACAACAAATGAGTTTTAAAAATTAACAGTAAATTGAAATATTATAAGAATTCAGTACGTAAATTATTGAGTACTAACAAATTTGAAATATAATAACAAATTTACAATTAAAATAGATGATAATTTAATTGACAAAGCGAAGCGGTAATAAATTAACATTTTTAAATGGCGCTACTTTCATAAAGCTCAAAGATAATGTTTATAACATAGACATCTATTTTTATATAAATTATACATTTCCATATTATGGCATACTTTGAAATTTATTTAATTTTCGTTTTGAAAATAATTTTAGTTTTTATTTCAGTTTCGTTTTGGAAATAATTATAGTTTTTATTTTCGTTTTCGTTTTGAAAATAATTTTAGTTTTTATTTTTGTTTTCGTGGAACGATTATTCAGAATTGACGTTTTCGTTTTCGTTACGAAAATAACACTGGATTGAACATTTAAAAAATAATAATATATTCGCAACTGGCACAATTAGAAAAAACCGGATAGGAAAATGTCCAATCCAAGATGTTGAAATAATGGGAAAAAAGCCAAGAGGAGAATATGACTATTTATTGGATGAAGAATCGAATATCATTGTGGTAAGGTGGAATGATAATAGCGTTGTTACTTTACTTTCAAGTAATCATGGAGTAGAGCCTATAAAAGAGGTAAAAAGATGGTCAGCATCTCAAAAAAAACATGTCCAAATTCCACAGCCTTTCCTTATAAACCGATATAATCATTACATGGGTGGAACGGACCAAATGGATAAAAATATTGAAAATGTTAGAATAAATATAAGGCTAAAAAAGTGGTGGTGGCCTTTATTCGGTTTTTTAATTGATGCCTCTGTCCACAATGCCTGGTGCATTTTTTAAAAATATAATAAAAATGAAAAATTTACATGTGTGCAGTTTAGACGTCAGGTTGTGAAATCAATTCTAGGCCAAATTGATGTGAGTTTTTATTTTTATTCATGTTAAACTGAAATATTTATAACTTTTTCATATGGTTTCAAACAGATCAAAAAAGAAAAAAAGAATCCATGAATTTAGCTAAAAGCGTGATTGCAGATGTCCGATACGATGGAAAAGATCATTTTAATGGTAAAATTGAAGATGGCCAAAAAAGATGCAAGCAATGTGGAAAGAAAGTGCAAAAGAAATGCCTTAAATGTAACGTAGCTTTACATTTGGAGTGCTTCAGCATCTACCACGAATCGTGATTGCCGTCAGTAGCAATTAGAAGTCGGGCATGGACGATTATTCATTCCCGGTCCCGTCCCGTTCCCGAAATTTGTTTTCCCGTCCCGTCCCGTTCCCGATGGGACATCAGAATTTTGATTCCCGTCCCGTCCCGTTCCCGCAACTCGATTCCCGGTCCCGACCCGTTCCCGAAACTTTTTTGTGTTTTTATTCATTTTCGCTGCCGTTTTCACTGGTCCCAAACTTGCTAGTTCTAACATTTCTTAAAATTTATTATTTGAAAGTCAGAGAATATTTCTTTTAATAAAATAAAAAAAACACGATTTAAATTTCAAATATTTATTGAAAAGAAAGTATTGAAGTTAGTCATTAATTTTGAGTAATTCAATCAAGTCTTCATTGCTTTTCACGCGGGTTAAACCGTTGAGAGTTTCAGCTTTCAAATGAGATGATTTTGGGTCTGAAGTTAAACGACCAGATATTGAAAAATTCCGTTCACAGGGAATATAACTTGCAGATATAAAAAAACAAAATTTTGGCTACTTCTTGTTGTATTTTAAAATTGCTCATTTTACTCCAATAAAATAAAACATCTTTATAATCTTCAAATTTTTGGGACGAAATTGTGAATATTTGTACAATTCATCCTCTTCTAAATTTTTTTTCGTTCATTATTATTAATTCTTCAATAATATTAGAAATATGTTTTTTGACTACATTCTTATTCTCCACAACTGCAAATATAAAATCATTTGTATAATTTGTTAGTATAATAATTTTATTATAATTTTTACGTTATAAAAACAAACATAATAGGTCTAAATAACCATCATTTGTTTTTTTTTCTCAACGGCACTGCAGCTTGGTCTGGCTGTACAAAATAGAATCAAATTTTCTCTAATGAAAGTCTTGTTATTTATTTCTTTTCTATCCTAAACTTTTTTCCTATTATTCTTTCATACTGGGGATGCAACAGACATGCTGTCATATGAATGAGATCAATGGCATCTTTTCTTTTGTCGAAATGATCAACTGAGCAATCATTTGGAAATTAATCATTCAAATTCAAAGTATTAATTTATAAAATTAAAATAATATAACTGAACATTTGATTTCATCTGAAAAGTTTTCATCATCACCCATTTGTTCTAATCTCCCTAATCTTTGGACTCACCATAACAACTTCAAATGTAGTGTTGGAGATTTCGACATTGGCAATGGTGGCTTCGTTATACATTTCTATTGCATTTAATACTCATTTTCAGTACGGAGTATCGATGAAATAAAGATTTCCATACTTAGAAGTTTGCTGAAAAATCATTGTTAAAAAATCCAATCCCAATAACTGTTATCCCGTTTTTCCCGTTCCCGATTTAAAAGTTGATTCCCGTTCCCGTCTTTTCCCGTTCCCAATTTGAAAGTTGATTCCCGTTCCCGTCCCGAAAATCTATTCCCGGTTCCCGACTTTTCCCGTCCCGAAATTAATTTTCATTCCCGTTCCCGCGGGTACCCGGTCCGACCTCTAGTAGCAATGCAGTGTCCTTTTTTAAAGACATTTTTTATTTTCATCATAACTTGCTGACGTCGATCTCTGTAGATTTTAGATCGCGCTTGCAGACGTCCTTGTAGCGAAAGTATGGCCTGCCAGTTGCTCTCCAACCTGAAGCAATCACGCCTAATAGCACGACTTTGGGAAGTCGGCCATCATCCATCCGACGTACATGTCCTAACCATCGGAGACGTCTTTGACGAAGAAGAGTGGTCATGCTTGAAATGGCTGCCCTCGCCAACACCTCGTTGTTTGTGACGCGGTCTTGCCATGAGATTCCGAGCATGCGTCGAAGACACCGCATGTGGAAAGCGCTCAATCTTTTTTCCTGGTATGCGTATAGTGTCCTGGATTCACTGGCGTGAAGAAGAGCTATCTTTGTAATCTTGTTTGCGGGTACATAATAAGTCTGCTTGTCGAGTGTTGCAGCACTATGAGCCCGACGCACCCAGTAGGGCAGGCAGACTGCGATGGAACAACACCTATTTGACTGGGGGCTGCCCAGCTTGAGGCGAGCAGTAGTTGTAAATAAGACATGGCGATCTTTCCCACCTTCGGAAGTAACCCATGGCGCCATATGAAACATATGACTTATAACCGGTAAACTGCTACTTCCCGTGTTTTTTCAACGCTTTCAGCGAAGCTGGAGTGACCTCTCCAGGGCGTAAGCCTGGGCAAAATACTATGGAAGGTAAGTTGTAGCCCATGCAGCAGACCCCCCTCTCCACGCTTGATGATGAGTCCAAGGGAAAGGCAAAGCCGATACATCTTGGAACCATCAGCGTCGCAGGAGTTGCCGGAAGGACATCATAGATGACGATCCACCACCTTAGGAACTCCGACTCCTGATTTTTCCTCGGGGTTGACTCCCAAAGCCTTTTCCAGGAGTTGGACTTAGTTGTCAGAGGCAGTACAGAGACGCACGCCGTAAAGGGGCACTTAATAGGCAGTGGGTGCTTATCCCCACTGCCACCCCTTGGCTATGACAACTTTGAAACCAATGGGTTAATGGGTTAGGTACAGTGAATATAAGGGTTTTCTATCTTTATAACAGCAAATCTTCAACAGCTTCCATGGCCTAGTGCTTGCACTCTAGACTCCGGATCGCTATGCTCTGGGTTTAATTCCCGGTAATAATATTTTGTAAACAAATATTTTTTAAAGATTTAATTCATGTTTTAAAAAAATTTAACTCGTTTTTAAATTATTTATTTATTTATATAATTAAACAAATTAAACGATTTAATTCATGTTTAAAAAAAACTTAACTCGTTTGTTAAATTATTTAATTATTTATTTATTTAAATAATTAAACACTATTCAATTTTTTTTAAATATTTCTTTATTCACTGTATCTACAGAAAAAGTCGTTTGAAGTTGCCTGAATGTTCACTGTACCTACCGAAAAAGTTGCGTAGATTTCACTGTGGCGTCACAGTGAAATTTAAACGCCATTTTCGGTAGGTACAGTGAACATTCACGCAACTTTAAACGCCTATTTCGATAGGTACAGTGAACATTCAAGCAACTTTCTCAATTTTTCTTACGTACAGTGATAATTATTTAATGTTGGAATTATTATTTAAATAAATTATTTTTATTTTTAATTAGAATATATTTCTATGCTATAAAGATAAAATAAATAAATAATTTAAAGTATGAAAAGTATTTAATTATTTAAAACAAATAAAATATTTCAATGCTTAAAATATACATGAAAAAATATTTTCAATATTTAAAAAATATTTCTCAAAAAATTAAATTTAATAAACATACAAACAAAAATGTATTGAAAAAATCATGACCGGGAATTGAACCTGAGCGCATTGAAAAGCCATACTTTCACTGTACCTAATTTAAAATCACGTAAAATTCACTGTACCTACCGTCTTGCAATTTCACCCACTACATATTTGTGTACCGCCCTTTACGAAGAGAACAAAGAGACTCAGCCATCATGTTCTGAACAAATACATCTTCAGACGGAAAACTATGAGTGACTTAGTTGAAGTTGAAGAGGGTAAAGAATTCTATAAAAAAGAGCCACAATAATAAAATAACGTTTAGCAGAGAAGTGAAAAACGAAAAGAACGCTTTTTACTTAAATACTATATAATAAATAGAAATGTTAGTTTTATTTTAAAAAATGCATGTTGTTACTTGCAATTCAGGAGATGAATCTTCATTGGGCAATGATTCCACTAATATGTCGATATCTTTCGCGGTTCTAGCGATCATTTGAGCAAATAAAAGAGCATTGTCATCGTTGGAGGGGTTTTCAGGCTTCGCTGAGGAACGTTCGAAGCCCGGGAAATGAGCAGAAGGTGCTGTTTGTTGAAGGACACCAACAGCATTACAAAAGTGATCTGCTAAAAGATTTGCTGCTTCTTGTAACTGAGTTAATCTATCTGTCATCGTGAACTGTCATAAGCGACTATAATAGTCGATAATATAATATTTTTCTTTGTGAAGAAAAAGTGTATCAAAGTAAAATTAGAATTTTTATGGTTTAATCCAATGGGTTATAAAATTAAGTAAAATATGAAATTTAATTATGCCTTAAACATTTTTTAATACTATTTTTAAATTATAAAGTTTATTTATACAACATAATTCGCGCCATAACGTAATTTTACAGGGGATACTTTTGAAATCGTACTCGGAAGCATAGACATAGCAATATAAAAACAGCTGATGGCAATGTTTATTTATTTCTTGAATCAGCTGATTGTTGGTATCTAACAATAACAAGAAGCGGCCATGTTATTTTATATTTCAGCAAACTATCCGAGGCGAGATATATCGAAAATGAACAATAACTGAGACTTCTTTTACTTTTTTTTTACATATTTTAAACAAAGTTATATGATAGTTCACGATATATATTTCGGCAAACTATCTGAGGCGAGATATATCGTAAAATGAACAATAAATGAGGCTTCTTTACTTCTTTTACGAATAATTTTTTGAGTAATTAATAATAATTTTACTTAGTAATGTCAAATCTGGTATATATTTCGGCAAACTATCTGAGGCGAGTAATATCGTTAAATGAACAATAAATAAGGCTTCTTTACTTCTTTTATGAATACTTTTTTGAGTAATTATTAATAATTTTACTCAGTAATGTCAAATCTGTTCACATTGAAATTAAAATTATTCACATAAAAATAATTCAAAAGATCTGCGAGGTTTTTAACTCTCTAAACTAAACTAATAGGAGAAAAAAATCTTATTCATTTAAAGTATTTTATTTTGCGTGTTAGCAATACCGTTTTATAACCATACAGCGATTTAAACATAGGAAATTTGTCTATGTTAATCGTTAATCTCATTTGCATAGATTATGAGTACAATTTCCAAAGTAAACCATTTTACAGTAGATTTGTTTTATTGTGTTTTGCCTTAAAAATTGTTTCTAAAACTTGGATACTGGTAAGTTTTTATCAAATATGTTCAGCATTAAAAATATTCCTTATTGGCTTTATCTAAAAAAAGCTATAGAGCACAATAAAGACTAACTTTTTTTATGTAAATGAATCAATTAATAGTTTAAAATAAAGGAAAAGAGCAAAAAAATAAATGCACAAAAACTGAAAATATATATTTAATAAAAAAAGTTATTTTCAAGCACTTGGTAAGTCTTATCCAGTGCATAATGGAATCAACTTTACTTGAGCTTTGACTGATAATATAAAATTGATATGCTTGTCACTAGCAGCTAGTCACAAATTGCAGTTTATAATTAGATTAGTATATCTAATTATTAGCTAAACTATCAGTAACTAGTTATACTAAACTTTTTTAGCTGCTAGTAGTAGTAGTAGCAGTAGTAGTAAATTTAGTAGTAGTAGTAATAGTATTAGTTTATTTTCTAAATTATTTTTCTCTGTTTTCATTCAAATTTTCATATTATCTTTTGATAGAGATGGCAGACGGATCAAATGAAAGTGAAGAAGGCCAAGTGAGTCTGAAGAGCTGGATCGAGCAGATGAACGAAGAGAACCAGATGGAAGAGGATGCGAATGCAGTACTGGGAGGCAGTGATGATGACAGATGCACTTTCCCAGATGTTGGTTCATAATCTGTTCACTACATATTCATGGAGAACATGTGTTTGAACCCTAACCTTAATCCTGATTAGTGCGTAATCTGTTCATTACACATTTATGGGGAACATTTTTTTTACTAATATAGACTCAAAAAATCACTAAATGTTTGAAAAATTATATTCAAATGATCTTATTCATAATCATCATCATTATGATTTTTTTCTACTATTTAAATTTGTATATCCATCATTCTCACCATTATCATTAATGCAGGGCTATGTGGGCAGACAGGCTCTGTACTCATGCCTTACGTGTCTGAAGGCCAAGAGGGAAACTCTAGCAAGAGGTGCCAATGGTTCAGTTTTTGAAAATGGTACCACAGATGAAGGTAAAGAGAAAATAATAAATGACGGTGATGTGGGGTTTCACGGACATGATGATAAAGCTGAAGAAGGTGGTAATGATGGTGATAAAGTTCAAAATGTTGATGGTGATGATGGTGATAAACCTCAAAATGTTGATGGTGATGATGGTGATAAAGTTCAAAATGTTGATGGTAATGATGGTGAGTGTAGGGTGACTGAGGATCTAGGGAGTGAAGATGATGGGATGTTGGCTGGTGTGTGTCTTGCTTGCTCCTTGCACTGCCATGAGGGTCACGAATTGGTCGAACTATACACCAAAAGGTTGTGTAAATTAAACTTAAATTAACATAAATAACTTAAATATATTAAATAAATAATTTATATAATATTTTTAATTTCATAATGTTTTCGCGCCACAGGAATTTCCAGTGTGATTGTGGCAATTCTAAGTTTCCAGAAGACATCCAATGCAAGCTGTGTCCTGTGCGACCATATGTCTTTGCATACATCCTAACTATATCATTAATCCCCCTTCATCACACTAGATCCATTCAGAGGAAAAATAAATAAATTGTAAAAATAATAAAAAGTTTTCATTTATTTTCCCCTCTACATCACCTTACCAACACTTCTCCACCCCCATGAATTCCCCCTTCACATCACCCTTCCACCCACCAGGACAAACCACCCTCGAACGACCTCAACCACTACAACCACAACTTCCTTGGCCTCTACTGCACCTGCAAACGACCTTACCCTGACCCTGATCTGGAAGAGGAGGTACTTGTGATATTTTTTCGTTTTTATTAATTTTTAGGATTATGGCTTTTGTTTTTTTTGCGGTTATGATTATAATTTAGTTCATGTTTTTTTTTGCTCTTCACACCAGCCAAACTATTACAAATTGATTTTAACTCAATGAAGCGCTGCTCAATTCATGCCATGTGTTTTATTTTTTGTCACTTTTAAGTTTAACATTATAAAATCGAATTAAATCAGTCGATTGCACATAGGGATCAAACCTGCGACCTATGGGCATAAATCATGAGTTTCAGCCCATTGGTTCAGTCTCGCTAACGACAGTACCTCCACACCACCAGCGCGAGGAGGAGGACATGATTCAATGTGTCTTGTGTGAGGACTGGCACCACGCGAAGGTCTTACAAAAAAAAGAAACTAACTTTTTTCACCATTTCTTTTATAATCGCTAATTTTATGATAAAGTTACACTATAATTCAATTAAATTACTAACACTAAAAAGATTACACTATAATCACATTCAACATCTTGCCATTCCACCACCCGCACAGCACTTGTCCGAGTCTTTATCGGTCGACTCTGGTGACTTTGAAGAGCTCGTCTGCAACACTTGCATGTCCAAATGTCCCTTCCTGTGGGCCTATGTGCCTCTCTGCAGTGGTGTGTGCTGGCACTGCCTTTACTGTGTTGTGTAATGGGGAGCGGGGATGGCTTAGATGGTAGACGTCGGACTTGCAACTTAAAGGTCGCCAGTTCGAATCCCTGACAAGCAACCGTGAACTATCATATACCTGGTGTATATGATGCGGTGTTAGCGACGTATGCATTGAAAGATGTGTACGTCGTGTGGAGTGGCGCCTTGGCGCATAAGAACCATGGTTCTCAGAACCATTGTAACATGGCCTGCGTCTGTCAGGCTGTGAATAATACAGACCATTAAAAAAAATAGTGCGATTTGGAGGGAAGAGGGTTCAAATTTATCATCAAAATTAAATTTATTATTGAATCATTTAATCATTCACTATAGACCATATGATGGTGAGGATGGTGAGGACTATGAGGATGATGATGATGGCGATGATGAAGATTACTTTCAATCCCACTCACAGCATACTGTGAAGAAGGCATCTTCCCAAGAAAGGAGCAAAAAGACGAGAATGGAAGAGTGAAAGGAAAGGACGAGGAGGAGGTGGTGGATGAGACTGAAAAGACAGCAGGTCTGTCCAATGGCTTTTGTGACTGCAAGTTTCGATTATGGAGCTCTCATTACCTCGCACTGTTGGCTTCTTGACCATCTTTAAATTCCTTTTGCAGACTGCCCCTTGAAGAACCTCCCAGCGGAATTTCCTTTCTCCATTTGCAGCCACCTTCCAACTGAATCAACTGCCAAAAGTTGTTCTACCAACGACCCTACTTCCACTACCACCGCTAGTACCACCACTGCAACTAACAGCCTTGCAACAACCACCTCTACTAACAAATCTCCGGTGTACTGGCCACCGAATTGGAGATCTTTCTTGTGCAAATGTCCTTCGTGTTTGGTCAGTGTTTCAAACACTTGAAATTGTATCAAAAAACCTATTCTTAAACGTGAATACTTCAATTTTGAATAAATAAATATTAATTTAATTTAAATAATAACTTTAATTATAGTATAATGCTATTAAAATGTGAAAAATCATTACTAGCAGGTGCAATAGAATTTATATTCCCAAGACACCATAACCCACACAACACACACACACACACACAGAGCCTCTACAAGGAGAAGCAGGTAGGGTACCTGGTGGAGGCAGGGGACAGCATCTGGGAGTACGAGGAGGTGGGCAAGAGGAGGGGAGATGCCGTCATCGAGAAGTCCCTCTCGAGACTGAACCATGTCCAGAAAATCGAGCTGATGCATGGTGAGTGTGCTGCTTGTGAGGGTGTTTGGCGGGATGGTTTGGAGTTTGGATTGTGTTGAATGGGCCTTTTAAATGTTTGCTTGTATAACGAGGGTGTTTTAGTTAAAATACTACTGTACAATAAGGTAAATGGGTAGCCGAGTGTGTAACGAATGGTTAATGGCTCTGGGTTCGAATGCACCCACATTAAATTAAAATTTAATGTGCATTGTACCCTATGTGTGAATGGAAAAATTGGCAGCCCGTTCGAGTTATACGTCACTATAATAATACTCGTCATTATTAGTATCTCTATTATTATACTTTAATGACGAGGCTTGAAAGGGCCAAAATTCACGGGCGTTATTTTTTAACTTTTTTAGTTCGACCCCCACCTACTTCCCCTTGCATAAAAGTTCATTTTCCCCTTATTTTTATGTAAACTTTTCTATTTCACCCAACTCTAGGCATTACAGACTTCAAAGTGAATCTGAAGAATTACTTGAACAAGTTTGCTGAAGATGGGAAGGTTTGTTGTTTCGAGAAAAGGCTCGATTACTTTCGACAGTTTTTCTTCGTACTAATAATGCAATAATCGATCGACTTTATAAAGCTGGCAGTGGTTAGTAAGCGTAGTTAATAATTTTGAAGTGTTATAAGGGTTATTGATAAGTCAGGACTGCTGGAAAGATCGTATGGATTATGCATAATGTCCACATATTCAAGACAACACCGTTGCCACAGGTAGTGAAGCAAGAAGACATTAAAGAATTCTTTGAAATGCAGAGCAGCAAAAAAAGAAAAGTCAGCAGCAGCAGCAGTAACCAGTACTTTTGCAAGTGAATCATACATCAAAAAATGTTCGCTTACCAACTGTCCTATTTAATTTTAAAAATTAATATATATTATTTAATCGGTTTTAAATACACTAGAACTCGCGTGAGCCTTTATAACAACAAAACTCAGCAAGGAAGATGCTATGGAAGTGTGCATGATAGGCGCTCTAATAAAAGACGCTGTGATCGTAATAAAATCGTTCAAGAATTTGTCACTATGGCTGTATAAGGCATGGCACATGAAATACCTTAAAGGCCACTTAATTTAATCGTTTCGAAGCCACGAACGATAAAAACGTTAAGAGTATTGTAACGAAACATGTGAAGAAGTTTGAGGAGTTATAATTGTCCTGGTCTACACATGATTGATCTGCCGAAAGTGTAGTGAGTGACTTAATTGAATAAGTTACCAGTCCTTTGAGACCACACTGATCACGCCTTCCTAATTAAACATAACGTTCTTACATGATAAAAAAACAAACATTTCAAATCTGAAGACTTAGAAATATACTGTTTAAACAATAATTTAATGAATCGAAGAAGATGGAAATTTTGAAGAGCCTGAGAAAACATTTTGATGTTCTACAGATGTTAATGGAGATTTAATAGAGGAATGAGGAGGAGTGCATAAACATATGAAGGATGAGATAGTTTAGGAATAGAGACTTAAGGCATTTCAGTTATTGTTGCAGACACATTCAACGGTGAAATTAACTCGAAATAACGGAATTTTAAGGTTATATGTTGAAATTTTGAGGAATAAGAAAATGCTGCACCTAAAGAAGGATGTCATAAGTGCGTTCCGTGATTATGATCATTGAACAATCTCATCTGGTTGTATCCTGGTGGCGGTTTTTTTTTAAACTTAAATTTCAGAGTCGAGAAGATATTACGGTTGGGAGAAGGAGACTTCACTCTTATATTATTGGTGGCTAGCATGTCGACACTTTTGCTGCGTTGGTTGAAAGTGTACGCATAGTTTTTCGAGGTTGAAGCTGTGGCGGTGGCTGGAGGGGTTGGAGATGGAGTGGCGATGATGGAGAGGTTGTCAAGCGATTCGTCGAGGTTTTCATAGGAGTTTTGTCTGTCTTGTGTGGGAGAGAATACGCTTTTGAATCTAGGTGGCGTGTCTCGGCCTGACGGTAAATTGACAAAGGCTAAATCCTTTATCTCGATTGACGATGAGCCAGACCTGACGTGGTGTGGCTTGGGCAAGGTTGAAACGTAAGAGCGTTGTTTCTTGTTTCTTTGCTGCATCGTCAACTTGAGAGATTCAGAAGCAGTAGGCATTTCACTATCCTTGATACTGAAAGGTTTGTAACGAAACTGCTCATCTAACCCCTCCGTCGATCCACATTCGATGTCCAACAATGCATCAGTCCTGCTATCGGCTGACATTGGTCTAGACTTGAGTGGTTGGTTCAGGAACTTCGTAGTTAGCAATCTTCCATCCTCTCTGCCGAAAATCTGTACGTAGCCGTGGTCCAAGAGAGCCATGCAGGAAGGCTTTTCGTGCGTGCATGTGGTGGCGAGAATGCTTCCTCCCTGGATGCTCGCCACTTTGATTGTGTACTCATCGATCCAAATCAAGAAGTTTCCGTCACTCGTCATCTTCACAAAAGTGAAAGTTTTTTCATCTTCAGCGCTGTCAGATAGGCTCACCTTCATTGTACCGTCTGAAAGATCAAATACCTGCAGTTTATTATCTACCGCAAACCTTCCGTCGCCCGAGATTTCGATAATGCCGCTATCAGAGATTTGTTTCAAAGTCACGAAGATGGTGTTTTTTTTGATGTCCCAAACCTCGGCTGTTTCGTTGTCTGTTTTTTCGATCAAAACCAAGTCGTGTTTAACGGGAATCGGAAAAATCCTCTTGCAATCGCCACTGACGAACTTTTTTGGCGCTAATTTGCTCAAGCAATAAACAAGTGAAGATGCATTTTCGACGATGAAGATCAGATAAGCATCGTTATACGTGAAAATTGGGCATTTGGCGTTGTATTCGAAGACTAGCTTGCGGTCTTTGATGCGGTAAACCTGGATACATTCCCTGTCGTTTTCGTCGGTAAAATGAGCGCACATGTAGACCCATTGATGACTGGTAACGAAGTTTGTGCAATTTTTTATATCGATTTCAAAGATCTTCTTTTTTTCTTTCAAATGATACACCATGATATATGTTTCCTTGCTAAACACCAGCAAGCCCATGTAGTTTCCGTCAGGAGAAACTGCTACCTTCAGAAGCTTTCCGTAACTGTTGAACTTTAAAAATGTCGCTTTATGACCCGTTGCTAAGTTCCAAATGTCCAGGCCGAAATAGTCCATGTACTGGTAGGTTTTGTTGTTAGCGACGGTTCTCTTCACAACGAAAAGTCTGGTCTTGGGAATGGGAGTGATCATGTCGACGGATCCTTCGTAGTTGACGATGTTCGAGTCGTCGTAGAAGTCGACTTTCTTGAGGTCCCAGATGTTGATTGCGGTGTGGATGTTGGAGGCTGAAGCGATGAGGTCGTGTGTCTTGGATACAGACCACGGGAAGTCCGAAGAGCTATGCAGACAAATGGCGTTGATGATGCGTTTCCTCTTAACGTCCCATATGATGATCTTGTTGCCGAAGCAAGCGAGGATGAGTAAGCCGTTGTAGTTGAAGGTGACGTTCCTGAATCCGATTTTGCTGACTTCTTGTTTTGTTCCGAGTGCTTTTGTTTCTAGCACAGTAGGCAAACTTTCTGATTTGACGTGAAGAAAAACCAGGTTGCAATTCTTGATGTTCAATACGACGATCTTGTTGTCAATAGGCGAAATGGCAATCTCATTCAGAGCGCAGTACTCTCGGCGACCTTCGATGAACTTGTGGTTGATATTCTCGTAGTTGATGCTTTTGACGACGCTTCCATAGTGATGAGACGCGGGGTTGATGTCGAATATTTTAAAGAGACAATCGTTCATGTATCCGCAGTATGCATAGCTGCTGTCGTTGGTTATTTCAATGCATGAGATGGGATTTTTTGACGCAAACGTCGCCAACAAACTGGTACTTTCAAAATCAAAAAGTTTCGCGTAATTATCTTCTCCTATTATGATGAACCTTTCGTCAGGTGTAACTTTACATTCGACAAATCTTTTGGTCTGAGTGAAGTCGTCGATACATTTAACCGTTTCGTATGTCCTTATGTCGATGAAGTGTTTTTGTCTGCAGAGAATATTCCCGGAAAGAAAGCCCCTGAATTGGCTGTGAAGGCGTCTGCCAGAAGAATGCAGCAAATGGAAAGTCTTGAGGTCGAAAATGTAGATGGGGCTGTGGGCGGCATCACAGTCAACGATGAGGTACTTGCAGTCGTTGGAGACGTACAACTTGGTGAACTTGCCGAACGAGAATCCAGAAATGGAAGCGGTCCTGGTGCACTCACCAGATGTCATGTCCCATGAGGCAATCACTCCGTCGATAGAGATGGAGAAGAGTTCGCGAGAGGTGAAGAAAAGGCTGACGATCATCTGCGAGTGGTCTTCCAGAACATACTGCAGCATCGCCTTTGGAGGGTCGAAGCACTGGCGTAGAGGCAACAGCGCAGAATGTTCCATGGATTGTTCGTCGCATTGTTGCAGCAGTGATTTAATTTGCAGGAACTGGTCGTTGTAGTACATCAGCAGTCTGCCCAGCAGGTCAAAGGCAAGAGTGTTGGGGTTGTGATTGAGGTAAGAACCGCCCAGTCGGAGTGCGTTGAAGACGACGTTCACCTCTGGGCTGTAGTCTCCCGCCTCGATGGCACTCTTGAAGTCTGAGAGGACATCCTGCAGTGACATGGCGGTCAGTTTCGAGTGCAGCCACAGATAGTTCAGCAGCACTTCCTTGTGCAGGTCCAACAGGCGTCTGCTTTCGATTAAATGGTAGGGCATTTCGCTGAGTTTTCTCAGGTTGTAACTCGTCTTATTACCCGACAGAGAGCTGTTGCTGTACCAGAGGGGTTGTAGTGGAACCTTGCGGTCTGCAGAGTCGTCATCATTCTTTTTCTTGGTACTTAGTGTTTTTAGAATCTGTAGAGTTGATGTACAAGGTTTCGGCCTCCCTCCACCCCAGGTGCCAAGGAAGTAGTGTGCAAGTGAAGAGTGGATGTAATGCTTATGACCCTCATCCTTCATATAGCGTTCTTTTGCCACAAAAATGAACTGCCGGTGGTACCAGTAGTAGACGATCACTCCATTCGCTTCACGCTCCATCAAGTAGCAGGATAGTGCATCGTGCAGTCTGGGCAAGAGCAGGGGAGGGATTCTCCTGACGGGAGGCAGCCAGTGTTCGAATACGTCATTGAGAACGTCGTCGTCTAGCGACAAGACGTCCTCCAACTCCACGTCACTGAGGCCGTTCTTGGAGGCGGTCAGGTAGGAGAGGGTGTACTTGACGAAGACGGTGCCGTACACCTTCTCGAGGTTGTCCAGAAGCTTGTTGATTATGCCCTTGATAGTCGAAGGCAGCGTGTTGGAGTCGACTTTAGTGAACGAATTCCATCGACACACTTCCTCAAACACCAGTCTAGCGTACAATGGAAGGCTACAGCGGGTTAGGGCCTCGTTGACGATGGAGAGTTGATCAACGGTGAGTGAGCGCTTGTGCATCGACAGCCACTCCTGGATCAGGGAGAGACTCACTTCGGGCCCCAGTGGGCTTATCTCTGCAACGGTTGCCTTGCCTCCGTAAGACACCTTCGGGAAGAAAGTAATTTTTTAATAAATTGATGCTGAATATAAAATGAGGTGATAATACTTTTGAAATATTTTTACAATTCGAACATTTATTTTATATTATATTTAATTATATTAGATATGTAAACCTATGTAGTATAAAATCACCTTTAAATTTTCTAGAAGGTCGTATTCGTGAGGAAGTGTTGAGAGGATGATGTATACATTGTGAGGCAAGGTTTTGGGCAGCCAGGCTAGGTTATGCGCCCTGTGAGCCTGACTCAACTGGTCGATTGAGTCGAGCAGGATCACAACCCGCTTATGCGTGCCTTCTGTGTTCTGTTACGGGAAAGAATCAGAAGATTCTGTGTGAATTTGTGATAAAAGTATCCTTAGTTGATGATTATATAAGTTAATTTAACGAATAAAACAACGCAAACCTGAATGAGGTCATGGAAGAGTTTAACGAGACTAGGGTAGTCTGAGGGGATGAGTGAGGTGTCATGGCGTGAGATGGAGAGCAGATGCCAACAGAGGTTATAAAGCACCAGGCGGATGCTGCAGCTGTGTGAAGTGGTTCCTGCAATAAGACGATCGATAAGAGTAATATTAAGTTACAATTTAAGTTTTTATTTTATTGGTGATTAAGATTTAATCAAAATAATAAATCTTTTCAATGTATTTCCTAACCTAAAAATCGAATAATGACAGAGGGTGTTTGCTTGGGAAACCAGGATTTGAGAAGAGAAGCACACTTCGCCAGTACTGAGGTCTTTCCACTACCAGAAAGGCCATGCAGGATGAAGGGATATTGCGAAGGCTGCTGCAGGTACTCCCTCAACTCATGCATGATGTTTTCTCTGCCCCGGAAAACCCTGGATCTGACGCGGCAGGTGTTCAAATGCTGGTGCACCTCGACCACCTGAGTGTTCCTGGTGAAGTTCTTGCGACTGACCACTCCCCGGTCGACCAACATCTTCATCTTCTCTTCAAACGCCTGTGTGTTTTGGAAGGAACGAAAAGGAATAGTCTTAATTATAATAATTTACATAAAATGTTAAGTTTTCTTTACTTTTTATTTTTTATAAGTGTTAAAATTGAAATTAAATTATAGAAGAAAATGAAACTCACTTCGCAAAAACTCTTGAGGTACTCGGGGTCTTCATTGGGGTATTTTTCTTCAGGATCGTCCCAGTTGACATGGAAATGTTTAAAGTTTTCCGAGTCTTTGAGTTTCTCCTCGACCTTTTTTTTCAGTCGACAGAGCATCTGCTGCGCCTCCATGTCGACCACGTCCTTGTCTGGAAACATGTCTATGTACCTGATGAGACCGATAAAATGATACTTTATTGCGCCAAAAGTATAAATTAGCATCACTTGTATGATCAATTAATAAGATTGAACGAATATGTTGTGGAATCTTTTTCGATATTCGTCAACACCTGCGTATTTTCTTTTGGTTTAGGTGTTGTTGCAGGTTTTTGATGTGTCTGGTGAAGCAGAGCATTGAATTCTTGGGTGTCTTCGAGTCCTCCAGACCCTTCAACACCTCGTACTCGGTCACTAGAAGAGGAGGAGGAGGAGGAAGGAGAGAAAGACGAGAATAGGGGGAAGAGGAAGAGGAGGAAGATAAAAGATTGGGAAAGGAGGAAGAGGAGGAAGAGAAAAAGAATAAGGTGAATAGGAGTCAGATGATTAATGTGCTGCAATAGGTTTGTTTCTCAATATAGTCCATATTCTGACAGATCATAGACTACGATTTATAGTATATAGCTTAGCATTGAGAATCTATAAATATTATATTTTTATAGATTCATAGTATATAGCCTAAACTTAATAATAATAATAATAATAATAATAATAAAATTCATTTATATAGCGCCAAGGAACGCAACAGAAGCGCTCTTTGTCAGGTACTTAGTGGAATAATAATAATAGTAGATAAAAATAAATAAATAAAATTTAAAATCATGAAATAAATTAACAAATATTAACAATTAAACTGTTTAATAACTAAAAACGAAATTCGTAATTTCTATCTTACAACCTGACAGGTTATGGAAAAAGCGCAATCTACTCAAAATACATATCATGAATGAAAACCTCTGATTTTAATAATAATAATATTAATAATACTTATATACCTGATATGAAGTACTTGTCTTTTTCTTTGGGACTCAAGAGATCTTTCTCAAGACAAATGATGATTCCGAGTCTGAGGAGGTGGTGCAGTTGTCTGAAGACCGTCTGCCACTCCTGTCTGCCCCTCTCCTGGGGATGATGGTGATGGTGGGGTGGTAGACAAGATGTCAGATTTGAGAGTGATGGTGGGGTGGTAGACAAGATGTCAGATTTGAGAGTGATGGTGGGGTGGTAGACAAGATGTCAGATTTGAGAGTGATGGTGGGGTGGTAGACAAGATGTCAGATTTGAGAGTGATGGTGGGGTGGTAGACAAGATGTCAGATTTGAGAGTGATGGTGGGGTGGTAGACAAGATTTCAGATTTGAGAGTGATGGTGGGGTGGTAGACAAGATGACAGATTTGAGAGTGATGGTGGGGTGGTAGACAAGATGTCAGATTTGAGAGTGATGGTGGGGTGGTAGACAAGATGTCAGATTTGAGAGTGATGGTGGGGTGGTAGACAAGATGTCAGATTTGAGAGTGATGGTGGGGTGGTAGACAAGATGTCAGATTTGAGAATGATGGTGGGGTGGAAGACAAGATGTCAGATTTGAGAGTGATGGCGGGGTGGTAGACAAGATGTCAGATTTGAGAGTGATGGTGGGGTGGTAGACAAGATGTCAGATTTGAGAGTGATGGTGGGGTGGTAGACAAGATGTCAGATTTGAGAGTGATGGTGGGGTGGTAGACAAGATGTCAGATTTGAGAATGATGGGGTTGGGAGGGTGTCAGATTTAAAGATGGTGGGGAAGAAGGAGTCAGATTTCGTAGTACATGGGATGTAAGATTTGATAGTGGAGTGTTTGTTAGATTTGATAGTGATGGGGTGGAGAGGGTGTCAAATTTGATGGCGGAGATAGCGGTAATGGTATTCAACAAAACTATTGGAACATATTTGCGCAAAAGATGAATCAAAAATACATCTTGAAACAACTATCACTTAAATATACCCCTCCTATCCACCAAAGCAAACTTTAAACATTTCTGAAACATTCGCACTAACACTGGTTGAATCCTTGATGATGGAGCTGATGGGTTGAAGGACATAGAGACACGGCTTGACATTGGTATCCGCAACGAACCACGTCGACAAGAGACTGGTGTCTTTGCCGTTGGAACAGAGCGCCTGCCGCATCAGCTCAAACTCCCTGGCTTCGATGGTAGACGGAAAGGATCGGTAGCCATACTTTTGACCGAACAACGCCTGTGAATGGGCGGTGATGGTGTGATGAAGGTAGAGAAAGATCGATGGATTTGAATGAGTCGGTTGGTGAGTTGTAGATGAGTAATGGATGGTTTGTAGGTGAGTGAGTGAATGAGTTGTGGAGGATTTGTAGATGAGAAAGTGAGTGAGTGAGTGAGTTGTGGAGGATTTGTAGATGAGAAAGTGAGTGAGTGAATGAGTTGTGGAGGATTTGTAGATGAGAAAGTGAGTGAGTGAGTGAGTTGTGGAGGATTTGTAGATGAGAAAGTGAGTGAGTGAGTGAGTTGTGGAGGATTTGTAGATGAGAAAGTGAGTGAGTGAATGAGTTGTGGAGGATTTGTAGATGAGAAAGTGAGTGAGTGAATGAGTTGTGGAGGATTTGTAGATGAGAAAGTGAGTGAGTGATAGTCGAATGATTAGTAAATGAGTGAAGTGAGTGATTGTCAAATTATTTCTAGACGAGTAGAATGAGTGTTCCCATCATTGAAAATTCAAGTATTGTCTAGTTAAAAAACATGGTAAATAGAATATTAAAAAAGCCTTGAATGAAACAGATGAAAATACTCATGGGTTTTCACGCTATGCGCTTCATCGTATTTCTCGGAGAGAAAATTATTATTCAGCTTATGATAAATAAGTTATTAATAATATTATTCACGATATTAGGTAAAATTCAATTTCTAATATTTTTATACAATATAATGATTTAATAGTTTAAAAAATAAATAACATACATGAATTATTATCGAATATATTTATGACTATAGTTGTTTTAAATTGCAAAACATCTCGTACAATGATGGATTAGCATTACCCCTAATGCTTTAGGGTAATTTTCTAATTACCAAAATATTGATGCCTAATTCAGTCTTAAGGTCTTTGTTTTCATAGGTGTAAAAACCCTTTTGGTAATATATCTTCGAGATCCTCATTATAACTAACAGTGTCATGAGCGTTTTTAATAAGTCTTATATTATTAGTAGTAAGAATAAGACTTAAATTGCTATTTCATGCAAAAGTTAAAATTCCGTAAAATAGCATGTATAATGTTTAAATTTATAGGCCTCAATCAGTCTTTTATCGAAAATAAAAATTTATCAGTTAAAAACTGAAGATTTTAGTGAAATCGAAGTTAAAAATGCTTTAAAATGATCTCACTTTGTAAAAATTATTTCTATCACAACGTGCTTTTGGCGAGCGGGTTGGCTTAGATGGTAAGTCGTTAGACCTGCAACTTAAAGGTCGCTAGTTCGAATCCCTGTTCAGCCAACCGTGAGCTATCATATACCTAGTGTATATGATGCGGTGTTTCACGACTTATGTCGTGTGAGTGGCGCTTCAGTTGCGTGCCCGGGCGCTATACAAAACTGACATTATTATAAAGTTAAGCCCGAGAAGAAAATAAAACAGACACACACACACACACACACACACACACACACACACACACACACACACACACACACACACACACACACACACACACACACACACACACACACACACACACACACACACACACACACACACACACACACACACACACACACACACACACACACACACACACACACACACACACACACACACACACACACACACACACACACACACACACACATACACACACACACGACACGGCCTCTGACGTTTCAATCAGCTTTTCTCTTGAAAATCTCTTAACGAGGTCAAGTAGTAACTGTTGTTATTTTCTTGTTTTTTCTGCATAAGAGTGATTATTCAATGGATTTTACTGAGAAAACAATTCTTCGTGAGGAAGTTGATAAATCATGTTAAGGGACAGTCACACTACAAATTTGTGTTCTTTTCAAATGATTTATTTTTCCATATAGCACAGAGTATCAAGCAGTGTTTACTTAAAAGTTAGGAAGAAAATCCAGCGATTATAAAGAAGAGATAGAAATGAGGCCAGACTCAAAAAACAGATTTCCATATAATAAGTTGCTTGCAGAACCGTATTTAAGCTTATTCCTACATTTCAGACAAACTGCAGTAAAATATGATAAATCATTTCACCTAACATTACAAAAATATAAAAAAAGAATTAACTAAATCCAATTAATCAGTTGAATATCTAGTTTCTTTACCTATCTCTCTTTAATTGTCTTTTTCCATTTTTTCCCATTCCAAATATATAAAAATATTATTTAATAAAAAATATATTAATATTAATAAGAAATAAATAAATTCATTTTAGAATAATATTATAAAATGTATTTCAATAAAATAACAGATACAAAGAGATCATGGGACTGCAGAGGACAGTGCACGGAGGCGATATCGCAGCTGACATTGAGCCCACCCCCTAGGACTACAGCCTCCAAGCACACCCTGGCACCATACAACAAAGCTTCGTGATAAGGCTATACAATCTCTGAAGTGATGAACTGACATATCACCGTGCGTGTCAATACGTATCATCCGATACACCAGATAACCAATTGCAATGAGTCCTTCAATGAGTCGTGAGCCCACCAGGCATTGCATTATTTGGTTGTTGTCTATGGACCACACAGACATAGTGGGAAAAGTAATGAGCTATAAAACCCAAAAAAATTAAAACACAAACACACACACACACACACACACACACATACACACACACACACACACACACACACACACACACACACACACACACACACACACACACACACACACACACACACACACACACACACACACACACACACACACACACACACACACACACACACACACTGTCAAAAACACGACGACCCATGACTTCTCAAGCGATTATTTGAAAATCATTAAATATCGTTTAAGTAGTTTCAAGAGAAAACATATTTTTTATTCTGTTGTGATTTCCGCACAAATGTAATAATTCAAAGTTCGTTCTGAGAAAGAACAATTCTTCGTGATAAAGTTGAAACGGCATCAAAGAGTGTTTTCTTAACAGTTCACTTGGTTAGCTAAAAACATTTAGTGATATTATTCATATATATGAAGGGGTAGAAACGAGAACTGATTTTTTAGAAAATAACTTTCGAAATTGCTATGCAGATATTTGTAGTCCTTCCTAGTTTCAGAAAAATGCAGCGGAATGTAAATTGAAGAGCATTTCAAGAAAATCAAATCCGTCAGCCAAAATACCTAGTTTTTTTTATTTAAAATATACAATTTCGAGTTAAAAATTAATTTTTCAAATTTTAATTTTTAAAAAAAGCTTCATATATAAAATAAGTTATATATATCAAAAGTATAAAAATCGATTATAATTCATTATAATTATTCGAAATACTGAGACGATTTTATATCTTTTTTTTGCATTGAAAGGCTTCAAATGGCATTTTCAAGATTTAATTTTCATTCTCAGATTCTGTTAGGCACACAAAAATTAATAAGAATTGACGCATTCAACTTCGGTATCTTAAAGTATGCGAGTTTTTGTTATCCAGAGCAGACAGCAAGACGGAGATACCACTGTCAAATAAGAGTCACAGTACAGACAACTACAGTCACCAAACACACCTCAGCACTATGCCACACAAACACTCACTATGTCGCTATACACACTTTGAACTGATCAAGCAACACATCACCCCACTCACTGACAACCAATCACAACGATATCTTTGTTCGCATGAAGAAAAACTGTTTGTTTGCGAGGTTATGATGTCATGCCTGAATCATAGTATTTGTAATGGAGTTGAAAATGAATCATTGGGTGTCTTCAATGAAGACACTCTATTTTCGAGTATCCCCCACACTTACATGACTTCTCATGACTCAACTTTGAAATCCCAAACGCTCCAATAAATGCATTAAGGATTTCGCTCCCATGAGCCAACCATTGTGTAATGCAGCTGATCGTTAGCGCCATTACAACCAAGAATACATTAAAACAAGAATATCGTTGAGGTTACATTAACAGCAAGTTTATAATGCTTCAACAAAAAATAATTATATAACATAGCAATCTCAAATTCAATGAATAACAAGATTTAATACTTCTTTTTGATTGGTTGTTGCTCATACGAAAACGTCATGTGGGTTAGTCAGTATGAAGCAGAGAGTGTTACTGATGTGGTGCACCCATTGATTGGTATTATATTGTTGCATAACAGGAATATATAAATAGATTATACGTTGATGAATCAGGTGATGGTGCACACCTACCTCAAGGAACGCTACAATTGAAAAATAATAGGGGGAAGTGAACGAATATGGGGTGCTCACATTATGAACATTTATAAAAAAATTATTGTTACAAATTGTATTATTATTTTAAAATTAATTATTTATATTGTTTGAACTTGTTTCTCTTGTATTCTCAATATTTAGGTCTAATTTAAGCTGGAACATACTTAACGCTGAAGTACCCCCTATTAGTAACCACTAGTAGGCAATACGAGACATTTGAGTACTTCACAATTATCGCTTAAATTTATTGAAAATAATCACATATTTCATTACTTTTTTTATTAATTCATAAAAGAATGTCTACTTATTAGAAATAGAAGAAAACAATAATTTATACCCTTAACACGTACCGTATGAGGTGCACGTGTTTTTTCAATGTGACAATGAAAAAAAATATACAGAAAAGAAAGTAGCTAGTAAATCGTAAGTATCCATCAATTTACTAATGCAAAATTTTCAAATTCACGACATTGGAAACCTTTTGAGAGCCTAAATAAGAGGCGTCTTATACATGATGTTTACGGTAAGTAAATTACATTTGTTTGTTATGAAGTCTATTTTCATTTCCTTACTTAGTTAAATTATAGTTTATCTCGAAAGTTAGTCAACGGAAAGGCAACATAGATTCATAAACTAAAAGATCATAAATCTTTTATTTTCAAAACTGTTAAAATCGTAAGAAGCCCATATTAAGTTAGTATCCTAAATCGTTTATTGTAAATATTATTTGCCTATTGCTGCTTCAAGTTGACGCACTTTTAATTCCAGTCCTTATTCAAATAAATTTTTAATCCGTGTGAAAAAAAGTTTCGTTTACATATTATTGCTATAATATTTATTCTTCTAAGTATGCGCTATTTTTGACATTAACTATGCAAGCACGGCGTCAATTTATGAGCACTTAAGGCTTAAGTCTTAAGCCTTCATAGTAGTACGCCCTTTATTGGAATTTTAATAAAGAAAAACATCTTGGCAAGTATAGAAGAAAGTAATCTTGAGCATGTGCTGAATGGGGAAAATATTTTAAGATTTAAAAGTATAGTCTTGAAAAATATTAATTTAATTTTTTAGTTATAAAAAAAATTTACTAAGGATTTTAAATATTTTTCTCTCATTATTTTTATTTTTCATTTTTATCGTCAGTTTGAAATTTTTACCAATAAAAACGTTATTGAGGTCAAAAAGCAAGATATTAAAAATTAAAGCATAATAAAGTTAAGATAATAAATATTTACATTTTTTACAGCCTGTAAAATACAAAAAAAATATCATTTGGATGCTGTCAGAAACTTTTAATAAAACAAAAATAAAAAACTAGTAACTAGAAACAGTAATAAATAATGCGTTTAAATCAAGAAGCGTCGATTTATTTGCAATTTTAACAAATTGTTTATATAATTAAAATAATAAATGTATTTTTATATTTTTAGACCTCAGTTTTATTAATAACATATTATTAATCTGCATAAATTCCTGAGACAAAATAGATAGTCGTGATTTTGAAATGCAAGGAATTTACGCTTTGGCTGTGGTATGAAAGGTGTATGAATTGTTTCACAATGACGTGCTGTGGTTTTCTTGTGCTCTCCTTTTGCTAGCATCCGTGTGTGATATTAAACATTAATATCTCATAAAGTAATATAATAATTTAATTGGTTATATATTTTAAGATGATTGAATATAAATAGTCGGTGATTATGCTAAAAGGTTTCGGAGCAGTGGTGATTATATTGATTAAGTGGTAGTTTATTATATATATCAAATGATTTATCAATGTTTATGAGAATCAAAAAAGTTTAATGTTTCTTCATTTAGACATCTTTTTTCTTTATAAAAAATTCTCTCAATTTTTTTTGCGATGAAACTTCCCACTTTCTCACCTTCTCAACGCAACTCATTATATTTGTTGGTGATTTATGGCGTTTTCCATAAAATGTATACGTTGCATTATCATTTTAGAAATTTTTATAAGCTACTTTTTTATTATACATTTGCATTTTTAATTGAGATTTATCCAATTTAAACACTGATTTTTACATTTCCTGATGGAAATAATTATTAAAACACAGGTTTTTGAAAACATAAAAAAATAACAAAAATAAACTTACAATAAATAATTAAAATTGCAAATATATTTAATTGCATCCTAGCCATTAGTAATTTAATCCTTATATTGTAACTACAGCACATCAAAGCAAGAGAATAAAGTATGATCTTGCAAATTATAGCAGAGAATTTTCCTGATAAAATAATATATCACTCACTTGTGTACATTCAATAAAACACGAGTCAATTGTTTGTAAAAACAAGATTTATTGTTAATTGTTCTATTCCAATTATATTTTTATAGCTTGCTTGTATGCCTTTTAGATGCTAATTTTACATGACCCACAAAAATGCAAGATTTATATAGATATTTGCAACTAGAAATGATTAAAGTAACACATAGAAAATTATTTTTTCAAAGTGCTTTTGGAATTAAAACTAATAGCAACAAAAATATATATAAAGTTTACATATCATAGCAACAAAAAAAGAAAAAGTTTACAAATCATAGCCCAAAAAGTATTTCAGTCAATCAAATTACCACAAAGTTGGGTCCAATGGAGCGAGCAGTGCAGTTCTTAATTTCCCTGATGCAGAACTCAATGATTGTGTGGTTGTCCTGTGAGTCCTCACGAAGACCCCAGCGTAGATCCATCATCTTTGGATAAAAAATTCAATTATTATTTATACATTTTTAATTGTTTTTTAATTAAATGAGTTTTAGATGTACTCTATTTAGCTTTTTGATAATTAAATTTAGATTTTAAATCATTATGCAACTAGCATCCCCACTTTGACCCAATGCATGCAATACCTGAAACTCAAGTCTGTGCTTCTCCTGGCAATAGTTCTTCAGCTTGTGGTACACATGCTCCATCAGGGCATTCCTCTCATGTGTCATGTCTAGTAGAGTTTTAAACCCAAAAAATTATTTAATTTTGTTTTTATGATTTATCTTATTTATTATGTATTTTTTTATTCATTATAATAGATTTATGATTTTGAAGTTAAGTTGAAAATGGAATAAAAATGTGAAAAAAATATTTTAGCGTGCAACATTTACCTGAAAAAGTGGAGCTGATAAATACCCTGACCAATCTGGTTGACAAAGGTGGAAGGGACTCGAGATTTCCTTCCAAAATTATCTTTAACAATTCGGTATCCATTCCTTCCATTACAGAATGGTGGACCGAAACCTTTCTCTGAACGTTGTTCATGTTTTTTGTTTTCTCATCAAGAAACCATACCACTCACTTTCTATACATAGGTAGAAGTAAACTACGGTATGTCTATCTAACAAATCAGTTAAATTCAATTGTAAATGTATTAACAAGATTCAAAATAATTAAGATTTGATTTTCAATAGAGCCAACTAAATGAATTTCGAGCACACATGTATTACAGTATCCCGTAACCGGTTGCACCCATATATAAAATAGTATGTTACAAAAAATGTGTAGAACTTAGTAAACGGATAAAAAGTCTTCAGAATAAAAGTAATCTGATAAAAAGTCTTTGGATAAAAAATTTTCAGGATAATAAGTCTTCAGAACAAAAAGTCTTCGGGATAAAAAGTCTTCAGAAAAAAATCTTTAAAAAATTATTTTTTAAAGAAAAATAACCACGATCGAAAACCAGCAGAAAACTTAATGATTAAAGTAAGGAATCAAAAACAACCAAGTAAAATTCATTCAAATGCTATTTCCACATTGAAAAAAAATAGAGCAAACATTAGATAAAAGTATGAAATTTCAATCTTTTAGTTTTAAGGATCACGTTTTATTACGTATTCTTCCTTAAAGATTATTTTCTCGAAGACTTTTTATAACCACGATTAGAGACCGACCGAAATTCGGTTCGGTTTCGGTTTCGGCGCTAAAATTGCAAATTTTCTTAGTTTCGGCAATTTTTCGGTTTCGGCCAAATCTAATTTTACAACTTCGGCAATGTTTCGGTTTCGGCCGAAAATAATTTTGTAACTTTGGCTCAATTTCGGTTTCGGCCGAAATGGATCTCATAATTACCGAAAAACCGAAATTTTTATTTATTTATGTAGTTTATCTGATATATCTGTATTCTCAATCGAACTATTAAGTTCGGATTCGATTCTATATTAGATATCTATTAGTTATCGGGGTTGATTGATTTATGGGTGTCAGCAGACTAATTATTCGAATAACATATACAAGCATCTGGAACAAAAATCATGTATTTGAAATTTAAGTAAATTGGGATACGTTCAATGATGATATTAAAAAAAACTTTTTTTAAGCAAATTCTATTTTTTAACACTTTTGTTTAAAAAAATGTAATTGTCAAAAGTAAGTATCTGTATATCTTCAATCGAACTCGAATTATTAAGTTTGGGTTCGATTCTCATCTCTATTAGATATCTATTAGATATCGTGGTTAATTGATTTATGGGTGACATAAGACTAATTGTTTGAATAACATATACAAGCATTTGGAATTTTAGATATCCATTTTTTGAAAAACACTATATATGAGTCGAAAGAACGAGAAGATTTGGCTTCGATTAATTAATTCAAAAATAAATTGTGAGAAGGTCGTTGAATCCTATTTGGAAGTTTTTTTACAAAATGGCAGTCTGACCAAAGCAAAGCCTGTCAACAATTTGTTGTTGAAAAACTTTTATTTTTTGGCTTAAAATATACGCTTGTTTGGATTTACTTATTAAACTGGCATTGTCATCGATGAATACTATTTTTTCATTTTTAATAAAAGTTGGAAAAAATTTCGGCTTCGGTTTCGGCCGAAAATCTGATTACAATTTCGATTTAATTTCGGTTTCGGCCGAAAATGGGATTTTAATTTTGGCCTAATTTTGGTTTCGGTCGAAATAAAAATATCTGTTTCGGTCGGTCTTTAACCACGATTGAGAACCAGCAAACAATTTCATCGTTAAAGTGACGAAACAACAACAGCAAAGTCAAATTTATTCAAATTCTATTTCGAGATTGAACGAAAAAAATATACCAAAAATTAGATAAAAGTATTAAATTTTATTCTTTAAGTTTCAAGGATCACGTATTAATCACGCATTTTTCCTTAAAATTAATTTTTTGAAGATTTTTTCATGAAGACTTTTTATCCTGAAGTCTTTTTATGCTGAAGACTTTTTATGCTGAAGACTTTTTATTGCCTGGTTCAATCAGTCATTCCATGACGGAATCTTAGTGCACTTATGATCAGACAAGAGAGAAATGTCGAAAAGACCGAGCAGATGCGTCTCATGAATTATTTATAATTATATTATTAGTAATATTAAATTCATTATTATTCTCATATATCGTCCTCCTAGACAGGGCCCGCGCTGGGTCAAAATTTTTTAGGGCCAATTTTTTTTTCAAGTCCCATGTATAAGGCGCACTTATTTATTTTTAAACTCACCCTCAATAAGCTCCTAGTCGGCTTCAAATCAATAAACCCCCCACATAGAAAGTGTCTTCTCCGTTTTATAATTATTCTAATTTTTAGTTTTATTTGTATTAAGTGAGCGTTAAGTATTTTTTTAAGACAATGAAGAAAACATTAAATTTATTTATTACAAGTTAACACGGATTATAGCTATAATTTATAGAGAATCTTTTAGACAAATATAAATGTAATGTTAAAAAAACTGGTTTATGCATATTCAAACTGATATAATATATATATTTATAATATTTATCAAGTCAAATTTTATTAAGTTTTGTCTACTGAATCCTCTTTCACACTCTACAGTTGATACTGGCGATAGTAACAATCGATTGGCAGCTTCCGCTGATGCTGGATAAGAATTAGAGTTTTTAATGGCCAAAGTAGTTGTAGATTTTATGTCAGTGACAGACTTATTACCAGAGCTATGGCTGGCTCGAGTGAAGTTGGCGAAGCTGAGTAGTTCAGGTTGTGAGCGCTCGATACCCACAGCCTCTAGGTACTTAGATACTTTTTCCATGTCTGAGTGTATTTCGGAAACTGAAATACTAAGATCAAAAAAATTGTTCATTGCTGTTAATACAGACCCATCCTCGTTGTCTGAAAACCAACTATTGAGGCTTTTTATCATGCTTTCAACAAACTTTCCGCATACAGGCTCAGCTTCAGTCCTCTGTTTCACAAATAAAATTTATAAAATTTGCCTGAAAGTACTTTAAAACCATCGTATAAAGTATTTAATTATACAGCTAGAGTCGTTAGCCGTAATCAATCAATCAATCAATCACTAATTCTTTGTATAGCGCCCTTTACTAATTGAACAAAAGCGCTCTTCAAATAAATTTGTCAAATAAAACGGTTTTTAGAACACTACCAATATATTTATATATATCAATTTAAATATAAAAAAACAAACAATCAACCTCAATAATCCAACCTCACCCACACCACCATGACACTCACCGCCAAAAAATCACTATCACCACCAATAAAAAATTCAATCATCACTACAATATCAACACTCATACCACAGCACAATCATCACCACATCATCCTCAAAACAACAAAACACAATAATCATTTTTCTCAATTTTCTGTCTTGCCACTGGTGCCGAGGCTGCGATAGAGGGTGAAGGAGAAGTCCTTGCCAACGCTGGTACTGCTGCTGCTGTGGAAGAATTTCTTCTTTATGTCGCAGCTCACTTGATTTCCTGCGGCCATCTTGGTCTGCTGCGGCCATTCCTCGACAGATTCAAAACAACCAACATTCGCACTAAAAACATTCTAATTAATTAAATTTAATTTTTATTTAGACTTAAGATTCTAAAATGTTAATATATTATACCCAAAACCGTTTATTCTACAAATTTATTTGAGCGGCTGCCAAAATGGCAGCCGCTAACCAAAACCTCCTTAGTTAACTACTTCTAATTCATTCCTTACCTTTCGTAAAGATCTGAAGACAAATCTGTTTAATAAATTTATTTACGAGCGCTCTTGAATTTAATGAAAGAGTGCTGTAAAAATTTATTTGATTGATTCATGATACCAGATCCTTCTGTCTCGTCACCAACGACAAAACTCTTCATCGACTGCCAAGACATTGCAATCGTGGGTGACTTTTAATACCTTGTATCTTATGTTGAGCCACTCATCATGATGTTAGAATACGAATTGACCTAGCATGGGCAGCATTCACGAAGCTAAAAAAAAATTTCGCACATCAAAGCTGAGTATAGATTTAAAGATCCGCTTCTTTTAAGCCGCTTGCATCTCTGTTTATGCTCTATCATAGATACTTATTGAAGGCGGCGATCCTGGGATCCAGACTCCCTCCACTTCGTTAAAAAACCTATTTTGATACGAGCATAATCGATGGCATAAAACTGAATGTTTATATAGTAATACATGGTATGTGTAATTATAGTGAAAGCTGTCTTAAACAAAACTATTTGCTTTTTCAAATACTCTTTCACCTAATTTTTACTTTTTATGACATGAACGGCGACCATAGGGGAGAGGGAGGGGGGTCATCTTAATACCGACCTTTCCACAATTTTAAAACACTCATTTCTCAACTCATGTTTAGATACGATCATAATCATCAACCATGGCACAGTAATACCTTGTGAGTATGCATGGGCGGCGATTCTGAGGAAGTCCATCTCAATATTGACACCCTTTCCCCTTTTTCAAAACACTAATTTCGCAACTCTTCTTTTGATAAGAGCATAGTTGTAAACCATGGCATGAAAAGAATGTTTTACAATGTATGAAAATGAATTGTAATTATTTGTCTAAAATTATATTCTTTACTTACTCAAATACTCCTTCGCCTACTCTTATTTTTTTCCGTGGATAGAATTTATTGTTTAAAAATTTTTGTTTTCCGTTTGTTATTTTTTCTAAATTTATTTATATTGTGTTAGCTAATTTGTCATGGAAAAATATGTTACTAAAACTAAAACCCATAGAAGGACTCGGGTGCACAGACTTTCAACCAATCTGCTAACGTGAACGGCAGATATAAAGATTTTCAGGCTAATACCAGCAGTGAGCAGCTTCTTGATTTGTTGTCCCACAGCTGGCGCAAACCCTTTTATGAGCAATTCACTTCGAATAAAGTTTTATTTAATTGCTCAGGAAAAGAGAAAGCAGTTTGGTGATGACTAAAAAGCCACTAAATAAAACATACTCCCATTCATCGCTCCATCATTCTATCCTTCATTTAAGTTTTAATTTTCAGAATCATTCAAAAAGAAATTTTATGAAAACAACTTTTTATATAATTTTATTAACTTTCATGAATGTAAAATATGTACGATGAAACAAGATTAAAAAATTTAATTAATAGGTTCATTTTTTGATTTAACACAATACAATGTACAATAGCTCTCAGGGCTGTTAATGTGTCTCTATGACTCTCTCTAATCTCCCTACATTGTCTTTGCATTCTTTCATGAAAAGAGTAATACTTTCTTTTTTTTCTGGAATTTCGAAATCTGTATTCAAGGGTTCTTCTGGAATGTTTTTTCGGCGTTTATTTCTGAGATTCCTTAATACGTGATCTTTTAATCCAACGTTTGCTCTATTTTCTTCGTCTAATCCCGAAATAGCATCGGCATAAATTTGACTTGGTTTAGCTGTTTTTGATTGGACAGCAACTCTTTTCATTTCATTCAGCACTTTAACCCTGAAAATTTCCTCTGGTTCTCGATCGTGGTTATGTTTTCTATGAGACATAACTCTTGTAATCTGAAAATTATGAGAAAAAATTGTATTTAGAAAGAGTCTACTAATTAGAGGTCGGACCGGGTATCCGCGAGACTCCCATGGAAACGGGAGTGAAAAGTAAAATCGAGAACGGGAATTGCCGGAAATAAATAGTCGGGGAAGAACGGGAACGGAAATCAACATTCAAATCGGGAACCGAAACATAAGTTATCAGCATTAAAAAAATTACTTAAATATAAAAGTATAATGAAATCAAGTTTATTTTTCTCGTAATTAAGGTTTTAATTTGTTTAAAACTTCTCTCTGTAGCTTTTGTTATCGTTTATGCCTTTTTATCATAGCAATATTGAAGTATACATATTTCAAAATTTCATCATGGTCGTCGTCGACTTAATCATCATAATCATTCATTTCACCGAAGTCTCCCACATAATCGGTTGAAAAAATAAAGAAATTCAAAAAATTTGACAAGAGATCCTACATGAGTTTCAATTACACTGAATCTTAGTATAAGTATTGCAAGAAAAAGCTTCGTCCGAGCTGTTGCGGATGGGTGTCATACTGAATTTGCGCAGTGCAAAGCATGATAAATTATAATTAAACATTTAAACTCATTTGGCTCTGAAGCTCATCCAGGTTTAATAATATTCCTAGTTGTATTGTTTTGATTAGTACTTCTAGCATGTTAAAATCTGTAAAAGTACTCTTTCTCTTTTAAACATCTATTTCTCCTCGTTCAAAACGTAGTATTGGCAAATCCATTATTTTACTCTATTTTTAAGAGCTATTTCTCCTTGTTCAAAAAGAAGTATTTGCAAATCCATTATTTTACTCTGTGCTCAAGACATGAGCAAATTTGTAACTGTTGAAGGTGAAAGGTTTAATGACGTGGTTCAAAATCCATTAATAATGGAGTCTTATAAGGGAGTCGTTTAACAGCTTGAATTGTGCTACCTTGTTTCAGAAATGGGTTATGACCATGAATCAAGTTGCGTAAATGGGACGAGACAGAGAATCAAAATTCCGGTATGAAAAGAAGCGGAACGAAAGGGGGAAAATTATTGAAACCAGTCCGACCTCAGGTTCGTACACACGTCTTTGCGCTTTTTGTTTTTTCCCACCACTCTAGTAAATTCATATTTAGTTTGTATTTCAAGATTCAAGCAATTATTTAACCTCTGTATTTGTCGAAATCGCGCCTAAACAATTGTAGAAACATTTTCGAGAACATTTCCAACGAATAGTTGTACGTCTACTTAATGATTTTGAATACATATACCCCTCATAACATAATTTAAGACCTCCTTTATTGCTTTCAATAATTTCCATTAATATAACCAAATAGAAAAGTCAATCAAACTGTTGAATAATTTTAAAAGTGAATGAGTTTAATAGTTAAAACTTTTCTATATATCTTTTGCAAAGACTTTTTAATGAAACTATAAATATCCAGTAAGAAATTACTTATTAGTTAATTTTTTAACTTTTGTTTTTTTGTTTATTTTTTAAATTTATAAAATAAATAAAATATGATACAGTTAATCATTAACTGTTAATGCTAGGTTTACTTTGAGCCGATTGTTACAAAATCTAAGTTTTAGGATTTTATTCTACTGGGTAAATATCTTTTAATTAACAGAAATTATTTTAGGTTTTATTATTTAATTAAATTCAGGGCGTGTTGAGTCGAATAATGCCACCAACGATCCATAGTAACCCGAGAGACAGTAGGAACAAGAGAACTCCACGAAGGTTTAATTTATTTCGTTTGAATATAAATAACTTTTTTTCATATTATAACTTTTAAAAGTGAAGAATTTGTGTAACATCATTTCAATTTATTGTCTACAGACAAGGGCTCATATGCCAATTCAAGTACACTAACACACTGCCTGAAGTCCCATTCGACCCCAAGCCAATAACCTACCCGTTTGACATCAATAGGTAAATGAATTTGTAAAACTATTTATATTTAAATTATGTTTAATTAAACTAAATTAAATTAATTAACATTAAATTAAAATAAATTAATTAATATTAAATTAATTAACATTAAATTAATCAACACTAAATTAATCAGCATTAAATTAATTAACATTAAATTAAGTAACATTAAATTAATTAACATTAAAATAATTAACATTAAAATAATTAACATTAAAATAATTAACATTAAAATAATTAACATTAAAATAATTAACATTAAAATAAATAACATTAAAATAATTAACATTAAAATAATTAACATTAAAATAATTAACATTAAATTAATTAACATTAAATTAATTAAATTAAATTAATTAAAATTACCTTAATTGAAATTAAATAATTGAAATTAAATTAATTAAAGTTACATTAATTAAAATTACATTAATTAAAATTAAATTAATTAAAATTGAATTAATTAAAATCAACTTAATTAAACTTAACTTAATTAAAATTAAAATAGTTTAAAGTAAATTAATTAAAATTAAATTAATTAACATTACATTAATTAACATTACATTAAGTAACATTACATTAATTAACATTACATTAATTAACATTACATTAATTAACATTACATTAATTAACATTACATTAATTAACATTACATTAATTAACATTACATTAATTAACATTACATTAATTAACATTACATTAATTAACATTACATTAATTAACATTACTTTAATTAACATTACATTAATTAACATTACATTAATTAACATTACATTAATTAACATTACATTAATTAACATTACATTAATTAACATTACATTACTTAACATTACATTAATTAACATTACATTAATTAACATTACATTAATTAACATTACATTAATTAACATTACATTAATTAACATTACATTAATTAACATTACATTAATTAACATTACATTAATTAACATTACATTAATTAACATTACATTAATTAACATTACATTAATTAACATTACATTAATTAACATTACATTAATTAACATTACATTAATTAACATTACATTAATTAACATTACATTAATTAACATTACATTAATTAACATTACATTAATTAACATTACATTAATTAACATTACATTAATTAACATTACATTAATTAACATTACATTAATTAACATTAACATTAATTAACATTAACATTAAATTAATTAACATTAAATTAATTAACATTACATAAATTAAAAGTAAATTAATTAAAATTAAATTACTTAAAATTAAATTACTTGAAATTAAATTACTTAAAATTAAATTACTTAAAATTAAATTACTTAAAATTAAATTACTTAAAATTTAATTAATTAAAATTAAATAAATTAAAATTAAATTAATCAACATTACTTAGACTTACATTACTTGTATACCCATTATTAATTTGAAGCATGTTTAAAAACATAAATAAAAATTTCTCATTTTTCAATTTCATATAAACTTCTATATTTTCAATAATAAGTATCATGAAACAAAATGTTAAAAAATTCCGCTAGGTTTGTGCAGTACAATCCAACTTCCCTAGAAAGAGGCTACAAGTTTGACCTTCACACCGAACACGACCTTGGCATTGCCATTGATCTGGTCGACCCTGAGGCTTATAACATTGACCCCAATGGTGAGATCGTCGGATGGTTCATGGTGGCTCATTTGCTTATGGGAGATAATAACTATAAATTATACACACACACATGCACACACACACACACACACATACACAGCCCAGTTAGCTCCTGAAGATGAGTATTTATTGGAAGACGAATCTGGGGCATCCCTAGACTCCAAGAGGTCAACACTATTCTGTTATTCATAATAATTGATAACTACCCCATCCCTACTTTCATGAGTCGCCCATTTTGAAGCTGACTGTCATCATCATCATTACTGCCACTACTAATAACATTGCCATCTTGTTTATCATCTTAAAAAGCTCTGGCACTATCATCACAACCAATATCACAACAATTTTACTCACCACTCCAAAAACTACTATTACCACTACAACAACTACTTCTACAAACACCATCAGTACAACATCTTCTTTTACCACTAAAACAACCACAACTACCACCACAACCACAACTACCACCATAACCACAACTACCAACACAACCACAACTATCACCACTTCACAACAACAACCGCAAAAACCACTCCACAGATCTCAGAGCCACCGCAAGAACGTCTCATGGTTGCGCAAGACAGAGTACATCTCCACTGAGTACCATCGGATGGCACAGGGAGCCAACAAGCATGAAGCGAAGTCAGTATTGCGAGGGTGGCCGTAGGTTATGAAGTCAGTATTTAGAGGTTGCTTAGGTATTTGGAGTTGGTGGGGGTTCTATGCTTGTCGTTAATGAAGTCAGTGTTGAAAGAGTGGTGGTGGTGTGGGTGTTGCTTATGTAGTCAGTATTGGGAGGGTTGTGGCAATGGTGGCTGTCTTCTTGTGTAGGATCAGTTATGCCGTAGTTGATCAAGTAAGAAGCCATTGAAATATTATTGGATCGATTTAAATTTGATTTATTTATTGTCTTTATAGTTTATTTAGCATCTTCATTTGGTATCTTCAGGTTTTGTTTCTTCATTTTTTAATATTATTTTTATGTTTTATTCAGTATGCTCAGTTAGTATCTTTTTTCATTTTTTATTTATTTTAATTTCTTTTTTCTTCCAAAACCATATAGGGTTGGTTATCATCTGATGAAAAAAAAGATCTCGGATGAGGTGATGATGATGATGATGATTGTTGATGCTGATTGATGATACTGATAATGATGAGGTGATTATGATGATGATGGTGGTGATGATGATGATGATGATGACACGCAGGTGTTGTACAAGGACAGGGACAGCCAGGTGAAGGCAATCAACTCGACCTTCGATGATGCAGCACAACCAGTCAGTGCTGATAATGAATATATTAATCGAATCCTTCATAACCCATTGAGCGCTTCAGTTGTCTAGTTGGGCGCTATATAAAAATGAAAATTATTATTACTAATAAATAATAAAATAAATATAAAATTTAGCTATTATTTTTATTAAATAATAAAAATAAAAGTTAAAAAACTAAATATGATCATAAATTAATTATTCAATTACCTATATAGTTTCGACAACTAGCTCATCATCATCATTATCATCATCATCATCATCATCATCATCATCATCATCATCATCATCATCATCATCATCATCCATTGCAGATCACACAGCACTACAGCAAGCCACACGTGACCCCTGTGGAAGTGCTTCCCATCTATCCTGACTTCGAGGTGTCTGATGAATGCATGCATAAGGAGACTTTGATGATGAATGCATGCATAAGGAGACTGATGCATGAATGAATTGATGGATGGGTGTGTGAATTGATGGATAGGTGTGTGAATTGATGGATGGGTGTGTGAATTGATGGATGGGTGTGTGAATTGATGGATGGGTCTGTGAATTGATGGATGGGTCTGTGAATTGATGGATAGGTGTGTGAATCGAATAAGATAATGAATCTGTGATAAATATCACACACACACACACACTCACACGCACAAACACACGCACACACACACACAGACAAACACACACACTCACAGATGTGGAAGCATCCATGCGCGCAGGTGATCTTCGACTCAGACCCTTCCCCAGCGGGCATGCCTCCAGCGCAACAGATGGAGTTGATGAGTCAGGCCATCATTTGGTTGGTGGCTTGCTGCCAATGTTGTTGTTTGGTGTTGATGATAATGTTTGGTGTTGATGATAATGTTTGGTGTTGATGATGATGTTTGTTGTTGATGATGATGTTTGGTGTTGATGATGATGTTTGGTGATGATGATGTTTGGTGATGATGATGTTTGGTGATGATGATGTTTGGTGTTGATGATGATGATGATGTTTGGTGTTGATGATGATGTTTGGTGTTGATGATGATGTTTGGTGTTGATGATGATGTTTGGTGTTGATGATGATGTTTGTTGTTGATGATGATGTTTGTTGTTGATGATGATGTTTGGTGTTGATGATGATGTTTGGTGATGATGATGTTTGGTGATGATGATGTTTGGTGTTGATGATGATGTTTGGTGTTGATGATGTTTGGTGTTGATGATGATGTTTGGTGTTGATGATGATGTTTGGTGTTGATGATGATGTTTTTTGTTGATGATGATGTTTGTTGTTGATGATGATGTTTGGTGTTGATGATGATGTTTGGTGATGATGATGTTTGGTGATGATGATGTTTGGTGATGATGATGTTTGGTGTTGATGATGATGATGATGTTTGGTGTTGATGATGATGTTTGGTGTTGATGATGATGATGATGTTTGGTGTTGATGATGATGTTTGGTGTTGATGATGATGTTTGGTGTTGATGATGATGTTTGTTGTTGATGATGATGTTTGGTGTTGATGATGATGTTTGCTGATGATGATGTTTGGTGATGATGATGTTTGGTGTTGATGATGTTTGGTGTTGATGATGATGTTTGGTGTTGATGATGATGTTTGGTGTTGATGATGATGTTTGTTGTTGATGATGTTTGTTGTTGATGATGATGTTTGGTGTTGATGATGATGTTTGGTGATGATGATGTTTGGTGATGATGATGTTTGGTGTTGATGATGATGATGATGTTTGGTGTTGATGATGATGTTTGGTGTTGATGATGATGTTTGGTGTTGATGATGATGTTTGGTGTTGATGATGATGTTTGTTGTTGATGATGATGTTTGGTGTTGATGATGATGTTTGGTGATGATGATGTTTGGTGATGATGATGTTTGGTGATGATGATGTTTGGTGTTGATGATGATGTTTGGTGTTGATGATGATGTTTGGTGTTGATGATGATGTTTGGTGTTGATGATGATGTTTGTTGTTGATGATGATGTTTGTTGTTGATGATGATGTTTGCTGTTGATGATCATGTTTGGTGTTGATGATGATGTTTGGTGATGATGATGTTTGGTGTTGATGATGATGTTTGGTGTTGATGATGATGTTTGTTGTTGATGATGATGTTTGTTGTTGATGATGATGTTTGGTGATGATGATGATGTTTGCTGTTGATGATCATGTTTGGTGTTGATGATGATGTTTGTTGTTGATGATGATGTTTGTTGTTGATGATGATGTTTGTTGTTGATGATGATGTTTGTTGTTGATGATGATGTTTGATGTTGATGATGATGTTTGGTGTTGATGATGATGTTTGGTGATGATGATGTTTGGTGATGATGATGTTTGGTGATGATGATGTTTGGTGTTGATGATGATGATGATGTTTGGTGTTGATGATGATGTTTGGTGTTGATGATGATGTTTGGTGTTGATGATGATGTTTGGTGTTGATGATGATGTTTGTTGTTGATGATGATGTTTGTTGTTGATGATGATGTTTGGTGTTGATGATGATGTTTGGTGATGATGATGTTTGGTGATGATGATGTTTGGTGTTGATGATGATGTTTGGTGTTGATGATGTTTGGTGTTGATGATGATGTTTGGTGTTGATGATGATGTTTGGTGTTGATGATGATGTTTGTTGTTGATGATGATGTTTGTTGTTGATGATGATGTTTGGTGTTGATGATGATGTTTGGTGATGATGATGTTTGGTGATGATGATGTTTGGTGATGATGATGTTTGGTGTTGATGATGATGATGATGTTTGGTGTTGATGATGATGTTTGGTGTTGATGATGATGATGATGTTTGGTGTTGATGATGATGTTTGGTGTTGATGATGATGTTTGGTGTTGATGATGATGTTTGTTGTTGATGATGATGTTTGGTGTTGATGATGATGTTTGGTGATGATGATGTTTGGTGATGATGATGTTTGGTGTTGATGATGTTTGGTGTTGATGATGATGTTTGGTGTTGATGATGATGTTTGGTGTTGATGATGATGTTTGTTGTTGATGATGATGTTTGTTGTTGATGATGATGTTTGGTGTTGATGATGATGTTTGGTGATGATGATGTTTGGTGATGATGATGTTTGGTGTTGATGATGATGATGATGTTTGGTGTTGATGATGATGTTTGGTGTTGATGATGATGTTTGGTGTTGATGATGATGTTTGGTGTTGATGATGATGTTTGTTGTTGATGATGATGTTTGGTGTTGATGATGATGTTTGGTGATGATGATGTTTGGTGATGATGATGTTTGGTGATGATGATGTTTGGTGTTGATGATGATGTTTGGTGTTGATGATGATGTTTGGTGTTGATGATGATGTTTGGTGTTGATGATGATGTTTGTTGTTGATGATGATGTTTGTTGTTGATGATGATGTTTGCTGTTGATGATCATGTTTGGTGTTGATGATGATGTTTGGTAATGATGATGTTTGGTGTTGATGATGATGTTTGGTGTTGATGATGATGTTTGTTGTTGATGATGATGTTTGTTGTTGATGATGATGTTTGGTGATGATGATGATGTTTGCTGTTGATGATCATGTTTGTTGTTGATGATGATGTTTGTTGTTGATGATGATGTTTGGTGTTGTTGATGATGTTTGTTGTTGATGATGATGTTTGTTGTTGATGATGATGTTTGATGTTGATGATGATGTTTGGTGTTGATGATGATGTTTGGTGATGATGATGTTTGGTGATGATGATGTTTGGTGATGATGATGTTTGGTGTTGATGATGATGATGATGTTTGGTGTTGATGATGATGTTTGGTGTTGATGATGATGTTTGGTGTTGATGATGATGTTTGGTGTTGATGATGATGTTTGGTGTTGATGATGATGTTTGTTGTTGATGATGATGTTTGTTGTTGATGATGATGTTTGCTGTTGATGATCATGTTTGGTGTTGATGATGATGTTTGTTGTTGATGATGATGTTTGTTGTTGATGATGATGTTTGGTGTTGTTGATGATGTTTGTTGTTGATGATGATGTTTGTTGTTGATGATGATGTTTGGTGATGATGATGATGTTTGCTGTTGATGATCATGTTTGGTGTTGATGATGATGTTTGTTGTTGATGATGATGTTTGTTGTTGATGATGATGTTTGTTGTTGATGATGATGTTTGTTGTTGATGATGATGTTTGATGTTGATGATGATGTTTGGTGTTGATGATGATGTTTGGTGATGATGATGTTTGGTGATGATGATGTTTGGTGATGATGATGTTTGGTGTTGATGATGATGATGATGTTTGGTGTTGATGATGATGTTTGGTGTTGATGATGATGTTTGGTGTTGATGATGATGTTTGGTGTTGATGATGATGTTTGTTGTTGATGATGATGTTTGTTGTTGATGATGATGTTTGGTGTTGATGATGATGTTTGGTGATGATGATGTTTGGTGTTGATGATGATGTTTGGTGTTGATGATGATGTTTGTTGTTGATGATGATGTTTGTTGTTGATGATGATGTTTGCTGTTGATGATCATGTTTGGTGTTGATGATGATGTTTGTTGTTGATGATGATGTTTGTTGTTGATGATGATGTTTGGTGTTGTTGATGATGTTTGTTGTTGATGATGATGTTTGTTGTTGATGATGATGTTTGGTGATGATGATGATGTTTGCTGTTGATGATCATGTTTGGTGTTGATGATGATGTTTGTTGTTGATGATGATGTTTGTTGTTGATGATGATGTTTGTTGTTGATGATGATGTTTGTTGTTGATGATGATGTTTGATGTTGATGATGATGTTTGGTGTTGATGATGATGTTTGGTGATGATGATGTTTGGTGATGATGATGTTTGGTGATGATGATGTTTGGTGTTGATGATGATGATGATGTTTGGTGTTGATGATGATGTTTGGTGTTGATGATGATGTTTGTTGTTGATGATGATGTTTGGTGTTGATGATGATGTTTGGTGATGATGATGTTTGGTGATGATGATGTTTGGTGATGATGATGTTTGGTGTTGATGATGATGATGATGTTTGGTGTTGATGATGATGTTTGTTGTTGATGATGATGTTTGTTGTTGATGATGATGTTTGGTGTTGATGATGATGTTTGGTGATGATGATGTTTGGTGATGATGATGTTTGGTGTTGATGATGATGTTTGGTGTTGATGATGTTTGGTGTTGATGATGATGTTTGGTGTTGATGATGATGTTTGGTGTTGATGATGATGTTTGTTGTTGATGATGATGTTTGTTGTTGATGATGATGTTTGGTGTTGATGATGATGTTTGGTGATGATGATGTTTGGTGATGATGATGTTTGGTGTTGATGATGATGATGATGTTTGGTGTTGATGATGATGTTTGGTGTTGATGATGATGATGATGTTTGGTGTTGATGATGATGTTTGGTGTTGATGATGATGTTTGGTGTTGATGATGATGTTTGTTGTTGATGATGATGTTTGGTGTTGATGATGATGTTTGGTGATGATGATGTTTGGTGATGATGATGTTTGGTGTTGATGATGTTTGGTGTTGATGATGATGTTTGGTGTTGATGATGATGTTTGGTGTTGATGATGATGTTTGTTGTTGATGATGATGTTTGTTGTTGATGATGATGTTTGGTGTTGATGATGATGTTTGGTGATGATGATGTTTGGTGATGATGATGTTTGGTGTTGATGATGATGATGATGTTTGGTGTTGATGATGATGTTTGGTGTTGATGATGATGTTTGGTGTTGATGATGATGTTTGGTGTTGATGATGATGTTTGTTGTTGATGATGATGTTTGGTGTTGATGATGATGTTTGGTGATGATGATGTTTGGTGATGATGATGTTTGGTGATGATGATGTTTGGTGTTGATGATGATGTTTGTTGTTGATGATGATGTTTGTTGTTGATGATGATGTTTGCTGTTGATGATCATGTTTGGTGTTGATGATGATGTTTGTTGTTGATGATGATGTTTGTTGTTGATGATGATGTTTGGTGTTGTTGATGATGTTTGTTGTTGATGATGATGTTTGTTGTTGATGATGATGTTTGGTGATGATGATGATGTTTGCTGTTGATGATCATGTTTGGTGTTGATGATGATGTTTGTTGTTGATGATGATGTTTGTTGTTGATGATGATGTTTGTTGTTGATGATGATGTTTGTTGTTGATGATGATGTTTGATGTTGATGATGATGTTTGGTGTTGATGATGATGTTTGGTGATGATGATGTTTGGTGATGATGATGTTTGGTGATGATGATGTTTGGTGTTGATGATGATGATGATGTTTGGTGTTGATGATGATGTTTGGTGTTGATGATGATGTTTGGTGTTGATGATGATGTTTGGTGTTGATGATGATGTTTGTTGTTGATGATGATGTTTGTTGTTGATGATGATGTTTGGTGTTGATGATGATGTTTGGTGATGATGATGTTTGGTGTTGATGATGATGTTTGGTGTTGATGATGATGTTTGTTGTTGATGATGATGTTTGTTGTTGATGATGATGTTTGCTGTTGATGATCATGTTTGGTGTTGATGATGATGTTTGTTGTTGATGATGATGTTTGTTGTTGATGATGATGTTTGGTGTTGTTGATGATGTTTGTTGTTGATGATGATGTTTGTTGTTGATGATGATGTTTGGTGATGATGATGATGTTTGCTGTTGATGATCATGTTTGGTGTTGATGATGATGTTTGTTGTTGATGATGATGTTTGTTGTTGATGATGATGTTTGTTGTTGATGATGATGTTTGTTGTTGATGATGATGTTTGATGTTGATGATGATGTTTGGTGTTGATGATGATGTTTGGTGATGATGATGTTTGGTGATGATGATGTTTGGTGATGATGATGTTTGGTGTTGATGATGATGATGATGTTTGGTGTTGATGATGATGTTTGGTGTTGATGATGATGTTTGTTGTTGATGATGATGTTTGGTGTTGATGATGATGTTTGGTGATGATGATGTTTGGTGATGATGATGTTTGGTGATGATGATGTTTGGTGTTGATGATGATGATGATGTTTGGTGTTGATGATGATGTTTGTTGTTGATGATGATGTTTGTTGTTGATGATGATGTTTGGTGTTGATGATGATGTTTGGTGATGATGATGTTTGGTGATGATGATGTTTGGTGTTGATGATGATGTTTGGTGTTGATGATGTTTGGTGTTGATGATGATGTTTGGTGTTGATGATGATGTTTGGTGTTGATGATGATGTTTGTTGTTGATGATGATGTTTGTTGTTGATGATGATGTTTGGTGTTGATGATGATGTTTGGTGATGATGATGTTTGGTGATGATGATGTTTGGTGTTGATGATGATGATGATGTTTGGTGTTGATGATGATGTTTGGTGTTGATGATGATGATGATGTTTGGTGTTGATGATGATGTTTGGTGTTGATGATGATGTTTGGTGTTGATGATGATGTTTGTTGTTGATGATGATGTTTGGTGTTGATGATGATGTTTGGTGATGATGATGTTTGGTGATGATGATGTTTGGTGTTGATGATGTTTGGTGTTGATGATGATGTTTGGTGTTGATGATGATGTTTGGTGTTGATGATGATGTTTGTTGTTGATGATGATGTTTGTTGTTGATGATGATGTTTGGTGTTGATGATGATGTTTGGTGATGATGATGTTTGGTGATGATGATGTTTGGTGTTGATGATGATGATGATGTTTGGTGTTGATGATGATGTTTGGTGTTGATGATGATGTTTGGTGTTGATGATGATGTTTGGTGTTGATGATGATGTTTGTTGTTGATGATGATGTTTGGTGTTGATGATGATGTTTGGTGATGATGATGTTTGGTGATGATGATGTTTGGTGATGATGATGTTTGGTGTTGATGATGATGTTTGGTGTTGATGATGATGTTTGGTGTTGATGATGATGTTTGGTGTTGATGATGATGTTTGTTGTTGATGATGATGTTTGTTGTTGATGATGATGTTTGCTGTTGATGATCATGTTTGGTGTTGATGATGATGTTTGGTGATGATGATGTTTGTTGTTGATGATGATGTTTGTTGTTGATGATGATGTTTGGTGATGATGATGATGTTTGCTGTTGATGATCATGTTTGGTGTTGATGATAATGTTTGGTGTTGATGATGATGTTTGTTGTTGATGATGATGTTTGGTGTTGATGATGATGTTTGGTGTTGATGATGATGTTTGTTGTTGATGATGATGTTTGTTGTTGATGATGATGTTTGCTGTTGATGATCATGTTTGGTGTTGATGATGATGTTTGTTGTTGATGATGATGTTTGTTGTTGATGATGATGTTTGGTGTTGTTGATGATGTTTGTTGTTGATGATGATGTTTGCTGTTGATGATGATGTTTGTTGTTGATGATGATGTTTGTTGTTGATGATGATGTTTGGTGTTGTTGATGATGTTTGTTGTTGATGATGATGTTTGATGTTGATGATGATGTTTGGTGTTGATGATGATTATGTTTGAAGATTTATATTTAATGTAGCGACAAGGTAAGCAACTGAGACGCTCTGATTTCTTATTTGTCAGATGTTTAAATGATGAAAAATTAATTCTTTATAGTTGGCGTTAAAATGAAGTTTTTATAGAGCAACAAATTGAAGCTTCAACAACAACAACATCCGCTTACATCACCATTTCAACTCCTCTTTTTTTTTCTTTTCCAGTGGAGAACAGTTCGTCTCCTACTTCCTGCCCACGCCTGAGACTCTCCAGAAGAGGAAGAGGGATGCAGACTTTGGCACTGACTACGAGGAGAATGAAGAGTTGGTGTTGTCTAAATTAAGTTACTGTATACAATTTGTATAATTTTTTCAGTACTACACCTTGTCATTATTGTTTCCACTACTTCACCTCTTTCACTCACTTCCATCTTTTCATAATTACTTTTTTTTCAACTTTCTGACCACCGATTTTACTATATTTTTCAATCCCACTACCACCACAATTACTTTTACTACCACCTCCATCCTTCGCCAGCACTTTCTTTCACTCACTCACTCACCCCACCATCCCCCAATACTCACAACCCCCCTCCCATCTCCCTCTACCCACCACCCCAGATACGACTACCTGATGACTCGCGAGTACAACTGGACGATAAAGAACAAGTCCTCACGAGACTACATCGAGAATTACTTCTTCGTCGCCAGGGACGGCCTCATCTACTACAACGAGCTGGAGACCAGGTGATGATGATGATCAGCATCATTACCGTAATACTCGTTATCATCATTATCATCGTCTGCCATCAACTTATTCCTCCAACCAATCAGTTCCCCTCCCATGTTTCCACCCACCTACTCTGGTCCTTCCTCACCCTTTCTGCTGCATCTTTTAATCTTCCATTCACTCTTCTTCCCTCTCTCATCCATCCATCCATCCATCAACCTTTTCTCCATGCACCTCTCCTACATGCACCTCTCTTCCATCCACTTTTCCTCCATCCACCTCTCCTCCATCCATGCATCCATCTATCAATCCATCTACCCATCCATCAATCCACCCACTCCATCATCCAGGGTACGCCTCAGCAAGCGTAGGAAGATGGCTTCCTCACAGAATGAAGCTAAGACCAGACTCTTGGTCAAGCATCGACCTCTCACTACTGAGGAAGTCGCCACACAGGTGTGTGTGTGTGTGTGTGTGTGTGTGTGTGTGTGTGTGTGTGTGTGTGTGGGTGTGTGTGTGTGTGTGTGTGTGTGTGTGTGTGTGAGTGTGTGTGTGTGTGTGTGTGTGTGTGTGAGTGTGTGTGTGTGTGTGTGTGTGAGTGTGTGTGTGTGTGTGAGTGTGTGTGTGTGTGTGTGTGTGTGTGTTTGTGTGTGTGTGTGTGTGTGAGTGTGTGTGAGTGTGTGTGTGTGTGTGTGTGTGTGTGTGTGTGTGTGTGTGTGTGTGTGTGAGTGTGTGTGTGTGTGTGAGTGTGTGTGTGTGTGTGTGTGTGTGTGTGTGTGTGTGTGTGTGAGTGTGAGTGTGTGTGTGTGTGTGAGTGTGTGTGTGTGTGTGTGTGTGTGTGTGTGTGTGTGAGTGTGTGTGTGTGTGTGTGTGTGTGTGAGTGTGAGTGTGTGTGTGTGTGTGTGTGTGTGTGTGAGTGTGTGTGTGTGTGTGTGTGTGTGTGTGTGTGTGTGTGTGTGAGTGTGTGTGTGTGTGTGTGTGTGTGTGAGTGTGAGTGTGTGTGTGTGTGTGTGTGTGTGTGTGAGTGTGTGTGTGTGTGTGTGTGTGTGTGAGTGTGAGTGTGTGTGTGTGTGTGTGTGTGTGTGTGTGTGTGTGTGTGTGAGTGTGTGTGTGTGTGTGTGTGAGTGTGAGTGTGTGTGTGTGTGTGTGTGTGTGTGTGTGTGTGGGTGTGTGTGTGTTTCAACAGCATGATTTATAATGACACTTCATTTCCTTGGCTACTTTGAGAATAAAGTGTTTTCATCACAACATCACCATTCTATGACTGAGGTTGACTTTCCTTTTATGGTGTATTTAAAATAGGCATGACAACGGGTACCCGAATATTTAAAATATAAAATAAGTTCAAATGGGAAAAATAAATTATTAACTACCTATTTTAAAATTTAAACAATTTAAATTTATTTTAGTCGTAAATTTCATCAAACGTATTTACTTGGTTGAAATAAGCATTTGACGGTGATTTGCTATAAAACATTTATTTAAACCAAAACAAATATCTGATATTAAAGAAATTATAATAGTAAAAATTTTATTATTTCGAATTTCGAAGAAATATTGCATGCTTTAAAATGATCACTTAACGTGAAATTGTGCATTAATGATTTGCCCTGGTCTACGGGAAATTTCCGTGTCTTGAGTTTTCTATCCGTTACCACCCCTATTAAAATCCTTTTGTATATAGACTATATTTAGTATTTTGTGTATATATTTAGTATTTTGTGTATATATTTAGTATTTTGTGTATATATTCAGTATTTTGTGTATATATTTAGTATTTTGTGTATATATTTAGTATTTTGTGTATATATTTATTATTTTGTGTCTATATTTAGTTTTTGTGTATATATTTAGTATTTTGTGTATATATTTAGTATTTTGTGTATATATTTAGCATTTTGTGTATATATTTAGTATTTTGTATATATATTTAGTATTTTGTGTATATATTTAGTATTTTGTGTATATATTTAGTATTTTGTGTATATATTTAGTATTTTGTGTATATATTTAGTATTTTGTCTATATATTTAGTATTTTGTGTTCACAGGGAACATTATTGAATCTTTATCTGCATAAAGTAGGCTGCATCGAAGCATTCAATTGCTCTTCTTCTAGTAAGGCATCACGTGCATTCACTTCACCAATCTGCCACTGAAGGAAGCCAGGTCGTCGATTCTGGAGCCGATGTTGGATGAGGATGATGAAGGAGACTTCCGTGTTCATGATGATGATGATGATGATCATACGGGTGGTGATGGTAATGATGGCGATGATGCTGATGCTGGAAAGGAGTCGGGTGAGCGCATGGGTGGATGGATTGGTGTAAGGCTGATGAATTTATAATAACTAATTTATTCCCAATAATTTTGTAACTACCATTCCATCGTTAAAACCTTAATTTCTTCACAACAACCACCCACCAAAACAAAGACAAAGACAACGAAGAAGAAGCTGCCAGGGACAAGGGAAGCGAAAACAATGATAAAGAAGTTGAAGAAGGTGGAGAAGAAGAAGAAGATGGCGATAAGAAGCTTGCTGATGATAATGATGCTGAGGGAAAGAATGAAGGAGTGTGGGAAAAGGAAGGAGGAAGTGATGAGGATGAGGAAGACGAAGATGAACGGAACAAAGAAAAAGAGTTGATTTTTGGAAGTGAAAGTTCCGACGACAGTGACTAAGGGTAGTGCTTCTGCATTGAATACTAAACTGATTGAGAAAGCCGCAAGTTACTTTTGAGTATATAAAAATTTAATTTAAAATTTAGTCGTTTCTTTGTAATTTGTATCAATAAATTATTTCGCAGCTGCAGGTTTCTTCGTTTCCGGAATCATTCTTTGTTTTAAAACACTAAAATATGGACCATTAATTTTAAAATTTTCTTCTTACATCAATCGGCAAAATATAACAGTTTTTCGCTATGACTGCGCCACTATAATAATACTCTTGCGTATTATTATTTTGATAACCAAACCAGTCGACATCTCACTAACGATCCATATTACAATAAAAGACATTTTTTATTGTGATACAGTGGAAAACATGTTTAATGCAGCCCTTTATCGCATTTCATGCACTTCTTTCTTGTATTATTACTGCAATGAGCGTAACGATCTTGTGAAATTAAACGGAGAGAGTCTTATTTTTATGGTGAAGCAAGAGTCTTCCAAAGTTCTTATTGACCCTAAAGGCTTTGAATGGTCTGCTGTTTGGTATTGCAGGCTGGTGAATGCAAAGGTTTCCTTGAAAACACTTTAAAAAATTTCGCCTTGAAGCCCATTTAGCCCATACAGGACCCATATACGACCCATGTAAATAATCTCTAGCCCACGAAGCCCATATAGGACCCATATAGATAATCCTTAGCCCATATAGGACCCATATAGAAGAACACAGTGTTGATACTTTCATTTATATTTATATAAAAAATTATTTTAATTTTCAGTTAAATGATCATTTTTTGATTTCAACAAGAATAATAGTTCATGTCTTTTTTGCTCCTTTTTAGAAACCAGTTTTTTTTAAACTTAGTTTTAGTTTTGACTGTTTTTTGCTTGACCCGTTGCTTTAAAGCTCCGAAAGACGAGATCTTTCCACCTCTTGGCTTCTGGCTCTTTATAGGATGATGGATCTACTGACTGCATTCAATTTACCAGTTTATTTAATCTATGCTTCACAATACCACACTGCATTTCCATTCAAAAGTCTCATTGATCTCAAAAGCCTGATCACTCATTGTGTAAGTCTTCTTCATCAATGTCCTAATCTCTCTATTGCCTATCTATAACCGTCTTAAGGGGCTGAATAATATTAATTAACTTATAGACTTACTCCAAGTGGTCAACTCCTGCTTCTGACACCACGTGCACATCCAAACAGGAAAACACCACCAGAACAACTTGAAATGGGGAGGTTCCATAACTTCTCTGACTAGACAGCCTAGGCGATTGTTTACATGTAGGTTCTGGCTTGAGAACTCAGTGAGATCATTAATGTAGTGAATAAGAATTGTTTTAGCCTTGGAAAACCCCAAATTTTTTTTCTTTGTGAAAAAACAGCGCACTGGATACCATTGTTTACTCAAGGTAGAGAAGAAACTCATTGAATCGGTTCCAAGGTTTGGCTGAGCTCAGAAGCCACCAGCTGAAGACACATGTCAAGTGCTTGTCCAAATACATTAGCATTTTTTATCAATGTTTATTTCCACCAGAAAACTTTTTAGAATCGGATATATCCTCATATCCGGTTCAACCAATTGTAAAAATTCATTCATGCCACTGCTGAAGCCCAGTGTAGTGTGGGCGGCAAAAATATTTTGTTATAATATTTATAATATTATATTACATTAAGTATTATATTAAGTAACCTTATTATTTCAAAATTTGAGTAAATAAAATTATCTAATGATTTCTTATTACTTTAAAACGCTGAGGCTTAAGCCTGAATTTTTTTTATAGTCTTTATTGATCACGGTTTGACAGTCGCAGACCATCTTACATGTTGCAATGCAACATTGTTGCATAAGATACTAGATAATAGTAGATAATTATAGGATACTGATGTTAATGATAATGGTTTGAAAAAAAATTACTACAAGACAAAGGATATGGTGAATAGGTAATAATTAAGTAGATAAATAAGTAATAAGAATCAGAGATGATAATATAAATATAAATGTAAATTATAGAATGTGATATTTAAGAAGACGAAGGAGGAATGTTTTACTTTCAAGCGTAGTATATATAGGGGTATCAAAATTGTGTTTACGGGGTCTTAAGTTATGAGTAGGTTTTTTAAGGGGGGGTAAGAAATAGTGAAGAACGTGGTCAGAGTTAGTAGATATTTTAAAGAATAGTTTGTTGTCTAAAGTGGTAAACATAGAAGTGATAGATGGGTAGAGAGAGGGAAGGTAGTTAAGTCTTATGAGTTTATTAATTAGGGACTGGAGTTGCTTAATGTGAGGCTGATTAGCAAAACCAGACCAAGAAGGAGCTGCATACTTAAGGTGAGAGATGATGAGGGACTCAGTGATGTCAAAGAGTTTAGCACCAAAGAGTCCATGGGAACGGATTGTTTTGATGGCAAGAAAAGTTTGAAAGCATTTATTGATAATGTGATCTATGTGTAGTGAAATGTTAAGGGTGTCAGTGAATGTGATACCTAAGATAGTGAGTTTGTTAGTGCTTTGAATGGAAGGATGTAAAGTTGGTGGTGTGATGCGTTTATAACTATTATGGACTATGAGTTCAAATGATTTTTTGAGGTTGAGTGAGAGATTACTGAGCTTGGCCCACTTAGAGAGGGATTCAAGCTCTGATTGGATGGTGTGGGTGTTAGATGATGGAATAATGAGATAGGTGTCGTCAGCGAATTTTAAATTATAATTAGAAGGGTGATAGGGTTGAAGTGAAGAGGCGTTGATTATAAAGGTAGATGGACCAAGAACTGAGCCTTGGACCACGCTAGAGTTGATGGGAAGGATACTAGAAAGTTGATTTAAATAAATGGTGGAATGTGATCGGTTGGAAAGGAATGAAATGAGAAGGTTATATATGTTGTCATCAAGAGGAAAAAATGCAAGATTGGAGGCGAGGGTATGGTGATCAAGAGTGTCAAAGGCTTTAGTAAAGTCAAGAGCATTAAGGTGAACATGACTATTAGTTTTGAGAAGTGAAGTGATCGTAGACGTGATAGCAATTATGGCAGAAGTGGGAGAACCTGATGGGCGAAAGGCGAATTGATCTTTAAGAATAGGTATTACTGAAGGGTGATTGAAGCAAGGGTATATATATTGAGAAAGTATGATTTTTTCGAGAAGGCGTGATAATATTGGAGTGACTGAAATGGGGCGAAAGTCTTGAGGCGATATTGGATGTTTAGTTTTGGGGATGGGATGAATAATGCTGGATTTCCACTGAAGAGGAAAATAAGAAGTGTTAATGCAATTGTTGAAGATGATGGAAAGTGGAGTACTGATTATGGTTGCAATTAGTTGGAGATACCATTGTGGCAAGCCATCGGAGCCGGTACCAGTTGGGCATTTTATGGTGAGAAGATTAAATATGGTGATAGGGTTAACATGGTCTTGTGTATACAGGGCTGTTGATTTAAATGGAGGATGGACATAGGATGGGATTGTAGACGTGGATGCAAAGTAATTGTTGAGGGAATCCGAATTCAAGGTAGAAGAGCGATTTGACAATAGAGATGGAGCTCCTTTGCCTCTGAGTAGGTTTACTGTTTTCCACATGGCTTTGCTACCACGACTACAATTCCTCAATGTGGAGTGATTGGTGTTGATGATTATGTTTTTGATACGAATGGTGATGGATGCGGCTAGTTGATGATGACCCTTGCGCATGTGGTGATTTTTCATGCGAAGAAGAGATTTGATGAAAGGGCTAATGAATGGTGGGTCAGATGACCTAGTGGTGATGGACTTAGTAGGGTAGTTATTATCAAGAATAGTAGTAAGGGTATTATAGAAGAAATCGATGCAGTCAGGTAAGTTGTCTAAGTTGATTGTTAAGTCTGTGGCTGAAAAAGAGTCGAGGCAAGTTTTGTGTTGGGATGGATGACGTCGACGAAATGTATGGGTTTGACGGGTGATGGGTTTATTAGATGTATTTTTGTTTATTAAGGGATGAATGAACACACCAAGGTGTTTGGTGGTGGTGTGGGAGATGTATGTTTGTGAGATGTAGAGGTTGTTGTTATAATTGGATCCATACACACGGTCAAGGTTGTGTCCTAGGTGAGTGGGGCCGTAGAAGATAGGTTGGAGGCCAGTGTGTAGAATTTTTTGGTGTGAGAGTTGGTTGAAGTCACCACCAATGATAAACCTAGAGTCATTATCCAACATGGAGTTGGACAACTCATCAATGTAGTCCATCAAGGTGGACTCTAGGTAAGTATGTTTTGGAGGGTGATAGATGCCGCATATGTGGTGGGGGATGTTGTTGAATATGCACTTGAGGCATAGTACCTCAAGTGCATTGTCATTATGGGGAGCGGGGATGGCTTAGATGGTAGACGTCGGACTTGCAACTTGAAGGTCGCCTGTTCGAATCCCTGATAGGCAACCGTGAACTATCATATACCTAGTGTATATGATGCGGTGTTTGCGACGTATGCATTGAAAGATGTGTACGTCGTGTGGAGTGCCGTCTCGGCGCATAAGGACCATGATTCCTGGAACCATTGTAACATGGCCTGCGTCTGTCAAGCTGTGAACGATATAGACTATAAAAAAAATAAAAAAATAATTCGGAGTTGATGGGGTTAAAATATGAGTGGGGATGTCTTGTTTGATGTAGATCATGACCCCTCCCCCTCGCCTGGCGATGCGGTTGTGTCTGAAGCACACGTAGCCCTTGATTGCCACAAGTGCATCGCTGTGGTGGGGTTTGAGCCATGTCTCGGTGATGATGATGATGTCTGGATGAAGATGAAAAACATCACAGCGAAGATGTTCTATGGCATGAGGTTTGACGATGCTGGTGATGTTGAGGATGTAGATGGAAGGAGGTTGATACACATTTTTGGTCCTAGATGGGTATTTAATTGTAGTTAAAGGAATATTGATGAGGTTGCTGGAATTGGATCTGTTAAGGTTACAGCTGAAGGGTTCAGCTTGTTGACGACTAGAGATTATTGTTGAAATAGGTCGAGGATGATCAGGATTCCAAATGTGATTATTAAAGAGAATTTTTCTAGTGGATCTAACGATGTGAGTTGATGAAGGAGAAAATTGCAAATTGTAAAGCTGATTAAAGGAATATTTAAGCATAGAAGTATATTTAGGTAATAATTATATAGTTATTAGAACTTTAGAACGTTATAAAAGCTGAAACTATTGTTTATTTGATTTTTATTATATTGAGTTAGGTCAAAACTATGTGCTAATCACGATAGCGATATGATTATTAGAATATAAAACTGAGAAAGTTGCAAAATATAAAAAAATGCGTAAACTAAAATTATAAAACTTTCTATTGAAATAAAATTTGTAAAGAACACGCTAAAATTAAGAAAATAAACTAAACATTCAAAATGGCGTACACGTTATAAACGTCATATTATTTTAAAATTTGAGTAAATAAAATTATCTAATGATTTCTTATTACTTGAAAACGCTGAGGCTTAAGCCTGAATCTTCGATTTAGTTTTGGTTGTGGGGGGGGGGGGGGGGGGTTCATCAAAAGTGCCAACTTCCAATACAAAATATTCATTAAATAACCTATTGAGCCATATTCCAAGTGGACGTAACGAGTTTCCAATTTTTCGATTTTTCGCTTACTTTTAGCTCAATTGTATAACCAATAACGTAAATTAAAATTTATCCAGCCATTATATTGACTCTTTGTCTAACTATAACAACTTTGACGGCGAGCGGGTTGGCTTAGATGGTAAGTCGTTAGACCTGCAACTTAAAGGTCGCCAGTTCGAAGCCCTGTACAGCCAACCATGAGCTATCCTATACCTAGTGTATATGATGCGGTGTTTTACAACTTATGTCGTGTGAGTGGCGCTTCAGTTGCGTGCCCGGGCGCTATACAAAACTGACAAAAAATTTGGCATAAAAAAAAAAGAAAAAAAAAAGAGTTTATTAACCTCAAACATGAACACTAAAAAATTCAGTCTTGAGCAGCTCAAAAGCGTCATCAAATGTCTTTTAAAAACGCTCTAAATTTGTTACAGATTATTAAAATTCAATTTGTAAAGTAAACTCTGGAATAACATAAATTAATCTCGCTTTACCCAGAGAATATCTTTATTTCGCACTTCATTTTTAGCTTCAACCATTGCAAACCTCTAGTTTACTATCTATTGAGACTAATGAGAAGAAAGTTTACATCTATTCAAATTTGAGATTTAGCTATAAATAGAACATACGTGTTATAAAGCTAATGAAAACTAACAGTTTTTTCATCTAATAAAAAAGTAAATTATTGGTTTTTATTTATTTTCGATAGTCTATTTAGAATATAAACGTTATATAGTTTATTATACGTTTAGTCTATATAGATTTATCATCTCCCGAGATGGACAAATGCCAGAGACAAATTTATCAATGACTACAATCTCTTCCTACGTTTCATCTTAGGCAACTATTCATGTTTCATCTCAGGCAACTATGACCATGCTACACAACCATGGTTTCAACAGGCTAATCACACAGTTATTAATTATACTAGTTGCACATAAGGAATTTGTAGTGCATCATCTAATTAGGAGAAAAAAATACAAATTATACTCCTTCTGATGTGAGGAAAAAACAGCAAAACGTAATCTGCCAACTTTTTTACGGTTCTTTTAGAAATCAGTTTCTCAATTATTATAATTGAACGAGGCAACTTTCAGAAACGAAACCAAAATACAAATGTGCTTAGAAGACGTATGCATGAATATAAAATGTAATAAATTTTTTATATACATCGCATAGCTGCAAAAAAATCGCTAAATGATAACTTTGTTCTATAAACTTTTAAATGGCAAAAAATAATTATAATATTTTTTAGAAACTAGTTTAGGTAGTTTGAAATAATTAAGCGCTAGGTTTTAATTATAATTCTTCTAATTATTAAAGCCCAACTTATCAATGGGGAAAACTTTATTTTCTTTTTGAATTCTATCAGAGAGCACGAGTTAAGTTTTTTAGTTACAAGATATCAGAATCTAATGAAATTGTATTTATTTTTCAAAATTATACCCACATAGCAAGTTTATACTCAATAAGCGTTTTTTTGTGCAAAAAAGTATTTCTTCCTCTAAACAATGTCTTTCAAAATGCTATAACTATTTTGTAAAAAAAAATTTCACATGATTCTCTAATTTTGGAAAGGTATATTCATGATAAGTTTGAATAATTTGGTCATTTAAAACTCAAGTTATAGTAAAAAATAACAATTTTATGCCTTCCACACGGGTCCTTGCGCACCGCCTTTTTTTTGAACGATATGCGAAGATAACTCAAAAGTGACTTAAAAATGGCATAACTTCTGAACAAATAAAAATTTCTTTGAAAAAATTTAAAATTTTATTTATCATAATATAAAATTATAATATTTTATTATTGATAATAAACATGTTGGAAAAATCGACTGGCATTGCTAATGGCGCATATCATCGTCATCATCATCCTCATCATGTCGATTAATCCAGTTCATATCTTCACAAAAGTACTTTAAATTGCATTAAGTGATAATTCTTTTATTCAAAGACGTTTTTTTCCATTAATGGAAAAGTTATGAAGTTATTAGCATTGCTAATGGCGCATATCATCGTCATCATCATCCTCATCATGTCGATTAATCAAGTTCATATCTTCACAAAAGTACTTTAAATTGCATTAAGTGATAATTGTTTTATTCAAAGACGTTTTTTTCCATTAATGGAAAAGTTATGAAAGAAACAAGTTATTATTCTTTTTTAAACAGTTAGGAACAAAACAACTATTTGTTTAAAGTTATGCACAATACAATTTTTCTCTAAAAATTATTTAAAAACCAATTTTTCAGAAAGTTATGAAAAAAATAATTTTTCTCTAGTAACAGTATAAAACAAAGATTCACAAACAGATAGCCTATTTAGCTTTTTTCATCTCCATACACAGTTTTTCGTATAAAGAAGTAACTAAAATTGGGATTGGCCATGAAGCTTTTTTTTATAAATGTGGTTTTCTTGTTGTGGTTGAAAGAAGGCGTCAAATCGGAAGACATTCTTTACCGATTGTGTAAAAAGAATGGTACTCCAGTTTGCAATCTACAAGACCCTGATGCCATTGCCTTTCAAATACGCACTTCAACTTCGTGTGGAAGTTTATGTTCCAGATACAACTTCGGCTCTGCAAATTCTTCCATTGACACCAAACCGAGCAAGCAAAAAGTTGGAAATCTCAGCATTGAGACGTTCGAACTTCGTTCAATTGACTATTATAGGTTTAACTCTACTCTTGGTTGTGTCGCTTTCAACTACGAATCTAGCACTCGAACTTGCCTGCTTTACAATTCCAAGCCAGTCTTCTATCCTTCCTCTGTACCACTCAACATTACTTCCTTTTATCATCAAGTTTCGAGCTCTATAATCTTCAAAAGTATATATCTCAACCAACCGATTTCTCAAGCTGCCCAGTCAAAAGAATATTCCTGTTCACACTATCAAGTCGGCTTTTCATACTAAAACTTATTATTTATAACTACAAATCGCATTTCTTTCAGATGACTGTCTTTCCAATCCAGTCTTGCTTCTATGGTGAGTAATTTCAGAAAAATAATAATAAATTGCTCTAGATAGACAAGTTTCAAAATGACACTGCTATTTCACTAGTGTTCGAGGTAACAAGCGGGTCCAATATGGTTGTCTTTTACAATTTTCTTAGTTTTATCAAACTTTTTCTTCCACAATTACTTTTTTTCAGTTCATTTCTTTTTTTCTTATAATTTTTATTCTTGTAGAATTCAACAATTGTCTTCGCCTCGGCCTACATCTGAATTATGGACAAAAATGAAACTGGGTGGTAATGGCAGTAGTTATAGTTTATTTATTATTATTAAATTTTTGGTATACTTTATTAGTAATAGAGCAGCACATCTCCGATATCATTTTTTCTTCTTTTGACTGCAGCGAATTTTGACCTATTCACGATACTCACTAAATGATGAAATATCCAAAGCTATATTTTAAGCCTAGAGATGGACAGATCCCGTCTTTAGGAAGCTTCAAAGCAACGAGTAAAAAAAACAGTCAAAGCTTAACAAGAGTAAAAAAACGAAAACTAAGTTTAGAAATTTTTTTTAAAAAAAAGCTGATTTATAGAAAGAAGCGAAAAAGACTTTAATTTTTATGTCTGTTGAAATCAAAAGATGATTCTTTCACTGAAAAAATAGAAGTTTAAATTTGTTATATAAATGAAAGTAAGATTAAAATATTTATAAAAACAAAAAAGTTGTTAAAAGTTTAAAATAAACTGTTTTTCTAGTAAATAATAGGTTCAACATCTCCCATTTGTGTGTTTTTTTAATCGCGGGGGGGGGGGGGGGGAGGGTTATTTGTAACATAAAAAATTAATTTTTGTCTTAAACATCATGTTTTGTTAGTGATAATCATGTCCTAAATGGACGTTTTGAAATTTTGAAATCGATGACTATGACCCCCCCCCCCTACTTTAAGCGAAATGGTTTTTTTAAATGTACACACAAATAATTAGCACATTTTTGCACGTTCTTGTTACTAGACTATTTCCTCTTTAAAAGTGATAGTTATAATGTAGATGTGTCAGCTGATAATGTGATGAAAGTTTTAATGTTTTACTGCCAAATAATTGTACACTGAGTGAATTTGCACTTTGTGACAAGGATATTTCAACAGAAATATCTAAGAAAAAAAGTAAATCTCAGAAGAAGAAAAAAATGAAGAAGCGAGTGAGGATGAAAGTGAAGAAGCAAGTGAGGAAGAACCAGAAACGTTTTCCCACAGAGAAGCATGGAAGGGGACAAACAGATTGTTGAAATACAGTTTAAAAGATAAAGATTCTGAACTCAATGAATGTTTTTTGAAAATGGAAAACTTATTTTTTTAAAATCCTATTGCCTAAAAGCAAAAAAACAAGGGAAAAAATATTTTAATTTAAAAATTGTGAATAATGTTTTGTTTTATTAAGTTTTGATGAAGTTTTGGTCACAAATACGTTATTTTCTCACTAAAGGAAACCTTTCTTATAAGGACAAATTATGGTGACCCGATTACTGTCCTTATTAGAGAAGTTTTACTGTTTTTCAATACAAGTCGAATTTTTGTATTGACATGAAATATTCTGTAAAGTTTAATATAATTTCTTATTATATATGTCAGATAAACAAAAAATCATAAAATACAACCACAATAAAAAAAACTTAGTTATTAAGGGCTAAAATTGTTAAATTAATGCCCAGGGTAACTTATTTCTTTTTTGTACTATGCTAAGCGCTAATCGATGACTAATTAATTATAAGTGCCCTTTACGAAGCGAACAAAAGCGCTCAGCCATGACGTTTTGAACAAAAACGTATTCAGGCCACGACGGAAAGCTATAAGTAACCTAATTGAAGTTAAAATAAAGAGTAAAAAAATCCATAAAAAAAGACCACGGTGAGAATAAAAAAACGATTAGCAAAAGAGTGTTTAACAGAAGAAAAAAAGAACGCTTCGAGGACGAAGATCTTAGACCAAATTTAGGGGGTTGTTTAATTAGATTTTTATGATAAATTGGAGCATTACAGTTTTGAATTTTAAACATATTTAAGATAAATTGGTTGTAGTACAGTTAGAGAAAGAGGCATAATCATCGATTTAAAAATTGGGGATGTAAAATTTTTTATTCACTAGAAAAAAACATTTTTCAAAACTTTTTAAACTTGTTTGTTTTATATATATTTTAATCTTTCTTGGTTAATTCTTTCATTTATTTAAAAAATGTAAACTTTTTTATTTTCAATGAAAGGATCATCTTTTGATTTAGGCAGACATTAAAGTTCAAGTCTTTTTCGCTTCTTTCTATAAACCAGCTTTTTTAAAATTTTGTGTTTTCTAAACTTAGTTTTTTTTACTTAGTTTTTTCTAAACTCTATATTTTTTCGTTTCTTTGAAATTAGTTAAGTTTTAACTGTTTTTCTGCTTGATTCGTTGCTTTGAAGCCTACGAAAGACGGGATCTGTCCATTTCTAGGATGCTGGATCTTTTATAGAAAGATGGACCTACTGATTGCATTCACTTTACTAGTTTCTTTAGTCTATGGCTTACCTTACCACACTGCTTTTCAATTCCAAAGTTGTAATTAAGAGTGTCATCGATTTCAGAAGCCTGCTCACTGATTTGGAACTCCATAGGTAAGGCCTTCTCATCAATTTCCTAGTCTATTTTTTGCCAACCGTCTTGAAAAGGGGCTGTATAAAAAAAATTAACTTATAGACTTTCTCCAAGGGCTCAACTGCTGCCCCTGACACTAAGTGCACATCCAAGCAGAAAAACACTACCAAAACAACTTGAAATAGGGAGGTTCCATAACTTCTCTGACTAGACAGGCTAGGCGATTGTTTATCTGTGGGTTCTGGTTTGAGAACTCAATGAGATCATTGAAGTGGTGAATAGGAATTGTAGTTGCTTTGGAAAAAACCCGAACTTGTTGTCTTTGGAAAAAACCCGAACTTGTTGTCTTTGGAAAAAAACAGCCCATTGGATACCATTATTTTCTCAAGGTAGAGAAGAAACTCATTGAATCGGTTCCAAGGTTTGGCTGAGCTCAGAAGCCACCAGCTGAAGACACATGTCAAGTGCATGTCCAACTACACTAGAATTTTTCTCTTTACGTTTATTTCTATCATAAAAATTTTAAAAACCTGATATATCCTTATATCCGTTTCAACAAATTGCAGAAATTTATTCATGCAACTGCCGAAGCCCAGTGTAGTGTAGGCGGCAAAAATATTTTTTAAATAATATTTATAAGTAACCTTTATTAAGTAACTTTTTTATCTTATAATTTAAGTAAATTAAATTATCTAATGATTTATTTTTACTTGAAAACGCTGAAGCTTATGCCTAAATATTCGATTTAGTTTTTTGAGTGGGGGGGGGAGATCGAAGTACCAACTTCCAAAATTAAATATTCATGAAAGAACCTAGTGAACCATAGTTCAAGTGAACGTAACGAATTTCAATTTTTTTGATTTTTTGCTTACCTACGCCCCCCTACTTAAAGGGGTGAAATTTGATGAAGAAGCTTGTTCTTTTACGCGTTAGAAAGGTTTCCGTTCGTGAGAAGTGATTTCAAAGCAAATAAAATCTTTCATTTTGAAATCGTTCGTCTAAGAGGAGATTCCACTCATTAGAGAGTTCGTACAAGAGAAGTTTAACTGTAGTTCATTGTAATAGAGCAACATTTTTAATTACGTCTAACAAAATAATAAATTGATATGTGTAAAAAAAATTGTAATTTCAGATTCAGCAAAAAAAATTGATGAAAAATCCTTTATTCACGTAAAATTCCCTTCAATTTGTCGGCCCGTGTAATAGAAGTTTTATGACGTCTGATTGTTTTTAAATTAATTTCTGCCGCCTATCCCATATCGAGCCTCCAGCACCTATATACTAAACGAACGCATTATTTTCGACTTAAAATGAAGAAAAACGTAAAAAAATAGTTGAAACAGATTAATTTATTAACACGTTCCTATTTACGTGATAAATAACAAAAAACTCTAATCAGAGCTTATTAGGGGGAGGTTGCTCAAGATGAACCAGTTCCAATGATGGAATAAGCTTATTTACAGTTATGCGCTTTGAAAATTAACAAAATGTTTTTTTTCATATCTATGCATCCGTCCTATATGCAAATTTATATCTTGGTTTCGTTTTTAAAAGTTGTCTCAATCAATTAGAATACTTGAAAAACTGATTTCTCTAAGAATTGTTAAGTATTGGGAAATAACATTTCGCATTTTTTTCTCAACTTGCGAATGTATATAATTTCAGTTATTTATATATATATATATATATATATATATATATATATATATATATATATATATATATATATATATATATATATATATATATATATATATATATATATATATATATATATATATATATATAAATTCATTTAATTTATTGAATTTTGTAAATAAATAATATATATATATTATTTATTTATTTACAAAATTCAATAAATGAAATGAATTTATAAAAGTAATAGCAATTCATATCTCGAAGCAAATTTTCAACGTTTGCGACAGTTGTCAATAGCATCATCGATTTTTCGTTTTGCAAGCTCAGTTTGAATGGGTTCAGCATAGTCGACGAAGAAGAAGTAGTCAGAGCTATTCAAGGGCTTCCGAATAAGCAATGCTCGAATGACCCGGTACCTACATGGCTGTTGAAAGAGATATCTGGAATAATTGCTCCTTTTTTAGTGAGCTTATTCAACAGGTCTTTTTCAGCAGGCAGGGTTTCGAAATCTTTCAAGTCGGCCTACATCACGCCACTGCTTAAGAAGCCGAGTCTTAAAGTCACTGAAACCTCGTCCTACAGACTTATTTCAAACTTGAGGGTGTTGTCCAAACTCCTGGAAAGATTAGTTCTCCACAGAGTAGTCAACTACCTTTCAGAATTTCATCTTTTCCCTCCCTTGCAGTCAGATTTACGGTCATTGCATTAAAGGTCATCAGGCTGACCTGCAAGAAAAGGTGTCATCATGCATTGATGAAATTGCTACTTGGATGGGTGCCAATCAACTGAAATTTAACTCCAGCAAAACTGAAGTTATCTGGCTCTCATCCCGTCAAAACTCTGTTCACACTCCCAAAGATCCAGTTCACATTTGTCAGAACGAGATAATTCCTTCTGAAAGTGTCAGAAACCTAGGAGTCTATCTCGACAAAGACCTCACCATGACGACACACATCAACAAGATGACTCAAACCTGCTTTGCTTCTATACGCCAAATACGATCCATAAGATGGTTATTGACTCACTTAAAAATAAAGATGAAATTGGGAAGCAATTTTTGACTCACTGGTTATTGACTCACTGAGAACATTGGCTTCTGCTTTGGTTCTCAGTCAAATTGACTATGGCAATATCATTCTTACTGGGTTGCCAATGACGCAGCTGCAGAAAATTCAATCTGTAATCAACACTAGGGCTAGGCTCATAACAGGTGCTAGAAAGTATGATCCCATCAGCCCTGTTCTCAAGGAGCTTCACTGGCTTCGTGTTGAAAACAGAATTGAATACAAAAACATCTTGTTAATGCACAAGTGTCTGTCTTATGAGTGCCCAAATTATTTGTCGAGTAGTATTGTCATGAGACCAAGTCTTCCCCAGAGGAAGAAACTCAGGTCTTCCAGGTCAAAAGATGTAGTTCCACAGAGCTACAAACTCAAGTATGCAGGTGCAAGAAGCTTTTTCTTGCAGCGCCAACTCTTTGGAATTGTCTTTCAAATAGACTCAAATCCCCGAGCTCGACTGCGACATTCAGCCGCTCCCTGTTCGACCGATCACAATAACTTACAAATTTACTTCTCATTTTCCATTCATAAATCTCTTGCTTCCCAATTTCATCCTTATTTTTCAGAAACAGTAGCTTATCTTTCAACAGCACATTTATGTTATATGCGCGATTGATTTTAATTCAAGGCGCAACAAAAATCAGATGCGTTCGGCCAAGCTTTACACGCCAAAAAAAACCATCACCGACTGCCTGTTGGTTTGAACGCGTTCGCAAAAGAGGAAAATTTAATAATATAAATATAAAAAAGTAACAATTATAAAAACTAAAAATAGGAAATAAAAACTAAAATTATGAAATTGAAAACTGAAATTATAAAATTAAAAACTGAAATTATAAAATCAAAAACTAAAATTATAAAATCGAAAACTAAAATTATAAAATCGAAAACTAAAATTATAGAATTAAAAACTAAAATTACAAAATTAAAAACTAAAATAATAAAATTAAAAACTAAAATTATAAAATCGAGAAATAAATTATAAAATTGAAAATCAAAATTATAAAATTAAAAATTAAATTTATAAAATGAAAAACTAAAATTATAAAATTAAATTATAAAATTAAAAACTAAATTATAAAACCAAATTATAAAAATAAAAACTAAACTATAAAATCAATTTATAAAATTAAAAACTTAATTATAAAATCAAAAACTAAAATTATAGAAGTAAAAACTAAAATTATAAAATTAATAAATTAAATTATGAAATCCAAAACTCAAGTTATTAAAGTAAAAACTAAAATTATAAAATAAAAAACTAAAACTATAAAACTAAAAACTAAAATTATAAAATCAAAAACTCAAGTTATTGTAGTAAAAACTAAAATTATAAAATTAAAAACTAAAATTATAAAATTGAAAACTAAAATTATAAAATTAAAAACTAAAATTATAAAATTGAAAACTCAAATTATAAAATTAAAAACTAAAATTATAAAATTAAAAACTAAAATTATAAAATTAAAAACTAAAATTATAAAATTAAAAACTAAAATTATGAAATTAAAAACTAAAATTATAAAATTAAAAACTAAAATTATAAAAGTAAAAACTGAAATTATAAAATAAAACTAAAATTATAATAGTAAAAACTAAAATTATAAAATTAATAAGTAGAGTTATGAAATTAAAAACTAAAATTATGAAATTAAAAACTAAAATTATAAAATTAAAAATTGAATTTATAAAAGAAAAACTAAAATTATAAAATGAAAAACTAAAATTATAAAATTAAAAATTGAAATATAAAGTAAAAACTAAAATTATAAAATGAAAAACTAAAATTAAAAAATTAAAAACTGAAATTATAAAATAAAACTAAAATTATAATAGTAAAAACTGAAATTATAAAAGTAAAAAACTAAAATTATAGAATTAAAAACTAAAATTAGAAAATTAGAAACTAAAATAAGAAAATAAAAAACTAAATTACAAAATGAAATTATTAAATCAATAACCAAAATTATAAAATTAATAACTCAAATTATAATAGTGAAAACTAAAATTATAAAATTAAAAACTGAAATTGTAAAATAAAACTAAAATTATAATAGTAAAAACTGAAATTATAAAAGTAAAAAACTAAAATTATAGAATTAAAAACTAAAATTAGAAAATTAGAAACTAAAATAAGAAAATAAAAAACTAAATTACAAAATGAAATTATTAAATCAATAACCAAAATTATAAAATTAATAACTCAAATTATAATAGTGAAAACTAAAATTAGAAAATTAAAAACTAAAATTATGAAATTGAAAACTCAAATTATAAATTGAAATTATAAATTAAAAACTAAAATTATAAAATCGAAAACTAAAATTATAGAATTAAAAACTAAAATTACAAAATTAAAAACTAAAATAAAAAAATTAAAAACTAAAATTATAAAATCGAGAACTAAAATTATAAAATTGAAAATCAAAATTATAAAATTAAAAATTAAATTTATAAAATGAAAAACTAAAATTATAAAATCAAATTATAAAATTAAAAACTAAATTATAAAACCAAATTATAAAAATAAAAACTAAAATATAAAATCAATTTATAAAATTAAAAACTTAATTATAAAATCAAAAACTAAAATTATAGAAGTAAAAACTAAAATTATAAAATTAATAAATAAAATTATGAAATCCAAAACTCAAGTTATTAAAGTAAAAACTAAAATTATAAAATAAAAAACTAAAACTATAAAACTAAAAACTAAAATTATAAAATCAAAAACTCAAGTTATTGTAGTAAAAACTAAAATTATAAAATTAAAAACTAAAATTATAAAATTGAAAACTAAAAATATAAAATTAAAAACTAAAATTATAAAATTGAAAACTCAAATTATAAAATTAAAAACTAAAATTATAAAATTAAAAACTAAAATTATAAAATTAAAAACTAAAATTATAAAATTAAAAAGTAAAATTATGAAATTAAAAACTAAAATTATAAAATTAAAAACTAAAATTATAAAAGTAAAAACTGAAATTATAAAATAAAACTAAAATTATAATAGTAAAAACTAAAATTATAAAATTAATAAGTAGAGTTATAAAATTAAAAATTAAAATTATGAAATTAAAAACTAAAATTATAAAATTAAAAATTGAATTTATAAAGTAAAAACTAAAATTATAAAATGAAAAACTAAAATTAAAAAATTAAAAATTGAAATATAAAGTAAAAACTAAAATTATAAAATAAAAAACTAAAATTAAAAAATTAAAAACTGAAATTATAAAATAAAACTAAAATTATAATAGTAAAAACTGAAATTATAAAAGTAAAAAACTAAAATTATAGAATTAAAAACTAAAATTAGAAAATTAGAAACTAAAATAAGAAAATAAAAAACTAAATTACAAAATGAAATTATTAAATCAATAACCAAAATTATAAAATTAATAACTCAAATTATAAAAGTAAAAGCTAAAATTAGAAAATTAAAAACTAAAATTATGAAATTGAAAACTCAAATTATAAATTGAAATTATAAATTAAAAACTAAAATTATAAATCGAAAACTAAAAGTATAAAATTAAAAATTAAAATTATAAAATCAAATTATAAAATTAAAAACTAAACTATAAAATAAAAAACTAAAATTATAGAATTAAAAACTAAAATTATAAAATTAAAAACTAAAATTATAAAATAAAAAACTAAAATTATAAAAGTAAAAACTGAAATTATAAAATAAAACTAAAATTATAATAGTAAAAACTGAAATTATAAAAGAAAAAAACTAAAATTATAAAATTAAAAACTGAAATTATAAAATTTAAAACTAAAATTATAAAATTGAAAACAAAATAATAAAATTAAAAATTAAAATTGAAAAATTATAAACTAAAATTATGAAATTAAACACTAAAATTATAATATTAAAAACTTAAATTATAAAATTAAAAACTCAAATTATAAAAATAAAAACTCAAATTATAAAAGTAAAAACTAAAACTATAAAACTAAAAACTTAAATTATAAAACTAAAAACTCAAATTATAAAATTAAAATCTAAAATTATAAAAGTAAAAAGTAAAATTATAAAATTAAAAACTAAAATTATAAAATTAAAAACTAAAATTATAAAAATAAAAACTAAAATTATAAAAGTAAAAACTAAAATTATAAGACTAAAAACTGAAATTATAAAACTAAAAACTCAAATTAAAAAATTAAAATCTAAAATTATAGAAGTAAAAAGTAAAATTATAAAATTAAAAACTAAAATCATTGAAGTAAAAACTCAAATTAAAAAATTAAAAACTCAAATTAAAAAATTTAAAACTCAAATTAAAAAATTAAAAACTCAAATTATAACATTAAAAACTCAACTTATAAAATTAAAAACTCAAATTATAAAATTAAAAACTCAACTTATGAAATTAAAAACTAAAATTAAAAAATTAAAAACTCAAACTATAAAATTAAAAACTAAAATTAAAAAATTAAAAACTAAAATTAAAAAATTAAAAACTAAAATTAAAAAATTAAAAACTAAAATTATAAAGTAAGTTAAAAGCCAAAATTATAAAATTAAAAACTCAAATTACAAAATTAAAAACTCAAATTATAAAAGTAAAAACTAAAATCATAAAATTAAAAACTAAAATTATAAAAGTAAAAACTAAAATTATTAAATTAAAAACTAAAATTATAAAAGTAAAAACTAAAATCATAAAATTAAAAACTAAAATTATAAAAGTAAAAACTAAAATTATTAAATTAAAAACTAAAATTATAAAAGTAAAATTATAAAAGTAAAAACTAAAATTAATAACTCAAATTATAAAAGTAAAATTATAAAAGTAAAAACTAAAATTAATAACTCAAATTACAAAAGTAAAAACTCAAATTATAAAATTAAAAACTCAAATTATAAAATTAAAAACTCAAATTATAAAAATAAAAACTCAAATTATAAAAGTAAAAACTAAAATTATAAAACAAAAAACTCAAATTATAAAATTAAAATCTAAAATTATAAAAGTAAAAAGTAAAATTATAAAATTAAAAACTAAAATTATAAAATTAAAAACTAAAATTATAAAAATAAAAACTAAAATTATAAAAGTAAAAACTAAAATTATAAGACTAAAAACTGAAATTATAAAACTAAAAACTCAAATTATAAAATTAAAATCTAAAATTATAGAAGTAAAAAGTAAAATTACAAAATTAAAAACTAAAATTAAAAAATTAAAAACTAAAATTAAAAAATTAAAAACTCAAATTATAAAATTGAAAACTAAAATTATTGAAGTAAAAACTCAAATTAAAAAATTAAAAACTCAAATTAAAAAATTAAAAACTCAAATTATAACATTAAAAACTCAACTTATAAAATTAAAAACTCAAATTATAAAATTAAAAACTCAACTTATGAAATTAAAAACTCAAATTATAAAATTAAAAACTCAAACTATAAAATTAAAAACTAAAATTAAAAAATTAAAAACTAAAATAAAAAAATTAAAAACTAAAATTATAAAATAAGTTAAAAGCCAAAATTATAAAATTAAAAACTCAAATTACAAAATTAAAAACTAAAATTATAAAAGTAAAAACTAAAATCATAAAATTAAAAACTAAAATTATAAAAGTAAAAACTAAAATTATTAAATTAAAAACTAAAATTATAAAAGTAAAAACTAAAATCATAAAATTAAAAACTAAAATTATAAAAGTAAAAACTAAAATTATTAAATTAAAAACTAAAATTATAAAAGTAAAATTATAAAAGTAAAAACTGAAATTAATAACTCAAATTATAAAAGTAAAAACTAAAATTAATAACTCAAATTACAAAAGTAAAAACGCAAATTATTAAATTAAAAACTCAAATTATAAAATTAAAAACTCAAATTATACAATTAAAAACTCAAATTATACAATTAAAAACTCAAATTATACAATTAAAAACTCAAATTATAAAGTAAGATAGAAGCTAAATTTACTTTTGTTAAGTAAATTTGATTAACTGACAATTCACATTACAATAAAAACTGGTGTATTTTTTCAGATAACTAAACAACTTTAACAATAAATACAACGTTTAAATAACATTTTTTATGTAATAAAATATAATTTCATCATAGGGAACTGAGCATTCCATTTGGGAACCAAGTTGCTCAAGATGGAAATTTTGAGTGTTCATGTTTAAAGTAAAAAAACTTGTTTTTCTTTTCTCTTATGAGTTCACATAACTAGACAAGGTATTAATATAATGGCTGGATAAATTAAAATTAAAATGTATTATTAGGCAACTAAGCAATGAGGCTACGTTTAAAAATCGTTACGTCTTGTGCATCCTCCACCTATACATAACTTAGCCTTGAATAAAATTATGGGCTTTGAAAATTTAATACATGAATTACAACAACAAAAAATGTCCTTATAAATTATTTATATAACTCACATTTTTATTATCTCGATTTCAGACTAACCATTTATTTATAGAGAAGTTACTGGGTGCAAATAGGGTAGCTAAGGGCTCGTTATAAATATGAAGGGTAATTAAAAGTTGATTGGTTGCAAAGAAGGTGGTTGATTCGGTGCTTATTGAGCTGTTTTCTAGATGCATGAATGATGTTTGAAATTTCACTGGGTGCAGAAAAAGTGGTTGATGGATAAGATTTGGTATAGAAAGGGTAGTTTAGGGTGTATTGGGTGCAAACAGGGCGGTTGAATACTGATTGGGTGCCGGCAAGAAGGTTGAAAATCGATTGAAGGCAGAAAAGATGGTTTATTGGGTACAGGTAATGTAGTTGATTGTAGTTAAAGGTGGTTTTAATACAGGAAGAGTAGTTTAGGATTTATCGAGTGCAGACAGGGTGGATGATGATATATTGGGTGCCGAAAGGGTGGTTAATTGGATTTAGGAAAGGTGGTTGATTGAATGCAAAGAGAGTGGTTTTGAATTGATTGGATGAAAGGATGGTAGTGAATATAAATAACATCGCAAGCGAATCTATGTGCACTTAATTAATTGAGTGCAAGAGAATAGATAAGGGTTGATTAGGTGCAGAAAAGATGGACGATTGAGTGCAGAGAAAATGATTGAGGTTAATTGGGTGCAGAGAAGGTGGTTGAGGGGTAATTGCGATAAAGAATATGGTTGATTGGTTGTGGAAATGGTGATCGAGAGCTCAAAGAAGGTGGTTGAGGGTTGATTAAATGCAGATAGGGTGGCTAGGTTTGATTGGGTGCAGTGAGATAGTTGACTTGATGGGAGAAAGTTTGAAAGTTGATAAGGGTGGTTGATGATTGATTAGGTGCAGGGAGAAAAGTTGAAAAGTGCCGAAGGGTGATAATTGGGTGAAAAGAGGGTTAATTAGGGTTGTTTGGGTGCATGAAAAATAGCTGATTAGATACAGAAAAGGTAGTTGTGGGTTTTTTAAGAGAAAAGAAGGTGATTGAAGGCTGATTGGGTGCAGGGAGGGTGGTTGATTAGATGCAGGAATGGTCGTGATTTGGTTGTAATTTATCAAAATATTAATTAAAACATCTTGAATAACTTCGCCTATGAAGCTGCGGGCACTTACTAGTTACACTAATATTTTTTATTAGGCTCCATTTGCACCACTTTAAAAAAAGTTAATATAAAAAAATGAAAAACATCGTTTTTTTTACAAATGACATATCATTACGAATGATTATAGTATGTACTAATAAAGTTTTGAATATTCTTTCCCAAAAACTAATTGAGTTATTGAAAAAAAAGTAAATGGTATTCCATAATTCACCATTTTCTTTAAAATCACGTATTTGATATCATTATAATTTATAGAAAAAATGTTTCAAGTATTTCATATTTTAATAACATGGTACTTGATGCAAGGAAAAACCGATTGCTCTGAGTATGATCTTCAAGATAGCCAAGACAACGGGGTCTACTACCTTTACACTTCCTATGGTTTCATACCAGTCTTTTGCCATTACTCTATCATCGCGGGTAAACCAGTGATCGGAATGGTTAGACAAATTGTTTGAAATTATTTTGACACTTTTTAACGAAGTTATATATTTTTTATATAAAGCTCATTCAAAGAAGAATGCTAGCTCCTATAAACTTCAATCGTTCCTGGAGAGAATACGAAGATGGTTTTGGAGAATTTGACACAGACCATTGGCTAGGTGAGCTATTAAAATTATAGTCTTGGACAGTTGACTAAAATGAAACATTTCATGCACAGGTAACAAATACATAAACTTCTTCACCACTTCGAAAAGCTACAAATTAGCTGTAGAGATGGTGGCTTTGGACGATTCATACGGCTATGCTTTGTACGATTCGTTCTTCGTTGCTGATTCTTCGAAGAAGTACAAGTTGACGGTATTTTGACTTTTCATCGCGATTTATTTGACGAAATATTGAAAAATAATTGTTGAAAATTCTATAAATTATTTTATTTGAAAGCTTCCTTTGATATTCATAAAAGGATTTCAAATAAATACAAAACAGAAATAACTAAACTATAATTAAAATGTTTATTCTATTTAAGTATATATAATTTCAATTAAATTAGGCAAGTTCCATGAAGTCTCAAAAGACTGATTTTCAGTACGATTAGCTTTTATCGAAGAAAGGTTTTATGATGAAAGAAATAGATTTCATAAATTTCTTGAACCTTGTTGTTCCACCAGGTTTCAGGCTTTTCAGGAACCGCAGGAGATGCTATGACTCACCATAACGGAATGCTCTTTAGTACTTACGACAGAGATAACGATTTATATGGACCCTTCAATTGTGCCGTTAGATACTCTGGGGGCTGGTGGTTCAGAGCCTGTTTTGAGTGCCACTTGAACGGAATCATGTTAGGTCCTGTAGCTATTTACAATGGCGAAGGAGCCACGTGGAATACTTTTAAAGGAAAAAACAAAAATTGTCTCATGAAAATTTATCTGTGAAAAATGTAAAAGATCAACATTTTTTCAAGAAATTACTTTTTTCTTATGAAGTTGCAATATATTCTAACTTTCAACAACATTTTCTTAATGCACTAAGACTACCGTTAAACACCAATAAATTCGCACACTTTTAAATATTTGTTTTTTAAATGTTTAAAATATAGATATTTTTTCAACCAATTCTAAAAAATTCAAAATTGATAAATATTGAAGTTCTTTGTTTATTAGTTTTTCTATTTTTAGCCAAACTAAACTGGTAATGACATTATAAAATGTATGGTTGAACTAAAGACCCAAAAACAATTTTAATTGAAAAACGATGGTGTCTGATCATTATGGCTGTCCAAACAATCTGGTATTTTAAGATAAGCCGTTAAACTAACCATTTTCATCTGAACTGTATACAGTGCACTATTTACCGTAAAGTAAATATATATTGCCACACTGTTAAATTTCTTTTATTTATGTATGAACTAGTGACCCAAAAAACAATAATTTTTTTTAGAAAAATAGATGTGTTTGTACATTATTCGAGGCTGAAAAATGTAATTTTTTTTTCTTTTGGTCTGTGCAGTTAAACAGACTGAAAATTAGATTTTAATCTCGAAATTCAAACACTATTTTAAAAAGTAGATTTTAACTCATTTTGCAGTATATTTTCAACCAACAAACAACGCCTAATATTGAGCAGAGACGCAACCAGCAAAAAATGCTGGGAGGAGATCAACTTTGGAAAAAAATTTAATTGTTTAACATATTGTTGGAATACAGTACAAAAGAGAAAGATTCTGAACTAAAGAAATGTTAATTGAAAGTGGAAAACTTATTGTACAAATCCTATTGCTTAAAAGAAAACAAACAAGTGAAAACAAACAACATAAAAAAAGAAGGTGAATAATGCTTGTTTTGTTTTATTTAGTTTCAATAAATTTTTGGTAAAAAACGTGCTTTTTTTAAAAACCTCTCACCAAAGGAAACCTTTTTTATAAAGACTGAATATGGCGACCCAAGCACTGTCCATTTCAGCAACTAAATCAAAGCTACAATAGCTACTATTATCACTCCAACAACTACTATCACCATAAAAAAACTTATATTACTACTACAACAACTACTATCACCGCTCCAACAACTACCATCAACACTACAACAGCTAGCAACCTAATCGATTTTTAAAACTTGTTCATTTAAAAAAATTGAAATGTAAGAAAAATAAGAAGTTTAAATATTGATAAAAAATAATAAATTTTATTAATTAAAACAAAATAATTTTAAAACTTTAAACTAAATTAAAATATTCACTTGAAAATCAAGAAAACAAATTAAGTTATTAAATAACTGTTATTTAAACGAAGTATTTTGAACTATTGCAATCGAATGTGTAGAACAAAAATAGGAGATGTGCTGATTTAAACAATTTTGTGTTAACTCGAAAGCATGTAAACTTCAAGATCTATTTTGTATACTCAAAAAAAGTTTGTTCAACACTTTTTTTCACAGAATTTTATTGAGTATAACAATCAACCACCACGGATTTTTCAAAAATGTCAATTTAAAAAAAGTTATTATACATTTAATAGATTTTGATTTGCCGATTGTGAATCTGTTTTTATTTTTTCATCTTCCAATCGGTTCGAAAGTTATTCAGCTTTTAAACTCGAATAAATTGAACTTTTAGGGGAATTACGTACGTTTTCATGGACCTGACTTTCATGGACCTGAGAGTCTAACTTTTTCACTCTTGACAAGTTTCCAAGTGACGTCACGCTCAGCTCTATAAATAGCTTTATGGTAAAAAGAAATATTTCATGGAGGTTGCAATGCAAAAACATGTTACTTTGGAGACGATTTTCACCATTCCGGTAGGTTTTATTGAAAGTGTATTAACAAATTTGTTTGAAGAAGGGCTTGAAGTTAAACTTATTGGGTTTCCAAGAAAAAATTACTGCCTTAAAAGGCATTTAATAGCTATGAAACGAACCTCATTGAGCGATAATAATAAGTTATGCAAGTCTAAAGATAATGAACAACTTTGAACTTTAAATTTCTTTGATTCAAAGTTTGAAGGTAGTACAAACAAGTTTTTAAGTGTTTTACATAAAAGATAGTGCATAAAATTGTTGTTATTTACGAAAACCATCCCACTGAAGGATTAAGTTCTTTCCTTATTCATCTTCACTCATTCAACCCTAACAGAAATTCAAAGGGCTTAAAGGGCTTAAATGGGCTAAATAAAAAAAGGTCAATCCTATGTACACCACCAGCAGCAATAGAGACTTTGTTAAAATAAACTAACTCTTTGGTTAGCGGCTGCCATTTTGGCAGCCGCTCAAATAAATTTGTAGAATAAACGGTTTTGGGTATAATATATTAACATTTTAGAATCTTAAGTCTAAATAAAAATTAAATTTAATTAATTAGAATGTTTTTAGTGCGAATGTTGGTTGTTTTGAATCTGTCGAGAAATGGCCGTAACAGTCCAAGATGGCCGCAGGGAATCTAGTGAGCTGCGACATAAGGAGAAATCTTTTCATAGCAGCAGCTGTTCCAGCGTTGGCAAGGACTTCCCTTTCACCCTCTATTGCAGCCTCGGCACCAGTGGCAAGACAGAAAATTGAGAAGAATGATGATTGTGTTTTGTTGTTTTGAGGATGATGTGGTGATGATTGTTGCTGTGGTATGAGTGTTGGTATTGTGGTGATGATTGAATTTTTTATTTGTGGTGATAGTGATTTTTTGGAGGTGATTGTCATGGTGGTGTGGGTGAGGTTGGATTATTGAGGCTGATTGTTTGTTTTTATATATATTTGAATTTATATATATATACATATATTGGTAGTGGTCTAAAAACCGTTTTATTTAACAAATTTATTTGAAGAGTGCCTTTGTTCACTTAGTGAAGGGCGCTATAAAAATTATTAGTGATTGATTGATTGATTGATTGATTGATTGATTGATTGATTGATTGTTTGATTGGTTGATTGATTGATTGATTGATTGATTGATTGATTGATTGATTGATTGATTGATTGATTGATTGATTGATTGATTGATTGATTGATTGATTGATTGATTGATTGATTGATTGATTGATTGATTGATTGATTGATTGATTGATTGATTGATTGATTGATTGATTGATTGATTGATTGATTGATTGATTGATTGATTGATTGATTGATTGATTGATTGATTGATTGATTAATTGATTGATTGATTGATTGATTGATTGATTGATTGATTGACTGATTGATTGATTGATTGATTGATTGATTGATTGATTGATTGATTGATTGATTGATTGATTGATTGATTGATTGATTGATTGATTGATTGATTGATTGATTGATTGATTGATTGATTGATTGATTGGTTGATTGATTGATTGATTGGTTGATTGATTGATTGATTGATTGATTGATTGATTGATTGATTGATTGATTGATTGATTGATTGATTGATTGATTGATTGATTGATTGATTGATTGATTGATTGATTGATTGATTGATTGATTGATTGATTGATTGATTGATTGATTGATTGATTGATTGATTAATTGATTGATTGATTGATTGATTGATTGATTGATTGATTGATTGATTGATTGATTGATTGATTGATTGATTGATTGATTGATTGATTGATTGATTGATTGATTGATTGATTGATTGATTGATTGATTGATTGATTGATTGATTGATTGAAGAGAATGGAGCAGCCTATGGCCTGTTGGGTTTGGAAGTGACTTGCCCACTAACAGTGAAATAGGTCTGCTTTTTCAACATCATGACACTGTTTTATCATTTTTTCAAACTCATTATCAATTTAATTTAACTACTCATTTTGTATCATAGTAGCTGACATTGATAAAAATAAGATTAAAAAAACATGTCAGGATTATTTAATAATAAATATTCTGACTGCTGATAGGCAAAATAAAATACCCTATAATTATTAGACTGAATTATCTTCTATTATTTCCTCTCATTCTCTAAACTCCCTATCCTATGCTGACGATTCGCAGTTATATGTCAGCTTCGATATATCATCATATAATACTGTTATGTCATCTATATCTTCATGTATATTTCCTATTGAAAACTGGTCTAGCCCAATGTCTTTAAAATTGAATCCACTAAAGTTTGAACTTATATTTTTTGATAAAAATGGTAAACAAATTAATGGTCCATGTAATTTTTCCACTCATACTATTGTTCCATCTAATCATATTCGTAGCTTAGGATTTATTTTTGACTCAAAATTAACCTTATCAAACCAAATTCTATCAGTCACTAAATCTTGCTATTTTCATCTCAGACGTATCAGACAATTATTACCTTACTTAGATGCCCCTTCTTCAAAGATGTTAGTCTCTTTACTTGTTTTATCTCGAATTGACTATAGTAACTCACTCTATTATAATTCACCTGAAACTACTTTAAAACCATTAAATAAAGTATTTAATTATGCAGCTAGAGTCGTTAGCCGTCGTTAGCCGATTTATCACCACATTACACCCTCTCTCATCTTATTACATTGGCTCCCTATCAAATTTAGGATGATATTTAAAATCTGTGTTTTTATGTTTAAATTAAAAAACTACCCAGTATCCCCAATATACCTCAAATCATTAATAACTCACCCTCATAGAAATAATTCAAGATCATCCTCTCAAAATCATTATTTCATCCCTTCCATTAATAACTCTTTTGCTAAACGTTCTTTCCATTAAGCAGGTCCATATATTTCAGTGTTTCCCAACCTTTTTCAGTGTTGGCCTCCCTAAAAAAGTCATAATGGTAACTTGGCTTCCCCGAATCCCGTCGTCAATAATTGAGAAAAAAATCAATTTGTTATAACAATTTTTATTCAGAAAGATTTAATTAAAACTAGCATTTTTCATAATAATAAGGTTTATGTAAGGTTTTTAAATTTATAAAATGTTATTAATAATAATAGTTGTCGTTTTTGTATAGCGCCCGGGCACGCAACCGAAGCGTTCTAGTTTACTCCAAAAACTGTTTAAAAAATTACTTTCGATTGTAAGAGTAATAGGATTATATTTAAAATTTGTGTTTTTATGTTTAAATTAAAAAAACTCCCCAGTATCCCCAATATACCTCAAATAGAAATAATTTAAGATCATCCACTCAAAATCATTATTTCATCCCTTCCATTAATAACTCTTTTGCTAAACGTTCTTTCCATTGTGCAGGTCCATATATTTGGAACTCATTACCCCCTCATTTAACTACTTCTAAATCATTATTTACTTTTCGTAAGGATCTGAAGACTATCTATATATCTGTTTAACAAATTCATTTACGAGCGCTCTTGAATTTGAAGAAAGAGCGCTATAGAAATCTATTTGATTGATTGATTGAATCAAATTTTTACTAAAAATGTATTGAAACTAAATAAAACAAAACAAAAATAGTCACTTACTTTATTTCTCATTTAGAATTGTTTTTTTAAGCATTAGGATTTTTTAAATAAGTTTTCCACTTTCAACAAACATTCCTTGAGTTCAAAATATTTATTTTTTAAACTGTATATATATATCAATTAATCAATTAATCACTAATGATTTGTATAGCGCCCTTTACTAAGTGAACAAAAGCGCTCAGCCATCACGTTCTGTACAAGTCGTCTTCAGGCCTCGACAGAAAGTTATGAGTGACTTTGTTGAAGTTAAAGAAGAAGGTAAAGAATTCCATAAAAGAGGACCACAGTAAGAAAAGAACGTTTAGCAAAAGAGTGTTTAAATGGAAAACGAAAAGAACGCTTAAAGGTAGATGATCTTAGACCAGATTTAGGGGGTTATTTAATTAGATTTTTAAAATAAATTGGAGCATTACAGTTATGAATTTTAAACATATTTAGGCATATTTTAAAAGTCATTCTAGATCTCAAAGGTAACCAATGTAACAAACGAAGATAAGGAGAAATGTGAGAAAACTTAGGAGCACGAGCAACAAGACGAGCAGCACAATTAAAGGCTTTATTTAGAGGAGCTAAAGTAGTATCAGGGAGGCCATAGTAAAGAGAGTTGCAATAATCAATCCTGGAGAGAACTAGAGAAGATACAAGAAGTGGGGAGCGGGGATGGCTTAGTTGGTAGACGTCGGACTTGCAACTTAAAGGTTGCCAGTTCGAATCCTTGGAAGCAACCGTGAACTATCATATACCTAGTGTATATGATGCGGTGTTAGCGACGTGTGCATTGAAAGATGTGTACGTCGTGTGGAGTGGCGCCTTGGCGCATAAGAACCATGGTTCTCAGAACCATTGTAACATGGCATGCGTCTGTCAGGCTGTGAATAGTATAGACCAAAAAAAAAAGTTGCAAAGTAGGAGAAAAAAGCTGTTTAATACGATGAATGTGGAAATAACAAGATTTAGAGACAGATAGAATTTGAGGAGCTGAAGACAAGTTAGAATCGAAAATAAAACCAAGGCTACGAATGGAAGATGAAGGGTTTAGAGCAGGGTTTCCCAACCGGTGGGGCCGGCCTCCCTTAGGGAGGCCAAATGATCTTTTAGGGGAGGCCAACTAAGGTGTTCTATTTACATGTATTTTATAAATTTATATAATAGTCGTGAATCCAAACGCAACGTAGCTTTCGTCATAGCAACGTTTTTTCGATATTATTGAAAACTGAAAATGATAAAAAAACACATATTTTAAAAAGAACTGAAATAATAAAAATATCACAAATATAAATTACCAGTTATGTTAGAAACAGCAGACCAAATTTTTTAGTTAATTTATTTAATTGTCTTATTTTATTTCTTTTATTAAAAAAGAAACTCATGCAGGGTATCTCAAAAAACTCGACAGAAAGAAAATGAGGGATTTATGAAAACAGAAATGTGCAAATCATTATTCAAATAAATACAATATGGAAAGCCGTTAAGCAAAAACAATATTCATATAGTATTCAAAAAATCGTTTTTAGCATGATTAAAATTTTGTGATTTAACAAAACTTTATAAAATTATATAAATTTATAAAATACATGTAAATAGAACACCTTAGTTGGCCTCCCCTAAAAGATCATTTGGCCTCCCTAAGGGAGGCCGGCCCCACCGGTTGGGAAACCCTGATATATTTGGAACTCATTACCTCCTTATTTAACTACTTCTAACTCATTATTTACTTTTCGTGAGGATCTGAAGACATATCTGTTTAACAAATTTATTCACGAGCGCTCTTGAATTTGAAGAAAGAGCGCTATAGAAATCTATTTGATTGATTGATTTCACTTTTATTATTTTCGTCTCATTTTCGGTTGTAGGTTAACTGCACACGAAAGAAAGCGCGCTGCGTGTGTTAAATGCACATTTTCTTTTGCACATGATCTGCGTTTTATCCATTTTATTTTTACCTTTTAAAAAATGATATTTTATTTTATTGATATTGATATTTTTAAAATATCAAATTCCTAATGTTTGAACAAAACGTAAATATTAAAAATTCAGTTTATGTACTTTTATTGTCTTCACTTTTACTATTTTCTCTCATTTTCGTTATAGAATGTATAAAATTGCTGCTATTAATGATTTATTTGAGAATCTTCCAGCTTGTTCTGTTCCTTTACATCTTCCCAAAGATGGAACAACTTATCTATATGTTTGAATTTGAAGAAAGAGCGCTATAGAAATCTATTTGATTGATTGATTGATTTGGCAAGAAGATTCGAGAAAAAGTGATTGGAGGGCAGATGGTTATAGATGGCAGCAGTATGGGAGCTGAAAGTATAGAGAAAGAATAATCAGGAAAACATTCTTTAAAGTATTTTTTGGTTCTAACAGCACGTCAGGCGACTTCATTCGTACAGCATACACTCATCCAGATAAGATACATTCTGTCGTCATCGAATTTAAAGGAAACGAATTGATTGCTGCTCAATTCCCTCACGGCAAAGCAAAATACTCAATCAAGAATTACGTTCGTACGCAACCGCATGTTCTGCGAGACATCGAGTCTAATTCGTCTTCTGCACCTTCTCGTCTCTACCAGACGCTTGTCAGTTCCGGTGCTAATGAAGTCAACCAAGCTACAGCTGTTCCTATAACAATCACCTCTCAAACACTATCCAACAAGACAGGAATCAATCGTCAACGTCACTTCCTGCCTCATCCAAATTGATATTTGTGAGGTATTTTTGTGTGCCTGTTCCATACCAACAAATGCCTGTGATTGATTGATTGATTGATTGATTGAGTATGGGATTTAAACTCTAACTTGAATAACTCCCATTTCTCAAACACCACCCAAATAGACGAAAGAATCCACCAGTGTCACTTCCTGATTCCAATCTGCATTGATTGTTATAAATTGACTGAAATAAAATGTTTTTTTTTTAAATATTTAAATATTAATCTTAAATCGGTTAAATAAATTGCTATGTTTTAAAATCAGTTAAATAATTTTTTATGTTTTGAAATCAGTTAAATAAATTTTTAAGTTTTAAAATCAGTTAAATTAATTTTTATGTTTTAAAATCAATTAAATAAATTTTTATGTTGTAACTTTTTTTAAATTATAATTATTGTTATTTATTTATACTCATCTTATTATTATTAATTATCATTAGTTTTTATCTTTTTTTTTCCTTTTTCAAAATGTTGATACATTGTAAAAATAATTTTAGAATAAAAAAAATATTTTTATAGGTTTCTCAAATAATTAAATAAATTATAATTATAGATATAGTATATACTACTTGTTGTTTGTAGGATATCTATGATTATAAAATTTTACTTTTTTCAAATCTTTCGGCTTTTTACCCCATCAATCCGCAGAATATAACGTGCAAAATCAAATGTGCATTTAACACATGCAGTGTGCTTGGTTGTAGGTTAACTGCATACAAAAGAAAGCACGCTGCATGTGTTAAATGCACATTTGATTTTGCACATTTCTTTTTTACAGAAAAAACGTTAATTTAGGGTTAAGGTTAGAGTCAGGGTTAGGGTTTTCAGAAAAATCGCATTTTAAGAAGAAATGTGTAAAATCAAATGTGCATTTAACACATGCAGTGTGCTTTCTTTTGTGTGCAGTTCACCTATAATTAGTGTGCATTCTTTCGTGTGCAGTTAACCTACAACCCTCATAAAATAGGTTTAACTCAATGATTTTAGTATAATTTGAAGAAAATGAAATTTGTTATCAAAATTTAATAAAGGTTTTTAAATATGTTGCTGATTTTAGAAAGTTTTGATATAAACATTTCACCCTTGTCTTAAAACAATATAATTCATTCCCTGCTCATCAAATTTAATATCCTTTGATATATTTTATATAACTTTTCAAGAAGTTTTCAAAAATGTTTAATTTCTTTTTATACTCTCTTTTTTGAGAGAGAAACTTGAAAAACGTTAAAATCTCTGTTGACTCTTCTGTTCATTTTTCTTCCTTTGAATGCCTTTTTACTACTGTTAAACTTTCTTCTTTCAAATTTAATTTAATTGCTATATATAGACCTCCTAACAGTTCCTTACCTCAATTTTTAGATGATTTTCATAATCTCTCTGAATTCCTTTATTCTTTATCTTGTCCATTTTTTATTCTTGGAGACTTTAATATCTCTAGTAATAAACCTTCTGATTTCTATGTTGCTAAGTTTCTTGAAATTCTTTCTCTTTTTAATTTATCTCAAAACTGTAATTTTCCTACTCATGCACTTGGTAATACTCTTGACTTTGTAATTTCTTCTAATTATAGCAAAATTAATGACTTAACATCTATTCCACTCCACTTTACTGACCACTACTTTATATCTTTTAAATTATCTCTTGTTCAGCCTTTTTCTAACTTCCCCTCTTCTATTGTTAAGCGCTCTTGGTCTAATTTTGATAAAATAAATTTTACTAAATGCTTTCTTTCTTCTGACTTTTGCTCTAAATCTTTTACTGATGTGGATAGTTTTATGGATAATTTCAATCTTACTCTATCTTCCCTTTTAGATATTTTTGCTCCATTTAAAACTTTCCGGTATCGTCTAATCTCTAAAAAATCCCCATGGTATGATTGTGAGTGCACGACTTCTAAGCGACTAGTTCGCAAGTATGAACGAATTTATCGATCTACTCTCTCTGTATCCTGTTTGAATAAATGGCAAAATTGTTTCTCTTCTTATCGTACTCTCCTTTTTAATAAACACTCTTCGTTTTTAAGAAATTCTATTATCTCTTCCTCCAATTCTAAAAATAGGTGGTCTTCTTTATCTAAACTTTTACATAAAAACTCTCCTCCTCCATCTTTCTCTCCTGATGACTATCTTGAATTTCTAACTAATAAAATATCTAATATTAGATCTTCGTCTTATAATAGGCCTACACCATCTTTTACTAAGTTCACTTCTGAATCATTATCATCCTTTTCTCCTGTCACATTGGACCATCTTACAAATATAATTAATTCTATGTCTCCCACTTCTTGTTCTCTAGATCTTATTCCTACAACCCTTTTTAAAGAACTCTCTTTTTTATTCTATCCTATTGTTCTGGATTTGGTTAACTTATCTTTGTCTACATCTAAATTTCCGTCTGCCCTCAAATCTTCATTTATCATTCCTACAATTAAGAAGCCTTCTCTTGATTCTGCATCCTTATCCAGTTATAGACCTGTATCTAACATTTCCTTTCTTTCTAAGGTCCTTGAAAAAGTTATTTCTCAACAATTAACCTTCTACCTAGAAAAAAACTCACTTCTTCCTTCCTCTCAATCTGGTTTCCGAATTGGCCACTCCACTGAAACTGCTTTACTTAAACTCTATAATGACCTTATTTTAAACTCTGATTCTAATGCCTCTTCTCTTCTTTTATGCCTTGACTTTTCAGCTGCTTTTGACACTGTCGACCATACGCTTTTATTAAATGTTTTAGACTCTTCCTTTAATATTTCTGGTTCCTCTCTTATCTGGCTTAAATCCTACCTTTCTGAGCGAACTTCCTATGTATCAATATAATCTTCTCGTTCTTCTTCTGTCTCTTTATCTTATAGTGTTCCACAGGGCTCAATTCTTGGTCCCTTACTTTTTATTCTTTATACCTCGGAACTACCTAATATTATTTCGTCATCTTCTCTAAACAGTCAAATTTATGCTGACGACTCCTATATTTATACATCTTTTACTGACTCTTCTCTTGACCTTACTGTTGATAAAATAAATCTCTGTCTTCAATCTATAATCTCTTGGGCTTCTTCTATGTTTCTCAAACTTAATCCGGACAAATTTGAACTCATATATTTCAATAAAAAATCAAAGTCTTTACTATCTCTTCCTTCTTTAGTTTTGCCTCCCCCCTCTTCACTCTCTCTAAACCCTTCATCTTCTATTCGTAGCCTTGGTTTTATTTTTGATTCTAACTTGTCTTTAGCTCCTCAAATTCTATCTGTCTCTAAATCTTGCTACTTCCACATTCGTCGTATTAAACAGCTTCTTCCTTTTCTCGATGATCCTACCCTACAACTTCTTGTATCTTCTCTAGTTCTGTCCAGAATTGATTATTGCAACTCTCTTTACTATGGTCTCCCTAATACTACTTTGGCTCCTCTAAATAAAACCTTCAATTGTGCTGCTCGTCTTGTTGCTCGTGCTCCTAAGTTTTCTCACATTTCTCCTTATCTTCGTTTGTTACATTGGCTACCTTTGAGATCTAGAGTGACTTTTAAAATATGCCTAAATATGTTTAAAATTCATAACTGTAATGCTCCAATCTATCTTAAAAATCTAATTAAACAACCCCCTAAATCTGGTCTAAGATCATCCACCTTTAATCGTTCTTTTCGTTTTCCAGTTAAACACTCTTTTGCTAAACGTTCTTTTTCTTACTGTGGTCCTCTTTTATGGAATTCTTTACCTTCTTCTTTAACTTCAACTAAGTCACTCATAACTTTCCGTCGAGGCCTGAAGACGTACTTGTTTGGGACGTGATGGCTGAGCGCTTTTGTTCACTTAGTAAAGGGCGCTATACAAATTATTAGTGATTGATTGATTGATTGATAAAATACGCTGAAGCCCAAACTGTGGATAACATAGTGTGAAACTAGTTATCGCTTTTAAAATTGGTATTTAGTTTTTATATTATTAAAATTATATTCCTTGAAAAGAAAATTCATTTTTGAACCTTAAAATTATAAATTGACGTTAGTCAAAACATTAATAAGTTAAAGTTATTCAGTTTTCTACGATGACTATCATTCATAAGAATTCCCCTGTTAAAGAAAATTAGCATAGCGTGGTGGTGGTTGCTAAGTACAACTCATACTTTTTAAATAATTTTCTTAACAAAAAAATTTCTTTTTTTGATTTCCGAATAACTAAATTTAAATCTTTGCCTATAGTTTTCTGGCTTCCCACTTAATATTTATTCATCTTTAAAATAATATAATGATAGACGAATCTAATTATCTATAACTCAATAAAATACGTAATTTCTTTAGTTAGGCGAATTAAGAAATGAATAAGTAGGGATAAAAAGTTGCAGGCACAAAATTCAATCAATCAATCACTAATGATTTGTATAGCGCCCTTTATAAGTGAACAAAAGCGCTCTTCAAATAAATTTGTTTAATAAAACGGTTTCTATACCACTACCAATATATGTATATATATCAATTTAAGTATAAAAAAACAAACAATCAACCTCAATAATCCAACCTCACCCACACCACCATGACAATCACCGTCAAAAAATCACTATCACCACAAAAAAAAAATTCAATCATCACTACAGTACCAACACTCATACCACAGCACAATCATCACCACATCATCCTTAAAACCATAAAACACAATCATCATTTTTCTCAATTTTCTGTCTTGCCACTGGTGCCGAGGCTGCGATAGAGGGTGAAGGAGAAGTCCTTGCCAGCACTGGAACTGCTGCTGCTATGGAAGGAGTTCTCCTTTATATCGCAGCTCACTTGATTCCCTGCGGCCATCTTGGTCTGCTGCGGCCATTCGTTGACAGATTCAAAACAACCAACATTCACACTAAAAACATTCTAATTAATTAAATTTAATTTTTATTTAGACTTGAGATTCTAAAATTTTAAAATATTATACCCAAAACCGTTTATTCTACAAATAAATTTGAGCGGCTGCCAAAATGGCAGCCGCTAACCAAAGATCATCAACTAGAGGTTTTAACGTTACGCTAGATTCAAGGGATATTTTCAATCAATCAATCAATCAATCAATCAATCAATCAATCAATCAATCAATCAATCAATCAATCAATCAATCAATCAATCAATCACTAATGTTTTGTATAGCACCCTTTACTAAGTGAACAAAAGCGCTCTTCAAATAAATTTGTTAAATAAAACGGTTTTTAGACCACTACCAATATATGTATACATATCAATTTAAATATATAAAAAAACAAACAATCAACCTCAATAATCCAACCTCACCCACACCACCATGACAATCACCGCCAAAAAATCACTATCACCACCAATAAAAAATTCATTTATCACCTCAATACCAACACTCATACCACAGCACAATTATCACCACATCATCTTCAAAACATCAAAACACAATCATTATTCTTCTCAATTTTCTGTCTTGCCACTGGTGCCGAGGCTGCGATAGAGGGTGAAGGAGAAGTCCTTGCCAGCACTGGAACTGCTGCTGCTATGGAAGGATTTCTTCTTTATGTCGAAGCTCACTTGATTCCCTGCGGCCATCTTGGTCTGCTGCGGCCATTCCTTGACCGATTCAAAACAACCAACATTCGCATTAAAAACATTCTAATTAATTAAATTTAGTTTTTATTCAGACTTAAGATTTTAAAATTTTAATATATTATACCCAAAACCGTTTATTCTACAAATTTATTCGAGATTTTGATTAAAATCCTTTTATTTGAAAGCTTACACAATATTAATGTATTGATAAAATACTCATTTGAAAGATAATAAAATTGTCTTTCATAAACTTGCTTTTTTATTTTCATAGAAAAACGCATAATTTAAATTTTAAGACTTTTCTATAATTTTACTGTAAAGCGTCACTTTTGCTCGTTAGCATAAGTCGATTGGGGTTGCTAAAACAACTATTGTCACCACTCGAACAACTAAAAGATGTTATTATTCTTGAACATTTCACAGAGAATAACAAAAAGCATAATTTTTATTCAGTCAGATTTTCACAGAAAAAAAGTACTCTTTTTTTATGCTCCGTGGAAATAGTACAATGTAAAAATACGTTTTTAAAAGTAATTAAATAAATGTAAGCTGTAAAAAATCGCTAAATGAAAACTCTATTTTATAAACTTTCAAATGGCAAAAAATTATTATAATATTTTTTAGAAATTAGATTAGGTAGTTTGAAATAATCAAGCGCTAGGCCTTAATTATTATAATTCTAATTATTAAAGCCCAACTTATCTATGAGGAAAACCATAGATATCCTACAAACAACAAGTAGTATAGATACGCCATCTGTATTAATCACCAATGCAAGAGACGGTTATTCAAATTGTCCAACATAGAAAGAAAAGTATACCGTGACTTTGTTTATTTCTGTACCAAAAAGAGCGATATTCTATTTGTAAAATTTCTAATTCTAAGATATTCTAATTGTATAATATTAAATATATTGATTATACTACCAGGTGTTAAAAAAACACTTATGGTTTATATTTTAATTGTTGGATTGAGTTTTATTTCTTGAAGTTGGTAACCGAACATTTCAGTCTCAGTCTCTCAGTCAATCGTTTCCAGCTTTGAACAACAACAATACACTGCCGAACTTCAAAAGACTGCGACCAAAAATTTTTTTAAAGATTTTCTAAGATATTCAATCTTAGTTGATGAAGCCCTCCAAGAGCCTCTCTTGTTGGGAACTAGGGAGGACTTAGTTTCATTAGTTACTTTTTTCATGTTCATCATTATGTTTTAAATACAATTTATACAGACTCTATCTTTCGGTTGTTTTATTTTATTCAATAAAATGTTTTCATATGGAAACAACTATGTATTTTTATTAAAAAGCTGGACATTGATAAAAGATCAATCAAATATATATAAATAATTAATATAAAGAATAAAATAATTTAAATTTATACATGAGATATGGTTCATAAATTTCTGAAGAGAAATGCCTACTGCAGACTCATTCATGGTCTTTTAAAATCTTTATTTCTGAATATGACCAACTTTCATTTGTCCTTCATCGAGTCTTTTGGAAATCTTTAAATTTAAATTGTAAAAAAGCTCAATTATACTTATAATCAGTAGATAATTATAATGTTTGAATTTAGAAATATATGAGGAAGAGATTTATGTAATAGATTGGGTGAAGTTGTGGCATAACTTAATATTAAATAAGTTTAAAAATAAAAGAAAAAACTACATAGACAATGACAATGATATGGCTTATGCTATAAGCCTTATGGCCTTTTATCTACACCCCACTGTCGTATTTTATAGCTAATGAAATACCTGGGAAAAAACTGTTTTTTTGTCCGTACTGCAACCTGGAACCGCACATTGATGAGACATTATGAGTTATTATTATTAATATATTATTATATTTATATAAAAAATTAATTCTACAAAATAGTTAACAATTAGTTAATAAATCGCAAGAAAAAAATAATTAGAATACAATCACATAGATGAAAAAGCACTAAAAATGTTCAAAAAATTATTATATATTTTATAAATAGTTTTCATACATTTTAAATAGGAAAAATATTGTTATTATTTTAAATAAATTTTAAACAGCATTTAAATCTTTTATTTATTAGTAATAATTAGACTATTTAACCCATGTTGAACCAGGTTTGCACTTGCCATCTACAAGTTTTCACTACGTATCTATATATACTATATCTATGAGGAAAACCTTTTATTTTAGAATTCTATCAAAGAGCACGAGTTAAGTTTTATTAGCTACAAGATATCATCTGATGAAATTGTATTTATTTTTCAAAATTATACCCTTATTACATGCACATAGCAAGTTTATACTCAATAAGCGTTTTAGTGTGCAAAAAAGTATTTTTTTCCCAAGATAATGTCTTTCAAAATGCTATAACTATTTTGTTAAAATTTTTTTTACATGGTTTTCTTATTTTGGAAATGAATATGCATGAGAAGTTTGAATAATTTGGTCATATGAAACTCAAGTTATAGTAAAAATAGCAATTTTATGCCTTCCACACGGGTCCTTGCGCACCGCCTATTTTTTGAACGATATGCGAAGATAACTCAAAAGTGACTTAAAAATGGCATAACTTCTGAAAAAATAAAAATTTCGTTAAAAAAATATAAAGTTTTATTTATCATAATATGAAATTAGAATATTTTATTATTGATAATAAACATTTTGGAAATCTCAGTTTTGAGACGTTTGCCAGTCGTTCAATTGACTATTATAGGTTTAACTCTAGTCTTGGCTGTGTCGCTTTCAACTACGAATCTAGCACTCAAACTTGCCTGCTTTACATTTCCAAGCCAGTCTTCTATCCTTCCTCTGTACCACTCAACATTACTTCCTTTTATCATCAAGTTTCGAGCTCTATAATCTTCAAAAGTATATATCTCAACCAACCGATTTCTCAAGCTACCCAGTCAAAAGACTATTCCTGTTCACACTATCAAGTCGGCTTATCATACTAAAACTTATTATTTATAACTAAAAATCGCATTTCTTTCAGATTAATGTTTTTCCAATGCAGTCTTGCTTCTATGGTGAGTTGTTTTATATTCATAATGTAGGCTTCATATTAAAGCTCTTCCAAATCCTCGCTTAAGGACCAAATAGTTGATCCAAAAACTTTTAGATATTCTCAATAATATTTATGATACTACTAAAAACAAATATTGGTCACGTTAAAATGGTCCGGATTCAATTATACGTTGATTGAAATAATTATTTTGAATGCTTTTATGTTTTTGCTAAATTTATATCTCATATCTCTTTATTATTATTTCATAATTTGTGTGCTTAAGATTTTTATTTATTTAATAAAGTTTCTTATAAACTGATAAAAATATCTCTTTATTCTTAAAATTTTTTTTCAAAGATTATTTAAAAAGATCTTTGATAATGAACTGATTTATCATGAAACGTTAAAAAAAATGATTTATTTTGAAACAAGTTAGAGAAAAAATCATCTTCCAAATGAAACGCTTTTAAAAGCTTTTAAATTTTTTTTATATAATATAATTTTTTACAATTAATAATACATTTCACTAGCTAGAAATTTTCAAAATGGTACTGCTATTTTTTCGCTGTTTGAAGTGGCAACTGGCGCCAATACGGTTTTTTTTGGTCTATACTGTTCACAGCCTGACAGACGCAGGCCATGTTAAAATGGTTCTAGGAACGTCGCAAACACCGCATCATGTACACTAGGTATATGATAGTTCACGGTTGCTTGTTAAGGATTCGAACAGGCAACCTTTAAGTTGCAAGTCCGACGTCTACCATCTAAGCCATCCCCGCTAAATATATATAACTTTTAGAGCTGTGCCACGTAAACTTTCGATTAACGTGTAAATCAATTAATGACTGTTAACTTTTCTACCGCCGTTAAATATTTTAACGCATTAAAAAAAAGTATTTCATTAAATTTATCCAAATTAAACTGTTTTTTTGCTGTTTTGGTTACATTGTCAGCAAGGGAACACAAACACTAATAATATACTGTCAACAAACGAATGGAAAAATTGCTTTTAATCCAAAAACTTTTTATTTCTTGAAGATTTGCAACAAAACTTCTAGGAGGTGAAAATTATTTGAAATTTTAAATAGCGTTACTTGCTGTTTGTCACTCTACACAAGAAATATGCACTTCAGAAGATGATCCAAATTGGAGCAGAGAATGAATGATCAGAATATCATGAATTGCCACATCATTAGACCCCCGATTTAAAATTAAAAATGTTTTCCAAAAAATAAAAGAGTTAAAGATACTATGGAAAGAAAAGAAAATCTCAAAAACTATACAGCTTTCAACAAACAAAAGGCCTCAAACATATATAACTTCAGATTCTGAAGATAAAGATACCTGAATGATTATTAGGTCGATCATTAAACGTTATAGAATAGAATCTGAGGTAGGCTTTGAGAGTTGTCCTTTTTTTTGGAGGCAAAAACACTAAGGGGTATATCCGCCTCTTGCAAAACTGGTAAGAAAGTACCTATTCACAATGAGCAATTTTTAAAGGCGCTTGCTACTGGTCTGGGACTCAAATGACTATAAGTAATCACGCATATTTTATAATCGAATTTATCTTTTATTTATATTTTGATCACTTATATTTTTTATGTTTTATGTTTTGTTTGTTATAATAATAAATATAATTGAACCAACAATTTTAAAAAAATCTATTTTGGTTGGCATTCTACTCATCCTAAAATGAGAAATTGTTGCGCTAAATAACGAAATAAATTTAGACATATAATTTACGATAAAGTAAAATTAAAATGTTCCCAATAGATTCCAAGAAATCAGTTTTTTATAAATCAATTCATATATTAAAAGATACGCCATAACCTTTACTCATTTGAAGGCAGGACCCGTAGCCAGCTCATAAAAATTTAAAGATGAGTAAAATACTTCCTCTTTCGGACTAGTTTAAATACAATATTTAAAAAATATAAAATATGGGAGTTAAAAATCATTTCAATGTTTCTATTTATATAAAAAATTTGAAAAATTTGTGAGACTTTCAAATTTTTAGTTTTTTTATGTATAACGGGTAGGCGAGTCGGGAACGACTCTTGGCTTGACCAATAATGAAAGGTCCTAGGTTCAAGTTCAACCAATGCCCTAGTAACCCAAAGGTGCGAATTAAATATGCAGCCTAAGTGGCCTCGAAGCTCGTTCGGGTTACACGCCACTATTTGTGTTGTGTTGGCGTCCTTCAGTCTAAGTAGACAATGCACTTGCGCCGAGGGAGAACTTTTCGCTGTGGTTTTGTCGCTGCTGATTGTTGGTGGCTGCTGGTCGCAGATCGCTGCTGTTTTTCTTTTCTGCGGGAGCGCTTTTCACTAGCAAGCCGACGAAAACACCGCATGTGGAAAGCGCTCAATCTTTTTTCCTGGTATGCGTATAGTGTCCAGGATTCACTGGCGTAAAGAAGAGTGCTCAGAACACATGCCTTGTACACAGCTATCTTTGTCTTTATTGTCAGCATCTTGTTGCTCCAAACTCTTGGTGACAGTCTGGCAAAGGTTGTCGAAGCTTTGCCGATCCTCTGGTTCAGTTTTGCCACTAGTGAGAAGTCATCAGTGATTGTCGAACCAAGGTAGGTAAACTGGCTGACGACTTCCAGAGCATAGTTGTTGATAGTGATGTGAGGTCGTTCTGCGTGCTGTGCCATCACCTGTGTTTTCTTGAGGCTGATTTGTTGGCTAAACTCATCGCATGCCTTGGAAAACCTGTCGAGCAGTCTTTGCAGTTCTGCTTCAGTGTGGGTGACCAGTGCTGCATCATCCGCAAACAGCATGTCTCTTCTCATAACTTTTCGTATTTTGCTTTTTGCCTTCAGACGAGCCAGGTTGAAAAGACTGCCATCTGATCGGGAATGAAGATGTACACCTTCTGTTGATGCTCCAAAGGCACGTTTCAGCATAACAGCGAAGAAGATGCCGAAGAGAGTGGGAGCGAGAACACAGCCTTGTTTGACGCCACTGCGGATTTCAAAAGCACTTGATGTCGACCCATTGTACTGCACAGTGCTTTTCATATTGTCATAAAACGACTTTATCACGTTCAGGAGCTTTGGTGGGCAGCCAATCTTTGCCAGAATGTTGAAGAGTCCATCCCTACTGACAAGATCAAACGCTTTGGTCAGGTCTATGAAAGCTAGGAAAAGGGGTTTGTGTTGTTCTCTGCCTTTTTCTTGCAGTTGTCTGAGTGTGGAGATCATATCTATGGTTGACCTTTCTGCGTGAAACCTAGCTTGTGATTCTGGATACACCCTATCAGCAAGCTTCTGTAATCTTTTTAGGACTACACGTGCGAACACTTTGCCCACGACACTGAGTAGAGATATTCCTCTGTAGTTGTTGCAATCACTTCTCTCGCCCTTGTTCTTGTATAAATTGATTATTTTGGCATCTCTCATGTCCTGAGGTACAGTTCCTTCTTCCCAGCATTTGCAGAAGAGACTGTGCAGTTGTTCAAGGAGGGCTGTGCTACCGCATTTAATGACTTTTGGTGGTATGCCATCAGCCCCTGGACCTTTCCCTGAAAACAAACTTTCAAAAGCCTTCTTTAATTCTGTAACACTGGGCTTTTCATCTAGTTCCATCATGAGTGGAAGAGTGTAGCGTGCCGTGTACGCTATGTACACACGGCCACTCCTTAGTCCCCTTTGTCTAGTACTGTATATAAGGAGCCTTTGGACTAATAAACGCTCTCTCTCTTCCATATTTCAAAACGATACGCTACAATTGGTGACCCCGACGTTTCAACATCGTGGACTCTCCAACAACATTTCCAACAACAACATCTCATTTTTGGAGAAGATACAGAGACTGCCGCAGTTCAACCGCATAAAGAGGACAACAACATGGCAAGCGCTGCAGTATCTGTGAAAGCACCGCCATTTATAACAACAAATCCTGCCACGTGGTTTGTGATACTCGAAGCCCAATTCAACATAGCGGGTATCTCGACTTCTACCACGAAGTTCTACCACGCATTGGCAAACTTGCCAATTGAGACGGTGACCAGCCTGGACGAAAAAATACTTCATGCTGGCGACTATGACATGCTGAAGGACGCTGTCAAGAGTTTCCACGAAGTGAGCAAAGGTGAACTATTCGAATCCTTTTTCCAGGAAACACCTCTCATCGGCAAACCATCCCACTTCCTCCTCCAAATGACGAAAGTGGCAAAAAAAAGTCGGTGTGGGAAAAGAATTGGTCCGCCACCGGCTCCAACAAGCTCTCCTGCCCAGTCTCGCTCCCGTTATCGCATCACAAAAGGCATTGGGACTGGACGACCTCGGAAGACTCGCCGACGAACTACTGCCTTTTCTAAAGAGCCAGTCAACTTCTTTCGTCAGCGAATCAAATTTAAACAATCGAGCGTCAACAAAAAGAAGAGAAGCAACAACAACAAAAACAAGCTTTATAACAAAAACATTAACTCCATATGCTGAAAACCAGCGGCCCAAGGTTTGCAGAAACCATATATTCTATGGCATTAAAGCGCGCACGTGTCGTCATTGGTGTCAATGGCCAGACAAATCTGGTTGTAAAACACTCCAGTCGCGTGAGGTCGCGAAATAATTCAGAGCAGTCTTTAAACAACTAGGCGCGCCAGCATCTGCGGCATCTGGTAGCGCTCCTCAATTGTTGGCCGCTTTCAGGGTTGCGAAATTTTCTTTAGATTTTTTAATTGATACAGATTCATCAATATCTATAATCCCATTGTCAATTTCAAAATCACTTTCATGTTTATTATCACCATCTTATATTCATTTAAAAGCTGCTGAGGGTCGTTCTATAGCAGTACATGGACAAACTCATTTAAAAATAAATAATAAATCATTACGCAGGTCATTTGTTTGGGTTTTTGTCGTGGCTGACGTTTTAAAGCCAATTATTGGTGTTGATTTTTTATCGAAATTTCACATTAACATAAACTGTTTTGAACGTACAATTGTCGACAACAACACAGGTTTTAAAGCGCCATGTACTTCGAAACTTGTACCAAATTACACTGCATGTAGCGTTAAGCTCCCAGAAAACCTATCGAATTTTATTTCCCTGTTATTTGAAAGAAACCCTAAAGTTTTTATGCCTCAACAAATAGACTATTCTATTTCTGATGATCCAGTTTCTACACAGCATACCATTGATACAGGTGCTGCACGCCCTGTTTTTGCACGCGCGCGTCAGCTCCCCCCAAATAAGTTTGATATTGCGAAGAAAGAATTTGGTTTTATGTTAGCAGCCGGTATTGTGCGCCCTTCTAAAAGCGATTGGGCATCTCCGCTACATTTAGTTTTCAAAAAAGATGGCCAGTCGTGGCGACCTTGCGGTGATTTCCGTCAGTTGAACGCCATCACCAAAAAGGATCGCTACCCATTGCCGCACATTAACTCTTGTATTGGTCGTTTTCATGGCAAAAACATCTACAGCAAGCTTGATGTTGTGAAAGCGTATTTCCACATACCCATGGGCCCTGAAGATGCTAAGAAAACCGCAATCATTACACCATTTGGTTTATTCGAATTCACGCGTATGCCATTCGGGCTTTGCAATGCACCGCAAACTTTCTAGCGTTTCATGGATTCTATCTTTCGCGATTTGCCATATGTTTTTGTGTACATTGACGATATTCTAATAGCTTCTACGAATTCAGATGAGCATAAAATGCATTTGGAAACTGTAATGAATCGTTTGTGTGAAAACAAATTGCATGTAGCCTTAGAAAGTGCGTTTTTGCTGTATCTAAGGTCGATTTTCTTGGGTATTCTATTAGCCCCGACGGTATTGTGCCCCTAGCAAATAACATGGAATCAATTAATAATTACCAATTGCCAATCGATTATGCTGCCTTGCGCCGTTTCCTAGGTATGATTGGGTTCTATCGGCGTTTCATACCTTCTTTTGCTGACAAAGCCGAACCACTCTACCAACTACTCACCACGTGCAATGGTAAAAATGTAAAATTATCATGGACGGAGAATGATTGCAGAACGTTCGAGAAATTAAAAGAAAATCTCAGTCAAGCGGTCCATCTGCACTTCACTGATCCGAAATCAGACACATTCCATTTAGTCACTGATGCGTCAAATTATGCCGTTGGAACAACCTTGCACCAGTCTGTTGAAACGAGCTTCGACCAGTTGCTTTTTTCTCTAAACGTCTCTCTACACCTCAACGTTCCTACTCTGCATTTGACCGCGAGCTTTTAGCCTTCTATCTTGCAGTAGTCCACTTCAAGCCAGTTATTGAGGGTCGTACTGTTACCGTTTTCACAGATCACAAACCTCTAGTGAATGCTTTCTACAGCCAAACTCCACCGAAGTCTGATCGCCAGCAATGCCATCTGTCCTTCATTTCGGAATACGTCTGCTCATTTGAGTACATACGTGGTTCCGAAAATATCTGCGGCAAGGGCTTCATCACTCACGTGATTCTGCTTGGAGTATAGGTCGGAGTAGTGTTCTACCCAGCGGTCCATCTGCTTGCACTTATCGTCTATGATTGCACCAGTGGCAGACTTGAGTGGGGCTATGGTCTTCATAGTGCGACCTGTGGTTCTTTTAATGCCGTTGTACATGCCCTTGATGTCTCCAGTATCGGATGATTGTTGAATCTTTTGGCATAGCTGAAGCCAGTAGTCATTAGCGCATTTTCTCGCTAATTTCTGAACTGCACTCTTGGAGGATCTGTACGCCTGTAGACTTTTTTGGCTGGGATGTAGCTTGTACTCCAGATGAGTTCTGCGGCGTTCTTCTATAGCTGGGGTGAGTGTGAAGGAGTGGGCTTTAAACCAATCGCTGTTATTATTCTGTTTCTTTCCAAAGACTTTGGACGCAGCCTTGTAAACCGTTTCTCTGATATGGTCCCAACGTTTTTTGGCTGTTCCGTCAAGAGGTTTTAGGTTGAACAAGTCCAGGAGATCTTGGTTAAACTGTGCCACATTGTCTGGGTGGTTTGTTTTGCTCCCATCGATTCGGGGTTTTCCTTCAGGCCTGGACCGGTGAACTTTCTTGTGCTGGAGTCTCAGTTTGCAACAGACCAGAGAATGATCGGTATCACAATCAGCGCTGTATAGGTGCGAATATGTAGTACACTTTTCAAAGAAGATTGCCGGATGATGATCAGGTCGATCTGGTGCCAGTGTTTAGATCGTGGGTGTCTCCACGAAACTTTATGCTGTGGTTTCGTTTGAAAAAAAGTGTTGGTGATGCTGAGATTGTGATATGAGCACATCTCCAAGAGTCGCTGTCCATTTTCATTCATATTTCCGACACCAAATTTACCAAGACATGGGGACCAAGAGTGAGGATCATCCCCCACTCTTGCATTAAAGTCACCCAGCAGTATTAGTTGTTCTTCTTTAGGGATTTTGTTGAGAAGCGAATCTAGCTGGTCATAGAACTCATCTTTGGAATCACTCGTTGCGACAAGGGTTGGTGCATAGGCACTGATGAGGTTGACTGGCCCAGAAGTGGTGTGGAGACGGAGAGATAGAAGTCTTTCAGTTCCTTTTTGGCAAGGTTCTATCATTCCCAGCAGATGGTTCCGGACTGCAATGCCAACGCCGTATTCGCCACTATTATAATGCTCGTTATTATTATTATTACTTTTCTTCTTAATATTATAAAAATTTAATTAATACCCTTTAAATATTTTATTCCAATTTGTAATTTGTTGAATAATATTTCCCGTTGATCGTATTTGGGTGGTAAGTGAAAATAATGTGTTTGATATCAGTCTAATTTATATACCTAATGTTTTGAAAATGTCATATTTTAATAACATGAAACTTGATCCAAGGAAAAAACGATTGCTCTGAGTATGATCTTCAGGATAGCAAAGACAACGGGGTCTACTACCTTTACACTTCTTATGGTTTCATACCAGTCTTTTGCCATTACTCTATCATCTCGGGTAAACCGGTGATCGGAATGGTAAGTCAAATTGTTTAAAACTGTTGTTAATGTTTCAAACGACTCTTATCTTTTCAAAAAGCTCATCCAAAGAAGAATGCTAGCACCTATAAACTTCAATCGTTCATAGAGAGAATACGAAGATGGTTTTGGAGAATTTGACACAGACCATTGGCTAGGTGAGCTATTAAAATTATAGTCTTGGACAGTTGACTAAAATGAAACATTTCATGCACAGGTAACAAATACATAAGTTTCTTCACCACTTCGAAAAGCTACAAATTAGCTGTAGAGATGGTGGCTTTGGACGATTCATACGGCTATGCTTTGTACGATTCGTTCTTCGTTGCTGATTCTCCGAAGAAGTACAAGTTGACGGTATTTTGACTTTTCATCGCGATTTATTTGACGAAACATTGAAATATAATTTCAATTATAATTAGGCTAGTTCCATGAAGTCTCAAAAACTGCTTTTAAGTACGTTTAGCTTTTATCGAAGAAAGGTCTTATGATTAAAGAAATAGATTTCATAAATTTTTTGAAGCTTGTTGTTTCACCAGGTTTCAGGCTTTTCAGGAACCGCAGAAGATGCTATGACTCACCATAACGGAATGCTCTTCACTACTCATGACAGCGATAACGATTTACATGGACCCTTCAATTGTGCCACTAGATACTCTGGGGGCTGGTGGTTCAGAGCCTGTTTTGAGTGCCACTTGAACGGAATCATGTTAGGTCCTGTAGCTACTTACTATGCCGAAGGAGCCACGTGGAATACGTTTAAACAAAAAAAACAAAAATTGCTTCATGAAACTGTATCTCTGAAAATAAATTACTTATTTCTTATGAAGCTTAATATATTCTAACTAACACCAGCATTTTCTTAATGCACTAAGACAACGGCTAAACACCAACAAATTTGCACACTTTTAAATATAAAAAAATTCAAATGACAAAAATAGAGATATGTTTCAACCTATTCTATATTATTATTATTTTTCGCCATAATTACCTTTGAAACGGAATAACAAGATTATCGACCTGAAATTCAGAAATTCATATTGATAGATCTTTATTTTTATATATAACGTATTTATTATGCATTTATTAAGCATGCTAGAATCGCGACAACTGGCGTATTAAACAAAACTCCTATATTTATACATTTTTCACTGACTCTTCTCTGGACCTTGCTGTTAATAACACAACTCTTTAATATAATATTTCTTGGGCTTCATCTATGTTTCTCAAACATTCAAACTTCAAACATTCACACTTAAACACTGACAAATTTGAACTCATCAATTTCATTAAGAATTCTTTACTATCCCTTCTTTCTTCAGTTTTACCTCCCCCTTTCTCATTATCTCTAAACACTTCATCTAGACATAGCCCTGGTTTTATCCTCGATTCTAACTTGTCATTAGCTCCTCAAAGTCTATCTGTTTCAAAGTCTTGTTATTTCCTTTTCTCGATGATCCTACTTTGCAGCTTCTTGTATCTTCTCTAGTTCTCTCCAGGATTGATTATTGCAACTCTTTTTACTATGGTCTCTCTGATACTACTTTAGCTTTTCTAAAAAAAGTCTTGTTGCTCGTGCTCCTAAGTTTTCTCATATTTCTCCTTATCTTCGTTTGTTACATTGGTTACCTTAGAGATCTAGAGTGAATTTTAAAATATGCTTAAATATGTTTAAAATTCATAACTGTACTGCTCCAATTTATCTTAAAAATCTAATTAAACAACCCTCTTAATCTGGCATAAGATCATCGACCTTTGAACCTTCTTTTCGTTTTTCAGTTAAACACTTTTTTGCTCATCGTTCTTTTTCTTACTGTGGTCCTTTTTTTGGAATTCTTTACCCTTTTCTCCAATTTCAACTAAGTCACTCATAGCTTTCCGTCAAGGTCTGAAGAATTATTTGCTCAAAACGTTATGGCTGAGCGCTTTTGTTCACTTCTTAAAAGGCGCTTTTGTAACTATTCTTTTGGAAATCAGTTTTGAATGAATGATGCAACTTTCAAAAACGAAACCAACATACAAATGTTTTCAGAAGATGTATGCACGAATAGATAATTTTTAAACAATTATTTTATACATCGCATAGCTCGTTCAATCATAGAAACCGGTTCATCTTGAGCAACCTCCCCCTACTTATATTCTCTTGATGTTACAATGTATTGAATTAAATTTGACAATATCAAAATTTAAAAACATTTAACTAATTTTTTATCAATGAAAATATTTAAAAGATAAATATTTATTACTTTTTCAATGTTATATTTCTCTAACGCCAGAATCATTTTGCCCAGGTGTTTGACAGGGTTATAAAGAAAAAATTATTCTTTATTTCTATTTATTTGAAATTAATTGTTCATATACTTAATACTAAAAATACTCTAACAGTTCTAGTAATTTATTTTTATTTTTTTGAAAATAAATTAACATAACAACATGAACCTTTAACATAGTCATATTGCCCCCGTCTTCTCTTCTGTAAAATTTTAACGAGGTTTTATAAGATTTTTGAATTTGGCCATATATAAATTATATCTTGAAGATTTGAAAATTCGATTTAAGATTTGATTATAAAACTTTAGATTCGATTTGAGAGTTGTGTCTTTTGGTTCAAATAATATTGAAGATGATTTGAAATTTGTACATGGAGATTTGATTTGATATTTGCCCATCACTGTTTTTTTCAATTAATTTTTTTGGGAAATTGTAAACGCGCATACTTATGTCATGAAAATAAATAAAAAATTCTAATTTTCAATTATGTTGAAATTAAAATTTCAAATTTCAGTTTACTTGTTTTTTTTAAATAAGATTAAATATAAAAATCGTTTATTTGAAAATTTTCCAAAAAAAATAAAATAGTTTTACACAAATATTTTTTTTTATTTCCCGATATAACAAAATATTTATTATAATTCTAGATTTCTACAAAATAATTATTTAATTCTTAAATACCTTCAAAAATTTAATTCTTTTCCAGATATCAACATCTTTAATTTAGATTCATCAAAATATTTCACTGCAGCCAAGTTATTCAGAAAATTTCATAAAACACCATGTATAAAACACATCTGTTTTTTCAATGTCAAAAAGGAAAAAAACGAGACTTGAAGAAACTAAAACTAGCTGGTTAGATTGTAACTTTTCACCATTTTACTATTGTAAAATTTACAAATTCACATCATTGGAAAACTTTTGGGAGCAAAAATAAGACAAAAAATTGCGCCTTATACATGGGGTTTCACAGTTGGTGTGCTAGTCCACGCTTAAAGTGAACCAAATGACATTTATGAAAAAATATTTTTTTTACTTTGGAACGACTTCAAGATATTACTTTTTATTTTAAAAAAATAATTTTTAGTATTAATAAAAAATAACAAAATGATAATAAAAAAGTATTAATATTTAGTATTAATGAAACTTTATAATTATCAATTGTAAAAAAATGGTAACAGTTGATTAATGATCAATGTAGACTTGAAGTTGATTTAAAATGAAAGAAATTTATTTAATTCATAAGTCAGCTCGTCACAAATTAAAAGGTTGTTCATCTTCACGTAGCACTAGAGTCTAGTGACTAGAGTCTAGCTTATCTATAAAAGCAGTTCTGGAAACTTTGCATATAGTCTTCATTTTATTTGATCAAACCTTAATCATGTGGGAGGTAAATTCATTGTCATGGGCACGTTTTCAAATTTCTCGATTTGGTTAAAATTCCTATTTGAAGACATTTCTTTAAAACTTCAGATTCATAATGCTCTGTTACAAATCCTTATTAAATTTATTTTTTATAGGTTTATTTTTTATAAGTTTATATTTTTCCAATATTTCATAAAACATTTACAATGAATTTATAGGAAGTAAGTAAAGTATTGAACAGCCCTAATTTTAATCTCTCTGAAGAGGAAACTTTGAGTTTACGCCATGCAACTGTAACAGAGTGCATCAGAAACCTCGGCAAGCTGGGAGTTGAGGTGCGTCTCTTGACTTATTTTTTAGGTATTAAACTTAGATTTGAAAACCACATGTATTGAATAACTATTTTTTTGAAGTTTTATTTCTTTTAATCTTTGGCAGATCGAAGAGTTGAATAAGTTAAACGTCATTCACGTGAGCGGCACCAAAGGCAAGGGTTCTACATGTGCCTACATCGAAAGCATTCTCAGACACAAGTGCTTTAAAACTGGCTTCTTGAGGTGAAACCAGCACTCAAACAATATTCTAACATACATTTTTGAGAATGAAATTTTCTCCTATTTTTCAAAAACTTATATAACAGCAGTTGATTCGAGCCCACACTCCCTCCGTTTACAGCTCTCAACACGTCGTCGATGTTCGTGAACGCATCCGTATAAATGGCAAGCCGATAAGCAAGCAAATGTTCGCACAGTACTGCCTCTCCTGCTACGAAACCTTTTCCAAGTATCCTAAGGTAAGGTATTTCGAAACGGTTACTCACTAAAATATTTTTTTTAACATAAATAATTGTATAGTCAACTTGAGCATGCGAAACAGCAACGCTTATGGAGAAACATTAGATATCCCAGTTCATTGTCTTAATTGAACTAACTGATATTTTTCATCCTCATAAAAAGTTTCATTTTATCATCATCATTATTTTTTTGCGTTATTACATTTTTTTTGCAAATGAAACAGACAAAAGCTTCAACAAAGTTGCACCACTTTTGTTCGTATTCAGCGAATAAAACTGTCATGTTGTTTGAGTTGACATCTATCAGTGAATTTTAAAGCATGTTGCAGTCGTTTTCTATGAACAAAACAACTATTGTATCTGGCATTTTGGTATGCATTTTTTTTGGTTTTTTTAAGTCAATTTTTTTTCTTTTCATAATCATTTTTCAATCTTATGATTGATTACCGCCTTTCTTCCGATTATTACATTTCATTAACCTATATTAACTCAGTGTTCCAATACTGAAACATCAAGAAAAAAAATTAACAGAGAATCAGTACATCTTTAATTTGTAAATTGAAATTTGTTAACCCTACCAAGAAACAATAGGTCCTGTATTTGACAAGGAGTCGGGTCTTGGTGCCAGCGTCGTTTTGATTTTAGTTTCAAACCTACTAAATGTTTTTTTGGAGATAGATTTTTCAACTCACTGAAGCTTTATAGAGAAGCTTATGGATACTGTGAGACAGTAAGGTCCAATAGAATAAGTAAATGTCCAGTTAGGCTAAGAATAAGGATTGCTAAATAGACATTTAAAAAATTCTAGGGGTTCTTTTAGTTATAATTTTGAATATCGGCGAGCGGGTTGGCTCAGATTTAAAGTCGTTAGACCTGCAACTTAAAGGTCGCCAGTTTGAATCCCTGTACAGCCAACCGTGAGCTATCATATACCTAGTCTATATGATGCGGTGTTTCACGACTTGTGTCGTGTGAGTGGCGCTTCAATTGCGTGCCCTGGCTCTACAAAACTGACATTTATTTTATAAATTGGAAAAGCGTCCAATAGTAAGAGATTCATTTGGAATGATAACTCTCTAGTTTATATCATAAGAAATGCCAATGGCATCAATCCAGTTGTTTCATGCCATTCTTTCTCAAATAGTGGAATACCCAAAAGTGGCAATCCTGTGGAAAGTTGAATGACAAACTTTGTTAGGTTCAATAAACTAGAACTTTATTTAATTTCAGCAGAAAAGCAAACCAGTTGTGCTTTTTCTAGAATATGTGAGAAATGCTTAAAAACCTATCATACATAATAGGAATTTTTATTTTGATATTCAAGATATTAAAATATTTAAAAAAATAATTTGTTTTAATGTTTTGAGGAAAAAAAGTGTAATTCAGTGTTAAGTTAAACACAGTGTTCCATTATTAGTAAATTTACATTTTTGGTTCTAGACAGAACATTTTTCATCATATCAATTTTTTTTTCTTTTTTAATTAATTAATTGTATTGTGAAAAAGAAATATTAAAAATAAATGAAATAAAAATTTCGAGCAAAAACGGGTTAATCGTCGAGTTTTGCAACATCCTTGGTTCATATGCATCAAGTTTACTAGACGATATTGCATTAAGATGAGTGCTTTTAAACATAGGGCGGATAATAGAACTTGAATTATCTCAAAAGTAGGGTTAGGTAGCCAGTTTAGTCACTGAATATCTGACAGGTAGTACCTTATTGAGTTGCACTAGATTTATTTTTTCTAACAAACTTTATTTGGCTTGAATTGGCCCATACCAAGATCAATGCTACTTTCTTATTACTATTTAAAAAATCATCATCTTAATTGTAATGCTACTGTTATGAGTTTCATCTTAACCATCAGGGTGAATACGACATCACCAACGTTTTCACGTAATATAGTTATTTTTTTAGTAACCTTGGTCATTCAAATAAACTAATATGAAAATTATAGCAAATTTTTTCAATTATTGCTAAAACAGTTTAAATACTGTCAGTTTACACGTCAAATACACAGAAAGCCCACAGTGTGCGGTGTGACCAGACAGGACCTTGATCATATGGATAAGTTGGGTGACACAATAGAAAGCATCGCTTGGCATAAGGCTGGATTTTTCAAGGTATTAAAAAATATTTAAATGGATTTAAAAAAAGCAAACGAGGTTTAATCAAGTTGGAGCGAAAATTATTTTATTCTATTCTAGATTTTGTGAATTTAAAAAATATATTTATAGAAAAAAAATAAAAAGCATGAATGCCATTAGTCTCCATATATCTTGTTCAAAAAGTTATTCTTCTTGAAAAAATATAATCTTGCTTTTGATATTTCAATACTAATTTTACCTAATATACATGTATGTTGAAATGAATTACAAACCCATAATGGAACAATCGATATTCAGACCAAAATAATAAGTAATTCATTATTATGATTTATTAAATACTTATGAAGGAGAGACCAGGGCAAGATGACCTAGTTGGCGACACATGTCGTTTTGTTATTTTATTTTTGAAGATAACAAACTTTTTTTTCATGAGCTGTTAGACCATTCATTTGTTGAAATAAATATATCAAGATTTGTTTTTAAAATAAATACAACTAAAGAATAATTTTATTTTCTCAGCCCTACTAAATTTTCATCTTTTCCCAGTTCTGGGGCAAAATAACAACACTAAAAAATTCCAAAATTTCAATTTTCTAAATATGTAACAATGTTACATTGTAACATAGTTGAACAAATTATATTAATGTTTTTACATCTTGAAAACATCAAACTAAACTGGTTAGGCTTTGAGTTCAGTTTAGTGGGTCACGAAATTTTTTGTTTAAGATATATTTTTTGAGCTAATTAAATTTTTATTAATTAATTTTTTGCCAAAAGAGATGATTAAATAGATCCAAAAATTGAAAAGCAAACAGTTTATTGAAAAAGTACAGAAGTCCTTGTGATTTTCAATTCAGCTTGACGAATCCAGAGATGTTTTCAACAGAACTATTCTACTAGGTTACGTTCGATTTGAAGCTATTAGTGAAATTATTGAAAACGTGATGTTGTGCTGAAAGTTTCTTCAGCAGACAACAAGTGCTGATATTTTAAATTGTTGAATTGATTATTTCATTGCGAAGAACATTGATTGAAACACATTTTTTCATGTAGGCACAGGTGTTGCAACAGCCATGACGGATGAACACTGCCAGTAAATAGTTGTAGCTCTCAAATCTAAGTCTGTTTATTATTTTATTTACCAAGGGATGCTGGTAGCAAAAAATGAGCTCTACGATGTCATTACTAGTATTTTAAAAGTAGAAAACTTTATACGTTTATTTTTTACACTGTGTAAGGATATAGGTGCGGAACAAATAACTTTCTGGTAGAAAAGTCCTTACTCGTCTATTTGAAAAAAATTTAAGCCCTTGTAAAGCCACGAAAACTTGTTCTCGTGGATGTTTTTGCCCCTACTTGTCACATACCTTTGAGATTATTTCGGTATTCTTAAGGAATTGAATCTGTCAGTGCATGGCAAGAGTACCAACTTTTTCCATCTTTTAGATAAAATCTGTGCAAAATCAGCGAAAGATTGTTAAGTGGCTGACCCAATGGAAAAAAACATCATGTTTTTAGCATTTTCAGAAGCAATAATTGTAAATGAAAAAAATTCTCAGAATGAAGTGGCACTGCTGTTACTGTAAAAAATCATTCAAAGGTTTTTCTAAATATGTTTAAAGAATAGTTCCTGGTGAAGAAGATCCGCATACTGAAAAATAATGGATAAATAATGGATAAGAAAACCATTTATTCTTCTTGAAAATAATCTGCTCATCATTATTATCGTAAAATTTGAGTAAATTAAATTATCTAATGATTTTTTTCACTTGAAAACGCTGAGGCTTAAGCCATAATCTTTCATTTAGTTTTTTGGGTGTGGGGGGTGGTTTCTTCAAAAGTACCAACTTCCAATACTTCATGAAATAACCTAGTGAACCATATTCCAAATGAACGTAACGAATTTCTAATTTTTCGATTTATGCCACCCTTCCTACTGAAGACGTATTTATTCAAAACGTGATGGGTGAGCACTGTTTCGCTTCGTGAAGGGAGCTCTACAAATCATTAGTGATTGATTGATTGAATTTGAAGAAATTGTCTATAAGTTTTATTTTTATTTTGGGAAATTAAGATTTTAATAAACTATTTTTGGCCGTTATTCATGAAAATTAGAGTTTTTAACAAGACAATTGAAAAAATAAAGGATCAAAAAGAAGTTATTATTAAGAAAAATTGTCCTAAAATTATAAATGTCTGAAACCTTTTGTATTTACGGTACTTGTTGATTTTACTGCCATACTCTATTAAATACATTTTAAAATAAATGATTTACTTTTGAATTAACTTTTAAATACACTGAGCCACACCCACCCAGAAGCGGCGATCTGCTGCAAATTTTGGGAAGAGGGGGTTCTACCCAGCTTGGACGATCTAAGGGGTCCTGGGGTCCGAACCCCCCTTCCCCCCACTTAAAAACATTTTTAGTTTCTGTTTTGATAGGAACATTTAAGTATGGAATGAATATTTTAGTTTTAAACAGTTATAACTATAACTAGACCTTCTGTTTTATGCCATGTTTGACGAGTATATTCGCATCAGAACAAAAATGTCTTAAAAAAATTATTGAAAAAAAGGGAGTCCACATTAAAGAGGACCCCAAGACCCCTCAGGATTGCCGCACATGCACTCACCCAATTATTCCCCATTTAGCTACATGAATGCAATGACTTTATCAGCCAGGCGCTCCCGCAGTCACCATGCCTCAATGCAAAGAGGCTATGTCTGTGTTAGTGGAACGTGCAAAAGAAAAAGAAGTAAGTCCAATAAAAAGAAATAAGTGTGAAGATTTGTGATAAGTAGCAAAATAAACTGAATGAATCTCATTTAAAGTGCCAAAAATATTTTGCATATCCCCCTGTACCTCAGCAACCCTCTGCTAATTCCTCACTCATCACTAGGCATCCCAGGTGTTTTATGATTTACGATACTCCAACTCATGTTCTTGTATTTAAAAGTTTAGAATTCTTGTATATATTTTTTATATTCAATTTCATCATATAAAACTCACTTGCTCCTATTCGGCGTTGCTGTGTTGAAGGTACGGTTCAATTGTTGAATGCATCACTGGCCTTGCAGATTAGCGCCATCTGGCTTCGACGCCACTCTAAAGGTTTTTTATCATTTACATTTTTTACTATTTTATAGTTTTGAAGTCATTTGGGGTGAGATCTATTTTATCGTTTCTTTGCTTTGAGGCTTCAGAGCTTTTACAATATGCAGGAAGAAATTTACTAGTAGCACGCCTCTTACAACTCAAACTCACACACACTAAAACAATATTATGAAACCACTTGATTACGAAGTTTTGAAATCGTCTACTTATCTTAGAGGCAGGGTGGTGAGGGTGTTGGTGTTCACACTGTAAGGATACAGAGACGCTACCGTTCTTTTGAAGCAGTTGCTAGTGAGCCCTACGCTACGTTTTAGACTTTCTTTCACTACACTTATATTTTTTTAAACATTATTATAACTTTAAATGTAGGTACAGTGAAATTCACTGTACCTAAAATTTTACGTGATTTTCATTAGGTACAGTGAATGTAAGGGTTTTCTATATTTATAAGAACAAATCTGCAACAGCTTCCGTGGCCTAGCTCTTGCACTCTAGACACCGAATCGCTACGCTCTGGGTTCAATTCCCGGTAATAATGTTTTGTAAAATAATTTTTTTTTAATATTTAAATATTTTAAAAGGATTTAATTGATGTTTAAAAAAAATTAACTCGTTTTTTAAATGATTTATTCATATAATTAAACACTTTTCATACTTTTTAAAAATATTTATTTGTTCACTGTACCTACCGAAAAAGTCGTTTAAAGTTGCGTGAATGTTCACTGTACCTACCGAAAAAGGCATTTAAAGTTGCGTGAATGTTCACTGTACCTGCCGAAAAAGTTTCGTGGATTTCACTGTGGCGTCACAGTGAAATTTAAACGCCTTTTTCGGTAGGTACAGTGAACGTTCACGCAACTTTAAACGCCTATTTCGGTAGGTACAGTGAAAAATAAAATTTTTCAATATTTAAAAAATATTTTCAATATTTAAAAAATATTTTCAATATTTAAAAAATATTTTCAATATTTAAAAAATATTTTCAATATTTAAAAAATATTTTCAATATTTAAAAAATATTTTCAATATTTAAAAAATATTTTCAATATTTAAAAAATATTTTCAATATTTAAAAAATATTTTCAATATTTAAAAAATATTTTCAATATTTAAAAAATATTTTCAATATTTAAAAAATATTTTCAATCTTTAAAAAATATTTTCAATATTTAAAAACTATTTTCAATATTTAAAAAATATTTTCAATATTTAAAAATATTTTCAATATTTAAAAAATATTTTCAATATTTAAAAAATATTTTCAATATTTAAAATATATTTTCAATATTTAAAAAATATTTTCAATATTAAAAAAATATTTTCAATATTAAAAAAATATTTTCAATATTTAAAAAATATTTTCAATATTTAAAAAATATTTTCAATATTTAAAAAATATTTTCAATATTTAAAAAATATTTTCAATATTTAAAAAATATTTTCAATATTTAAAAAATATTTTCAATATTTAAAAAATATTTTCAATATTTAAAAAATATTTTCAATATTTAAAAAATATTTCTCAAAAAAATGAATTTAATAAACAAACAAACAAAAATTTATTGAAAAATCATGACCCGGAATTGAACCTGAGCGCATTGAAAAGCCATACTTTCACTGTAACTAATTTAAAATCACGTAAAATTTTAGGTACCGTGATTTTCACGTAAAAATTCTCGCTAAAATTTTCTTTTAGGGTTAGGGTAAGGATAGTGTTAGGTTAGGGTAAGGGCTAAGTTAGGTTAAACGTTGAAAACGATTTTGTTTTTATTGAGTTCATATATCTTGATAAGTTATTTAATTGTGATTGAGTTATTTTGATATTAACAAAGAATAAAAACTTGGTGCAGATGTTTGTAGAAAATTGGATTGAAAAATAATTTCACAAAATTTTTATCAAATCTAATTACAGAAAATTCAATCGAATAGTTGCTATTGATTGAATCAACTTTTTTAGGTCATTATCAAATTGGAAATAAGTCAAAATTTCGATTTAAATCTCAAACGCGATAAAAAAATTTCCACAACTAGTAAATGCTAGAGAAAAATGCCCAATGCTTTGTTGGTGAGCACTTAGGAGAGACGATTAATGGCATTGTCGTTAATTGTCGACTTTGGACGTTTTGAAATTTGTTGGCCCATTTTTCTAAGATTTTTTGTTTGTTTGTGGTGAGAGTGTTACAGTCTGCACTGAAAAAAAATTTGATTCTAAAGACGTGTGACCATAAACTTCTTTCAGATTGTCGTAGAATTCATTTTTTTTCCATTTAGTCTCATTCAGAGCTGCGAGGTAAACGTCTTTCTAGAAAGTTTTTCACCAATCAAGGAGGTTCTTTAGTTTGTCAGCAGCATGACTGTCCAAAAGTGTGTGAATATTCTCATATTGATGAGAAAAACTATCCTCGTTTTCTTCTTTAAGTTTCGACCGTTGTAAGTTGGCTGAAAAAGATTCGAACAAGCAATGTTCAGGGTATTTTTTCTAACCCTTTTTTTATGTCATGAAGATCAAAAATGCATTCCATTATAGCCACTTGTCTGCAGAGTTACGACTACGGTTCTCAGTCTACCCACATCTGCTGCTTTAAGGTTCGCCTGTTGCTACAAGGCTTTTTGTAGAGTAATGAGAAAAATGGTTTGCGCTATCACTTATTTAATTGAAGAAAAGTTGTGCAGTTCACCCGAGACCCTCTTGATCCAGCACAAGAAAAAACCGAGGAGGCTGATGACGAAAACGAGTTCAGTGGATGGCTATGATGCTCTTTGTGTTTTTTCTTTTCCTTAGAGTTGCAAAACGCTCTGCAGAAAATCGCTTTCTTGAGCGTTGACCATCTAGTAGTTCTTCCTCTCCGACCATGAAATCAAGTCTTAACGTGCATAATTCAACGTACCTGGACCACCAACCTTCCTTCACTAAGTTTCTTTGTACATGAAAGTTTTGTTCCAATTGCTTTACAAATCAAGTTAAAGCATCATTCAATGTTTTAACAATTTCAATAAAAACCTTTATTGAAATTCTGTGTGCGTAAAACCATAAATTTTTTCAGTAACATGCATTTAGTACTTTATAACCCTTCAAACAGCCTGTTGAATGACTTAATGTAACTAAGTTTTAAACATTTCCAAGTCAAGCTGGACTAATACGCGATAGTCGTGTTATTCAGAAATTAAATGTTTCTAGTTCACGCATAAAGTAGTAAGTAAAATAGATAAAAAAATCAATTTTTACCTTAAGGATATTGACTTTCATTATTTAAAAATTAAAAGTATTAAATTGATTAGATATTAGAATTGATAATTTGTAAAAAGTTTTAACAGCTGACTAATAATCAATGTAGCCTTGAAAATGATTTAAATAGAAGGGAATTGATTTAATTCATAGGTCACAATTTAAAAGATCATTTATGAATTGTTATTTTTATCCTTCCTCTTCACATACCTCACTGCTCGTCTATAAAAGCAATTCTGGGAACGTTGCATATAGTATCGAGTTGATTAAATCAAAACTTAATCATGTGGGAGGTAAAATTCTTTTTATTTGTTTAGAACACGTTTGAAAATCTATTTTTGATCATTATGTTGAAATTCCTATTTAAAACATTTGTTACATTTTTTAATTTTCATTTTTTCAATATTTCATAATATGTAATAACTTTAAACTTACTGATACATTAATAGGAAGCAATAAAAGTATTGAACAGTATGCCAGGCCCTAAATTACCATCCTCTGAAGAGGAATTCTTAAGGTTGCGCGATGAAGCTGTTCCAGTGAGCATCAGAAACCTTGGCAGGCTAGGAGTTGAAGTACGTCTCTTGATATTAATATTTATAATATTAATAATGACGAGCATTATTTTAGTGGCGTTATAACCCGAACGAGTTTCGAGGCCACTTAGGCTGCATATTTTCAATTGCGCCTTTAGGTTACTAGGGCATTGGTTGCACTCGAACCTAGGAGTTTTCATTATTGGTCAAGCAGAGAGCTACATTGAGCTAGCTTTATGAATTGAATTTAGATTTGAGAACCATATGTATAAATTAGAATTCTTTTTTCAAGTATTATTTTTTTTTCTTCCGCAGATCGAGGAGTTGAACAAGTTAAACGTCATTCACGTGAGCGGCACCAAAGGCAAAGGTTCTACATGTGCCTACATCGAAAGCATTCTCAGACACAAGGGCTTCAAAACTGGCTTTTTAAGGTGAGGCCAGCACTCAAACATACATTTTAGAGAATGAAATTTTTCAAATAATTATAAAACAGCAGTTGACTTAATCTTTCTTCGTTTACAGCTCTCCACACGTCGTCGATGTTCGTGAACGCATCCGTATAAATGGCAAGCCGATAAGCAAGCAAATGTTTTCCCAGTATTGCCTCTCCTGCTACGAAACCTTTTCCAAGTATCCTAAGGTAAGGTATTTCGAAACGGTCACTCACTGCAAGAATTTTCGTATAAAATAAAAAAAGTTATAGTAAACTTGAGTATGGGAAGCAGCAACGCTATTGGAGTAACATTATATACACCAGTCTTAATCAAACTAACTGATTTTTTCATCTTGATCAACTCTTTGATTCCTATCATCATCATATTCTTGCGATATTGAACTAATTTTAAAATGGAAACAAACGAAAACTTCAACAGCAGCTGCAAAACTTTTGTGTGTAAGCACCGAATTAGAATGTCAATCTTATTATTAATCAATGAGCCTTTTATGAGGGTTTTGAAACAAGTTGCAGTCATTTTCATCGAACGGAAAAAAATATATTAATATGCCAGATAAACAGATGAGTTAATGTGCGAATCGATGTCAACACTTTTTTGCATGTTGTAAGTCCTACAATGTATTTATGAAAAGCATACTGACGTTTCATCGTTTGAACAAAAGATAAAACAAGTTAAAACTCAAATAAGTTAAATAACTTCAAAAAAAATCTATACAACAACTCCCTTTTTTCAGACCACTTTTATTATTATATTATAGAATATACAAATACCACAATCATGAAAGTTCATCGATCTTTGTAACATAATGACAATGACATTTTATCACGCAACAAATCGCACACACAATAGACAAACTTTGAGACAAACTTTCATAACATCTTTACAAACACCCTTTTTATTTCACACTTGAATTGAAACTACTCGACCTAGACACCCAGACATAAAAACCATACACACAAACATCCAACCATGGTCTCTGTTGGTCCGAAGCCGCCTTTAATCAAATTTATCTTAAAATATAGGTATGATTTAGTGGGTTTAGTTTGGAAATCATACTCATGTTTATGCAAATATGGCGAGCGGGTTGGCTTAGATGGTAAAGTCGTTGGACCTGCAACTTAAAGGTCGCCAGTTCGAATCCCTGTTCAGCCAACCGTGAGCTATCATATACCTATTGTCTATGATGCGGTGTTTCACTTATGTCGTGTGAGTGGCGCTTCAGTTGCGTGCCCGGGCGCTATACAAAACTGACATTTATTTATTTTTATAAATGAGATTAACGATGGACATAGACAAATTTCCAATGTTTAAATTACTGTATGGTAATAAAACGGTATTGCTAACAGGCAAAATAAAATTCTTTAAATTAATAAGATTCAATCTCATATTAGTTTAGTTTAGAGAGTTGAAAACCACGCGGATCTTTTGACTTTTATAATATTACTAGTAAAACATTGTGCTGATGACTTTTATTGCTCTGACCAAAAATATAAAGCTAAACTTTTTATTAAACAATTTAGCATAATATTTCTAAATTTTTATAATATTTTTTAGTTAAATAAAGTGGTTTCACCTATTTTTTGGGATTATGATGGACTTGGTAATTGTTTATGTATATAGATAAAAATAACAATTCGAATAATTTAATGTAAACAGATTTGACATTACTGAGTAAAAATACTATTAATTACTCAAAAAATTATTCGTAAAAAAATAAAGAAGCCTCATTTATTGTTCATTTTACGATATATCTCGCTTCAGATAGTTTGCCGAAATATATATCGTGAACTATCATATAACTTTTGAAAAAATATGTAAAAAAAGAAGTAAAAGAAGTCTCAGTTATTGTTCATTTTACGATATATCTCGCCTCGGATAGTTTGCCGAAATCTAAAATAATATGGCCGCTTTTTGTTATTGTTAAAAACCAACAATCAGCTGATTCAAGAAATAAATAAACATCAGCTGTTTTTTATATTGCTCTGTCTATGCATCAGAGTACGAGTTCCAAAGAATCCCTTTCCAAAATATCCCGATTTAGTGGATTTGAGGACTGACTAAGCTGAAATTATTACATTAGTCATTAGTGAATAGTTTCTTTTTTTATTTATTTCTGCGTTGAACTCATAGCCGACTCATTTGACATAAGTTCAGAAACGTTTTTCTAAAGCTTTAATGGAAAAAATATGCCTAATTCCTTGCGTGAAAAGATCTATCATCCCCAATAAAACTTAATGGTTCTGAAAAAAAACCAGCGCCATTTTTTTGTTGTCTTCTCAATTTTTACTTTGTCTAAAAAATGTGAAATCTTTCTCTCTGAGACTCTATGAATCAGTTAGACATGTGGCAATGTCGGTCTTACGAGATCATCAATGATAATTGTAGTCTTAATAAAATAAAATAATGCGTATTTATAATGCGCCAAGGTACGCAACTGAGTAGTGAAACACCGCATCATATACACTAGGTATATGATAGTTGAACAAGGATTCGAACTAGCAACCTTTAAGTTGCAGGTCCAACGACTTTACTATCTAAGCCAACTCGCTTGCCACGAGCGCACTGATGATATGAAAATCATTAGATAGTTTAAAATGAGTGTTTTCACATTTTTATAATCTAGTTTAAAAGTAGATTTTCTATTTTTAGTTTTGACGCTATTACAGTCTTTCTGTTAACTTTTTTAGCTTCTTTGGTCCATTTGCACCAAATAAAATAGGCGAATTATTGCATTTAGATGACAGTATGAGAGGAATAATAGAACCTGAATTTTTATAAAATTTTGTTTAGTCATAAATTATAAGACTTCGGTCTAGGTAGTAGTTAAATGCACTAAAAACATGCTTTTTAATAAACCTTACTTTGTTGAATTGACATTTACAAAAACAATTGTTATTTTCGTTCTGCCATAAAAATCAATCTCATTTTACATTCATTACTTTCATCAGTTTCATCTTAACCATCAGGAAGAGCTGCCAACTTATATTAAATTTCTGACTGTAGTGTCGTTTCTCATTTTTTTGCGAGAAGAGGTGGATGTGGCAGTGGTGGAAGTTGGTATTGGTGGTGAATACGACTTCACCAACGTTTTCACGTAATCTTATAGTGTACTTTGATTTTTATAAAATAATTGTTCATTTAAATTAATGTCAAAACGATTAAATATTTTCAACTCTCACGTCCACTACACAGCAAGCCCACAGTGTGTGGTGTGACCAGACTGGACCTTGATCACATGGACGTGTTGGGTGACACAATAGAGAGCATCGCTTGGCATAAAGCTGGAATTTTCAAGGTATAAAATGGATCTTACGGCTAAAACAAAAAAAATAAACTAAGTGTAACCAAGTTGGAATAAAAATGATTTCATTTTTTTCCAGTTTAATTCCAACAAACTTGTTTTTAATTTTTCCTGTTAATGTCAAATATGGCAAAACCAGTAGATAAAAGATAAATAAAAATAGTGTTCGAAAAAGTTAATTTACAAATTGTACGATTTTTTTTTCAAATAAAAAATAATGATTAGAAAATAAAAAATTAAAACTAAGATAAAGAGATTTTCAACTTATTCATCAATTAGAATCAGTATTACAAATTTTTAAACATGGGCATTTTGCAATTAATTTTCACACATATTTTAGATTCACTAGGTGAAGATAATGCATATTGAAGGAATCTAAATACATTTTATTATATCTTGTTTTCCATTCACTTCTGAGTTAATTAGTTTGAAACAATTACAAATCGATTCAAATTTACTAAAGTTATAAACAAATATACAATGGCCCACAGTGTATTTTCAGATAACATAAAATATCCTCTCTATCTGTCCTCTGACCCTCTCCCCACAGCTCGCAAACTCCAATTTCCAAAAAGACTCCTTCGAATGTCTGACCGAATGGCAAATTATTCTGCTAGCCTTATTTAAATCCAGACTGTCAAGTATAACCTGATTTGCATGACAAACGGCCACTGAATTCAAGCGAGGCTGTGTCATAGTTTCACGCAACAAAGTCTAATTGTTCACTTCACCAGTTAGCAACATTGCAATGCAAACTAGAAGAATCTCGATTGAACCTTTTTGTGAGTTGCATGATTGCAATGTCTATGCTGCTCGATAATTCTCCTCTGGTGTTGTTGCTACATAAGTTGGGCCCGATACTTTTGTGCCGGCTTTCACACCCGAGGTACAGCAATCGGCTCGAGATCATATGCCAAAACCACCTGATCTTAGGCAACGCTGTTCTTGCACAACTGAATCAGTCGCTGCAAGACTGACCGTGGCACTTGCTGACTGCAATGACTTGTTTAACTCTATCAGAAGTGAAAACACCAAAATAACTAACTTGAGGGCCAGTCCAGTAGTGCCCTGTTGTAAAAAGACCTCGAGCTTCTACAGCTGTTTCATCAGCAGTACCAAGCTAACAAGTACCATTTCATAATGTTCAAGCACAGAAGACACTGCAAATACTCTGGTCAGCCATCTTGTAGAACAATGAAGTTTTATACTATTCTTTTTATTCAGTGGCTCACCAGGCAAGTAAATTATAAGAGACACTGAAGCATCACTAAACTGCTTCTTGAACGATTGGACAAGGCACCTAACTCTTGGACAAACTGAAGGGAAATTTTCACAAAGAGATTCACGGCAATGTGCAGAACAGTGGAAAACAATCTAAGCGGATGCTCACTGATGATAATAGTCTTATAACCGTTATATCGGCCGCTCATGTAAAGTTTTCTATGGGTAGCCAAATTCTGATCAGAACCAAAAAACTGTTCATTAATATTAAGAGCTTCATCCATAAAACAAATGCATGTTGATTCTGGCTTTAACCCATTGCAGTCTTGTGCGCCGTCAACCAAAGCACCAATCTTGCATGATTCGGCATTAACAATGCACAATATGTTTCTAACGGTAGAATGAGCTAAAAGCATCAGCATTTCATTTTGGCAGTCATGTGATATGAAAATTGTAGTTTGATTTAACCGCAACTTTAGTTACTGTTTGAAGCCTTCGGAAATTTAACTTTATTTCATCTAAAAAATTGAGAAAGTGGAAACTAAGGTGGACCTCAGAACCCCCCTATGAACATCGCCCATGCAAAATAAGTAACACAGTATGAATGATTTTGTTATACAAGTGTAAATCTGTCTGCTTCAGAAGTCGGACCGAGAAAATTAATTTCAGGACAAGAAAAGTCGAGAACCGGGAATAGGTTTTCGGGACGGGAATATTCAAATCGGGGACGGGAAAAATTGGGAGCGGGAATCAACTTTAAATCGGGAACGGGAAAAACGGGAAAAAATTATTGGGAGTGGATTCTTCAACAATTATACTTCTAAGAATGGAAATTTCTATTTCATCGATATTCCGTACTTTAAATAAGTAAAATGCAATGGAAATGTATAACAAAGCCACCATTGCGTTGTCAATGTCATAATCTCCAACATTACATTTCAAGTTGTTATGGCGAGTCCAAATATTAGGGAGATTAGAACAAATAAGTGAAGAGGAAAACTTGTCAGATGAAATCAAACTGGTCAGTTATATTATTTATATTTTATAAATTCATACATTGAATTTGAATTATTAATTTCCAGTTGAATGCTCAGTTGATCATTTTGACAATAAAAGATGCTCACTAATAATAATAATGACAAGCATTATCATAGTGGCGTATAACCCGAACGGGCTTCCAGGCCACTTAGGCAGCATATTTTCATTTGCGCCTTTGGGTATTGGTTGAACTTGAACCTAGGACCTTTCATTATTGGTCAAACCGAGAGTCGTTGCTGATTCAGCTAGCCGTTCACCCACTCAGCAACCCATTAAGCCATTGATCTTATTCATATGGCAGCATTTCTGTTGCATCCCCCTGTATAATAAAATAAGATAAAAAAGTTTGGGATAGAAAAAAAATAAATACCAAATTTTGGGATCGGGATGGAACGGGATTCAAAAGTCTGAGTCAGTTTCATATGCTGCTGTTGTAGAAAACATAATCGTAAAATACTAAAATTTGCAAACATTTATATTAAATGAGTTTTTAAAATAATTTTGTTTGACCTAATTAAAACACTAAATCTCTACACATTTATTCATTCAATTATCCCCCATTTAACTACCTGAATGAAATTAATTTATCAGACAGGCGCTCCTGCAGTCACCATGCCTCAATGCAAAGAGGCTATGTCTGTGTTAGTTGAGCGTGCAAAAGAAAAAGGAGTAAGTCCAAGAATTTTTTAGTTGTTGAAGATTTATGATAAGTAGCGAAATAAATTGAATGAATAAATAACAAAAAATATTTTTAGATCCCCCTGTACCTCAGCAACCCTCTGCCCATTCCTCACTCATCACTAGGCATCCCAGGTGCTGACCTGATCTTTGCTACTATAACTGAGGAGTATTTGAAATTTTCAATTTCTGCTATATTTACGTTTAGTTCAATTTGAAATTTTTGTCTCGTACTTACCATTTTTGAATACTCCAACTCACTTACCCTAATAATCATTTGCTGTGGTAAAGGTACTGTGCAATTGTTGAATGCATCACTGGCCCTGCAGATCAGCGCCATCTGGCTTCGATGCCACTTAAAAGGTTATCAAACTTTCTAATTTTTTTTTGTAATTTTGTGCTTTTGAAGTCACATAGACAAAAATTTATTTTTTCATGCCTTGAGGCTTCAAAGCTTTTTTAATATGCAGGATTAAACATACAAAAAGCACATATGCGATTACTCGAAACTACATTTAAACATTTAATAAACACTAAAAAAATGAAAAGAAACCTTTTTTATCAAATTTTGTAAATATTCACAGAAATGTCTGATTCAGAAATTTCTTCCAGTTCATTTTCTCATCTGCCTCTTGAATGCAGTTCCATCTCACTCTCATCAGATCTGCTCCAAGGTTCTAGATAGATTAACCCCTAAGATTTTTGAATTTCATGCTAGAACTATAATAATAAAAATTTTTTTTGGGTTTTTACTGCAGGTCTGTCTAGTTGCACTTGGCCAGGCCGATGTCAAACCGTAAAGTTTCATGGTGTATCGTACTACATTGACGGAGCACACACTGAGGAAAGCATGCAGGTGAAAGCATTTCCATCAAAATTAGATAAAATTCATAATCTTTGCTTAAAAAAACCGTAGCAAAAATATGAGTGTATGTTGAATGCCCCCAAGGTGGCTTCGTCGTTCTTCTATAGCGAGGGCATGAAGGAAGCAGCCGCCCACCCGTACGCGTACATGCTTGTTTAAGATTTTTCTTTTTCCTTTGGTTGACTAAAAACTTTTTACAGCTCTATAGTTTTAAAGTTTTAAAACAAAGTTCTTCTCTCAGAGGCAGGGTGATCAGGGTGTTGTTGTTCACACTGTCAGGATACAGAGACGCTACCGTTCTTTTAAAGCAGTTGCTAGTGAGCCCACGCTACGTTTTATACCTAACGTCATAACAATCAATCAATCATTCAAATAAATTTCTAAAGCATTTTTTTCTTAACTTCAATAACGCTCGTAATATATTTGATAAACAGATATGTCTTCAGATCCTTATGAAAAGTGAATACTTATTTAGAAGTAGTTAACTAAGAAGGTAATGAGTTCCAAACATATGGACCAGAATAATAGAAAGAACGTTTAGCAAAACCCTAATTAATGGAATGGATGAAATAATGATTTTGAGGGGTGATCTTAAATTAATTCTATGAGGGTGAGATATTAATGATTTGAGGTATATTGGAGATACAGGGGAGTTTTTTAATTTAAATATGAAAACACACATTTTAAATATAATCCTAAATTTAATAGAGAGCCAATAAGATGAGAGAGGGTGTAAGATGGTGATAAATAGGAGTACGGCTAACGTCTCTAGCTGTATAATTAAATACGTTAATGGTGTTGAAGTACTTTCAAGTAAATTATAATAGAGTGAATTACAATAGTCTATTCGAGATAATGTTTTATTGTAATTTAGTGCAGAGACTAAATTCTTTAAAGAAGGGTCATCTAAGTAAATTCTAATACGTCTGAGATGAAAATAGCAAGATTTAGTAACTGATAGAATTTGGTTTGATAAGGTTAATTTTGAGTCAAAAGTAAATTCTAAGCTACGAATATGATTAGATAGAAAAATTACATTATTAATTTTTATCAAAAAATATAGGTTCAAATTTTAAAGGAAACAGTTTTAGAGACATAGAGCAACAACTTTTATTGATTTATCTTAACAAACTGTCTTTTGTGAAATATTTTTTGTTATTGCAGAAGTTTAACTTCCATTACGTTCTCTTCACCCCTTCAATTACTAATTCTGTCAGAAAGCCTACCAATGGTAAAGTATGCTTTGAAAAATATTTTGAAAAAAACTAATTGAACTAAATGCTCTGAAGGAAAGATGTTTGTTTTATTCATTTACTTGTCTACAGACATGGAGATCAAAAAACAGTCGAAGGCCGGGATGTTACAAAGATGCTTAGACAACAAGCAAACGTGGCAAGACCTTCTCAAGCAAGACGCGAACGATGCAGTTGCTGAAATGAGAATAAAACCAAGAGCAGATTCTGATTACATAAACATTGAATTTGTACCAACCATCGAGTTACCTCCTCACCCCATCTCTTATCCTTTTTCTACTCCAGGCACTACCTCGTACGTGATGCCTTCAATCCAAGATAGTTTGGTGTGGGTCACAAACAACAAAGATGATCGTTTCTGTTACACTCCAGAAGAAGCTATCCTGGCTGGCTTCAAATTTGCATTTGATAATAAGCCTGTTGCTGAAAACATCGTTAACGAAAGCCAGACTGAAGACGACTTGTTGGTGCAAGTTTTTTGTACGGGCAGTTTGTTCTTGGTGGGAGGAGTGCTCAGATTTGTTGACCCTCCTTCAGAAGATTGATCTGTAAACTTTAGTTTACGTTTTTTTAGCGGCTTTCAAGTTATTATTTTTGAATTTTATATCTTTTTTGCTTATTACTCGGTCAGAATACACTTAGGGGGTTTCGGTTTTCTTCTAGTTCTTTTTTATTTTGAATTTGATTAGCATGCTTTTTGAAGAAAATATTCAGAATTATATATTTCATTCAGATAGCTAGAGTTTTTTCTTTTATTTAACAGAATATAGTAATATATTAACTATAAGTAATGGCTAAAGAATCAGTTTTATAAAAGTAATAACTTCTTCATGACTTTGCATACTGAAATTTTTAAAATTCATTTATAAAGTAATATTTTCTCGTTCATAGACACCTATGAATACTTTAAATGGATTTTGAAGACCCTGTTGTAAGTGAGAAAGACATGAGTTATTACTACCAGTGTTTGGCAAGTTCTAGACCAGTGTTTCCCAACCTTTTTCAGTGTCGGCCTCCCTAAAAAAGTCCTAATGGTAACTTGGCCTTCCCAAATCCCGTCGTCAATAATTGAGAAAAAAAATCAATTTGTTATAACAATTTTTATTCAGAAAGATTTTATTAAAATTAGCATTGTTCATAATAATAAGGTTTATGTAAGGTTTTTTAATTTATAAAATGTTATTAATAATAATAATTGTCGTTTTTGTATAGCGCCCGGGCACGCAACTAAAGCGCTCTCACTACGTCGTAATGCAATAAAGAAATAAAAATAATTATTATAGTAATGTTATTAAAAGGAAAGCAAATAGTAGCATGGAGTAATTATTATGAGTGATAAGCTAAGTTAAAATAATGAGTTTTCAGTTTGGCTTTGAAAGTCGAAAATTGGTTGATGTTGCGAAGTGCAGGTGGAAGGGCATTCCAAGTTGTTGGAGCTGCGTGACGGAATGCTCTTTTTGAGATGTTGTTTGTAGTGGATTCTTGGTTGAGGAGAAGAGATGAAGATGAACGCAGTTGTTTGTTTGATGTTTTGTTAGTTATGAGTTTGCTGAGATATGACGGTATTGAAGTTTGAAGAATTTTGAATGTAGTGATGGCTATTTTAAAGGATATTCGAAAATCTATAGGAAGCCAGTGAAGTTTTATAAGATTATCATTTCATAACTTAACAAGATGATGGCCTGGGTAATCACAATTGAGTGTTATTGAAGCTTAATGAGATGATTGTTGCTGTTTTCCATCACAGAGAAGATGAAATCGAGGTTCTGTATTAGAAAGAGATACCCTCATATCATTCGAGGCATCCAATCTATTTCTATCTTTAGTCTTGATAGATACTAATGTAGAAAACCCTTTTTCACATAAGTAGGTGGTCGAAAATGGAATCAGAGCTGCCATGGCTTTTTAAAATAAATTTGGGTATATTTCTTTCAGACTGCACCAAAACTCTGCTAATCCTTCGGAATTGAATTCAGCTTTTATCAACTCTTTTGATCGAAGTTCAATTAAATCTTCCTTTATTTCTTCTTCATCAGCAACACTATCCAAGCCAATAATGAACGCATTTCGTATCCAAAGATTATTTTCCAAATTTTTAGTATCAAAATAACGCTCAAATGATAGTTGGAGAGTTGTGATATGTTGTATAATTTCTTTTTTTATTTCAACAGGCATTGATTTGTTTCCACTGCTACTTATAACATCAGCTAGGTTTGGAAAATTTGCAAGGATTTCAGCTTCTACTCTTCTTTTGTACAATGAAAGCTTATTTAAAAATCCTACTAATTTTTCATTGGCGTCGATTATTGTCATTTCTGGTCCTTGCAAACAAAGATTAAATTCATTTAAGAGTGTGAACAGATCAGCTAAATATGCCATATTAACTATGAAATCAGTCTTCTCAAAGTCACCTGCTAACGTTTTTTCTTTTTCTTGCAAAAATGAAGACACCTCATCTTTCAGGTCCATAAGTCTTGAAAATACTTTTCCTTTGCTTAACCATCTGACTTCTGTGTAATATAGCAAGACATCGTATTCAGAACCAAGTTCTTGGCATACAACTTTGAATAAACGATGGTTTACTGCTCTTGATCGTATAAAATTGACTATTTTGATCGCTGTAGACATGACAGACTGAAGCTTTGCTGGTAATGTCTTCACAGCTAGAGCATGGCGATGGAGCATGCAATGAGTTACAAGTGTCTGTGGAGAATTAACTTTGATTAAGGCAGCCAATCCAGATTTGTTACCCAACATACTTGGTGCTCCATCAGTACAGACTGAATGTAATTTTGTCAACCAACTAAATTCATTTCTTTCAAAGAAAGTTGCAATCATTTGAAAAACATCTGCAGCTTTACTAGTTGTCTGAAGTGGTTGGCAAAATAAAAATTCTTCTTCAATTTTAAAATTACATACATAACGAACATACACTAAAAGCTGGCAACACATTGATACATCTGTGGTTTCATCAAGTTGCATACCAAAATTAAAAGGACTACTTTTCAGTTCTGACATAACTTGGTCCAAGATATTATTTGAAAGATCTGCTATTCTGGAACAAATAACATTAATAGAAAGTGGAATTTCTTCAACCTGTTTTCTTTCTTTTTTCCAAGAATTAACTCCACCATTTCAAGTGCACAGGGTTTTATTAAGGTTTCTCCAATTGTATGTGGTTTTCATTTTTTGGCAATCAAATAGGCAACTTTGTAAGAAGCCTCAAGAAGTGGTTTCTTTGGTTGAGCAAATCCAACATTTTTCAATGTTCCAGTGGCTTGAAATCTAGCTCGCTTCAGTTTGAAGGTATCCAGGTTGTCGTTGACATTTCCAGGATGTTTGGTTTCTAAGTGGTGGCGTAACTTTGCTGGTCTCATTCTATCATTACAATATACTGCTCCGCATAAGAAACATTGTGGCTTTTCAGTGCCATCTTTTTCAGTAATAGTCGTGAATCCAAACGCAACGTAGGTTTCGTCATAGCAACGTTTTTTCGAAATTATTGAAAACTGAAAATGATAAAAAAACACATATTTTAAAAAGAACTGAAATAATTGAAAAATCACAAATATAAATTACCAGTTATGTTAGAAACAGCAGACCAAATTTTTTAGTTAATTTATTCAATTAATTGTCTTATTTTATTAATTTTATTGAAAAAAAAACTCATGCAGGGTATCTCAAAAAACGCGACAGAAAGAAAATGAGGGATTTATGAAAACAGAAATATGCAAGTCATTATTCAAATAAATTTTCCGTTACGCAAAAACAATTTTCATATAGTATTCAAAAAATCGTTTTTAGCATGATTAAAATTTTGTGATTTAACAAAACTTTATAAAATTATATAAATTTATAAAATACATGTAAATAGAACACCTTAGTTGGCCTCCCCTAAAAGATCATTTGGCCTCCCTAAGGGAGGCCGGCCCCACCGGTTGGGAAACCCTGTTCTAGACGAACTCAAAACTAGTTCCAATTTTAGTACCCCTCCCGAGAGCCTGGAAATTAAAGGTTCGAAAATGGATAAAATTGTTAACAACAAACGTTTTTCTGAAAATCATAAACATATAAGTAGAAAGAAATTGCACTTTATTTATATTAAAAATCATGCATGTAACTGTTAAAGTTTTTTTTAATCTTAACTTTTTTAAACATCTTTTTATTCAAATAAGCCGTAACAGTAAACTTCAATTCTTCTTATTTATCAGCTATATTTTTGTATTCTAATAATTCATAATCAACATCAACAGCGTTCATCTTCATCTCTTTTCCTCAACCACGAATCCACTAGAAACAACATCTCAAAAAGAGCATTCTGTCATGCAGCTCCAGCAAATTGGAATGCCTTTCGCAACATTAACCAATTTTCGACTTTGAGAGCCAAACTGAAAACTTATTATTTTAACTTAGCTTATTACTCATAATAATTACCTTATGCGAATCTTTGCTCTCATTAATATTATAATTGTTTTTATTATTTTTTTATTGCATTACGACGTATTGAGCGTTTCAGTTGCGTGCCCAGATGCTATACAAAAACGACAATTAGTATTTTTATTGTATAACTCACCAGAGCTTGTCCCATGATCCTATGTAAAAAGTTTTTATTCATAATTTCAATTCACAATTCCAGTTGAAACTTAAATCATAAATAAATATATTAAAGCGTTTTTATATGTGCCAAATATTGATCATTGAGCTTTATGCCAAAACATTTAAAAAAATTAAAAAATCAAAACAAAACATCATTCAATTATTTATGAAACATGAAAATTTGCCTAAGATAAAACGTAAAAAGAGATTGTACACATCTGTCGCTGGCATCCGTCCATCTCGGGAGAAGATGGTAGCGCTCTGATAAATCTATATAAACTATATATAGTATATATAAAATATAGACTATTGAAAATGAATACAAACAATACAAACCCAATTTACTTTTTCATTAAATAAAAAAAACTGTTAGTATTCATTAGCTTTGACACAAGTATTTTCTATTATCGTTTCATTAGTCTCTATAGACTCTAGACTAGAGATATGCGCGGGAAATGGTTAAAACCATAAGAGAAGAGTGAAATAAATAAATTGGATCTGCAGAGTTTACTTTGAAAATTTTAAAAATGTAAATAAAGTAAATGTAACTACATCAAATACACACTAAAAAAATGAAATGAAACCTTTTTTTATCTAATTTTGTCAATATTCACAGAAATGTCTGATTCAGAAATTTCTTCCAGTTCATTTTCTCATTTGCCTCTTGAATGCAGTTCCATCTCACTCTTACCAGATCTGCTTCAAGGTTGTAAGTAGATTAACTTCCAAGATTTTTGAATTTCATGCTAGAACTAAAATTTAAAATATTTTTTTTGTGTTTTTACTGCAGGGTTGTCTAGTTGCACTCGGCCGAACCGTCAAGTTTCATGGTGTATCTACATTGACAGAGCACACATTGAAGAAAGCATGCAGGTGAAAGCCTTTCCATCAAAATTAGATGAAATTCATGATCTTTGCTTGAAAAAAAACCGTAGCAAAAATATGAGTGTATGTTGAATGCTCCCAAGGTGGCTTCGTCGTTCTTCTATAGCGAGGGCATGAAGGATGTACGCGTACATGCTTGTTTGAGATTTTTCTTTTTCCTTTCAATCATTAATTGTAGGACAGCATTCGTTTAACTAAAAAAATTGTTTAGCTTTATAGGTTTAAAGTTTCAAAACAAAGCTCTTCTCTCAAAGGCAGGGTGATAAGGGTGTTGTTATTCACACTGTCAGGATACAGAAACGCTACCGTTCTTTTAAAGCAGTTGCTAGTGAGCCCTGACTTTCAAATAGTGAAAAGAAACTCATCGTGTCGGTTCAATGGTTTGTCTCAATTTGGAAGCCACTTGCTTGAAATACATCTTTAGTGCATGTCTACCTACACATCATTGAATCTTGTAAAACTTGGTATACCTTCATATCCGCTTAAACCAATTGCAGAATTTTTTCCTCGCACCGTTGAAGCCCATTGTAGTGTGGGTGCTATAAATATTTTTTACATATTTTGAATAATTTATTATATCGAGTTTTATATGGATTATTTTTATTCTCTTAAAATTACAGTAAATCTAGGGATTTTTTTTGATTTGACAACGCTAAGCTTAAAGCTAAAACTTGGATTTAGATTTTGGGTGTGGGTTTTTTTTCATTATAAGTACTAACTTCCAATACAAAATATTAATAACCTAATAACCATTTCCCAAGTGGAAGTAATAAGCTTTTTCGATGTTTGGCTATTCATGTCCCTCTTTTTCGATGAGAAAAGTACTATAAAGAAACCGAAACCAGCTAAGTTTATTGTGACCGTGTAATAAAAAAAATAAAACACTTAAATATTTTGAAATATATAAAAATTCCCGTGGAAAATAAGAAAGTTCACAGATCAATCTTCTGAAGAAGAATCAATCAATCTGAGCACTCCTCCCACCAAGAACAAACTGCCCGTACAAAAAACTTGCACCAACAAGTGGCATTCAGTCTGGCTTCCGTTGACGGTGTTCTCAGTAACAGGCTTATCGTCAAATGCAAATTTGAAGCCAGCCAAGATAGCTTCTTCTGGAGTGTAACAGAAACGATCATCTTTGTTGTTCGTGACCCAAACCAAACTATCTTGGATTGAAGGCATTACGTACGAGGTGGTGCCTGGAGTAGAGAAAGGATAAGAGATAGGGTGGGATGGTAACTCGATGTGTGAAGCAACTTCAATGTTTATGTAATCAGAATCTGCTTTTGGTTTTTGTTTTAGCTTATTTTCAATGTTATCGTGGGCTTGCTTATCAGTAGCTGCATCGTTCTCATCTTGCTTGAAAAGGTTTTCCCATATTTGTTTGTTGTCGAAGCACCTTTGCAACATCCCAGCCTTTGTCTGTGTTTTTAATTCGATGTCTGGAAGCAAAAAAATAAATTAATGAAGAGCTTACACTTTCATGTTGAAATAGTTGCTTTTTGAAATAATTGTTCAAACACATTCTATACTTTACCATTGGAAGGTGTTTTGACAGAATTAGTAATTGTAGGAGTATAAAGAACGTAATGGAAGTTAAACTTCTGCAATAATTAAACACATTAGGTTCTTCGATGTGATGAACCAAAGAGTGTAGTGTAGTGAAGGCAGGTATAAAACATAGCGAAAATAATTGCTCACTAGCAACTGCTTTAAAAGAACGGTAGCGTCTCTGTACCCTGTCAGTGTGAATACCAAAATTCTGACTACCCTGCCTCTGAAATAGAAACTTAATTTTAAAGCTAGCTAAGCTATGAAAATTTTGTCACAAATTTGAAGTTTCGCACAAAAATAAAAAAATATCTAAATTTTAGATTAAGCAGAAAGATAAAAATCACAAACAAGCATGTACTCGTACTTGTGGGCGGCTGCTTCCTTCATGCATTCCCTATAGAAAAACGACGAAGCCACCTTAGGAGCATTCAACATTTATTAGAATTTTTGTTACGGTTTTTTTTCACAAGCCATGGAATGAACTTCTGTTTTGTTTTGATGAGAAGGTTTCACCTGCATGCTTTTCTCAGTGTGTGCTCCGTCCAGGTAGTATGACACACCGGGGAACTTAACGGTTTGACATCGGCCTGGCCAAGTGCAACTAGACAAACCTGCAGTAAAAACTTTATAAAACATCTTTCTTCATTTTAGCTCTATCAATTCAAAAAATCGAAAAGTTAAAATACTCAAAACTCAATGCAACCTAGGAGCAGATCTGGTGAGAGTGACATGGAACAGCATTCAATAGGCAAATGGGAAAATGAACTGGCAGAAATTTCTTCGTCAGACATTTCTGTATTGTCAAACTTGTCTGATCAAGTGGTTTCCTGAAATTTATTTTATGTGTATTTGATGAGTTCTAGGGTTTTAGAAAGAGGGCTATTAGTACATTTCTTCGTGCATATTGAAAATCTCTAAAGCACATGTGTCAAACTCATGTGCCTTGGAAAGCTTGAAAGTTTTAATTTTCACATTTAAATCAGATTTCTATTAATAGTATTATCAATTCCATTTTATGAACTTCTAATACTAATACTTATTTTTGTTTCTAAATAAAGACTGGTACGTCTTATGTGTTGCAAAACTGATCTGGTGGAGAACTGAGTTTGATCAGTGCTTTTCAGACTTCAAAGCACACCAGTCTGGCTTTGATTGTACTTGTCACTCGTTTTACTTTTCTTAATATCAATAATTTAACATTAATAGACTGTTAAATTTATTTTTTATCACTTTCGATTACATTTTAAAGTTACATCTGGCTCTTTGAGAACATTCTCTGAAATGCTGTGAAAATGAGTTTGACACTTCTGTTTTAAGAAACTTTTAAAATAAAATAGATGTTATCCCGTGTGCTTGAATTTTACGAAAAAAAATTTAATGTTAAAAACCTCTCGAGTGGCGTCAAAGCCAGATGGTGCTGATCTGCAGGGCCAGTGATGCATTCAACACTTGCACCGTACCTTTATAACAACAAAAAATGAATGTTGTAAGATAAAATTGAATATAAACAAATATAACCGAAGTCTAAACTTTTTAATACAAGATCTTGAGTTGAAGTATCATAAATTAATTTAGCACCTGGAATGCCTAGTGATGAGTGAGGAATGGGCAGAGGGTTGCTGTGGTACAGGGGGATCTGCAGAATATTTTGCGCTCATCAAAGATTCATTTACTTGAACTTTTGACTTTTGTTACTAATCAAAAAATTTACAACTATCTTTTACTCCTCGACTTACTGATTTTTCTTTCGCACGTTCCACTAACACAGACATAGCCTTTTCGCATGGTGACTGCGGGAGTCTCTGACTGCATTTATTTAGATTTATAATTATTTAATAGAGTATGGACAATGGTCCATTGGACCATGCTGTATGGTAATAGCAATAAAACAATGAGTACCGTGAATACCAACGTTTTTGGAAATATTTGGAAATGTAGACTTTAGAACACAAATTTGTATGAATAAAAACAATTTTGAACCCTTAGTTTCGACATAATTTTGTAACCGCCTACTGAAAAACTCCAATGTCTAGGATGGCATTTGTGGCGGTTAATTGTGGTTGGTTGATACTTATATTAAAAAGATTTAAAAAAGCATTTTATTGAAAATTTCTGAAGATTGTAAAGTTTTAGACAATTATTTTATATTCCAGCTTTATTGAGTTTCGTTTGCTTTTAAAAACTAAGATTTTTTAAAACCGTAGGATCTATTGTAAACCTTGAAAATTCCAGCCTTATGCAAAGCGATGCTTTCTATTGTGTCACCCAACACGTCCATGTGATCAAGGTCCAGTCTGGTCACACCACACACTGTGGGCTTGCTGTGTAGTGAACGTGAAAGAATTTACAGTTTTAGAGCTGAAATAGATGATCCTAATATTATTTTAGCAGTTCATTTTAATGATGAGAGTTACGTAAAAAACAAGCAAGTACACAATTATATTACGTAAAAACATTGGTGATGTCGTATTCACCACCAATTCCAACTTCCACCACTGCCACGTCAACTTTTTCTCGAAGAAAAATGAGATACGACACTACAGTCAGAAATCTAATATAATTTGGCAGTTCTTCCTGATGGTTAAGATGAAATTAACAATATTAGTAAGTATGATGATGATTTTAATAGTAGATGTTAACTTAAATGAAATTCCACTAAAATTCAAAATTCGGTTTTGCTAAATTCAGTATGTTACTTGTTAAAAAAATATTAATAAATATTATTCAAATAAATTATTTTATCTAAAAATGTAACATATTAATTTCAACCCTAATTTCCAACCCTAATTCCTCAACCGTGAATTTAGAAACATTACTTTAGGATACTTGGAGAAGATTTCGTAGCAGGAAAGGCAGAACTGGGCAGAACTGGGCAAACATTTGCTTGCTAATCGGCTTGCCATTTATACGGATGCGTTCACGAACATCGACGACGTGTGGAGAGCTGCAAACGAAGAATATTAAGTCAACTGCTGTTTTATAATTTTTTGACACTGTCGAAAATATTTAATTTTCTAGTTTTGTTAGAATATTGTTTGAGTGCTGGTCTCACCTCAAACAGACAGTTTTGAAACCTTTGTGTCTGAGAATGCTTTCTATCTAGGCACATATAGAACCCTTGCCTTTGGTGCCACTCACGTGAATGACGTTTAACTTGTTCAACTCTTCGATCTGCCAAAGACGAAAAGAAATAAAACTTTAAAAAATAAGTATATTTAATGCATATGGTTCATAAATCCCAATAAGTCACAAAAAAAGATAGCTTAAGAAACAAACCTCAACTCCTAGTCTGCCGAGGTTTCTGATGCACTCTGGAACAATATCTTGGCGCAAACGAATGGCTTCCTCTTGAAAGGTTGAAGAATAAAGGGCTGGCAGACTGTTCAATACTTCAATTGCTTCCTATTATGAAATTTGGAGAAAATATATACTTAAAAATTGTACAAACATTTTAAAAAATAGGATTTTGAACAAAATATTTTAAACGAAAATTTTTTAAACGTTTGTAAGAAAATTTTAAAAATGTAACCTTCCATATGATTAAGGTTTAATAAAATTAACTATTAACAATAAGCTAAGTTTTCAAAACTGCTTTATAGACTAGCTAGACTCTAGTGGTACGTAAAGATGAAGGAAAAAACTATAAAATCATTTGATGATCAACATTTGTGACAAGCTGACCTATGAATATAATCAATTCTATTCAATTTAAATAAACTTCATGGCTACATCAATGAAGATCGTTGTTCAGCTGTTACCATTTAAAAAAATAATGTATTCTAATATTTAATTAATACTTTTTTTTCAAGGTAAAACACACTTCTTAATAAATTTCACTTGGTTTTCTTGAAGTGTGGACTAGCAACATTTTATTTGAAAAATACAAGTACCGATACATCACTTGACTGCAGCGGTGTAATAAATAGATTAGAGTAATGACTTTTCAACTTTTTGTCAAATAAATATTTTTCTTTTTTATATATTGATAAACATTTTATTAAAATAAATGACAATGAGTTTTATTTTATTAATTATTTTAAAAAAATCTTTCATACACAAAATCCTTTAAATAGGAGGCTATAACTTTTGTCAAATTATTAGTTTCCAGTGCTACATATCTATGAACACTAGCTCAAAAGTAAAGAAAATGAGTTTAATTCTAATTACCTCTCAAAAAAGTGCCCTACCACACGAAATCTTACCATACTATTTTAAAGATTTTCTGTGGTGGGGGATCTTTTTCACAAACTACTCAGAAAAAAACTACTTTTCATAACTCTTCATCGAAATATAAAAGATAAAATTTATAACTCGAAATATGCCTATATAATAAATATGAACTTTTAGTTGGTGGGTGAACTTTTTCTTCAAAGAAATTAAATTAAGAATTTATTCATAACCTTTTTACAATTATTCATTGAGTAATTACCCAGGAATATGAGTTCACAAAAAAATCAAAATCTTAATGTAGAATCTACATTAAAGATTTTAGATATCTGGAAATTTATTTAATTTTTGTTTTAAAATATTTTAATTTTAAATTTGTTAGACAAAATGTTTTTTTAAAGATTCAACTTCTTTCAACCTCATTGAAAAAATGAGTTTTTAAAATAGCAAAAATTAAATCAGACTTCAAAGTTAGAAATTTAATGTTATTCAAAACTAAATTTTTATTTTTATTTTCATAACGATTCAACAAAACTCTTTATTAGATAGAAGAAATCAATTAAATCAATTATAATATGTTGAAAGTCTTTTGAATAAGCGTTAAAAAAAAATTCATTCATTTACATCAATTGAAAAAAATTTTTTGTTGAAATTTATTAATTAAAAGGTTTCTATTCGAAACTCATATGCAGCTTCCCACAATCATTCATTTGATAAATATTCAGAAAGTGTCTATTCGCAATTCGTAGTGCACATTCCTTAACATACGCCCATTCGTCGTCAGTAATTATATTTCCGTGAAAGTTTCACGATAACTCAATTGCGATAATTTTTGTTTTGAATTCGAACTAATTAATTATATCCAAAGGGTGCCTAAATGACTTGAATAGTTTGAATGTTCTATATAAGTTTTTTAATGAAAGTCTAGAGATAATGCAGTTGAACGATGATGACTTTTCTATTTGACACTATCAATGATGGGCAAATCTGAAATACAATCTTGATGAAAAATCTTAATTCATCTCTTAGATGATTCAAATCCTGAAACACAAATCTCAAACCGAATCTCAAATTTTCAAATCGAATCTCAGAATCTTCAAATCTTAACTTTTTTTTCAATAATAACTTCTTTACAATAAAAATAAATACAGTCAGAAATATTAACTTTCAAGAAAATCGAATCACAGATGTGTCAAAATCGTGATTCCATTCACAATAATTATTTGAGTTTTTCCATCACTGGATACCACTGTGATAAAAAATAAGCAATTATTTTCCATAATTAATCTATCACCCAACCACCATAGAATAAATATTTTATCCACACCTTCAACCACTATTAACCCTCTTTTCGGAATAAATTAATCTAAAAGTATGGATTGAATTGTTATCCATTACTACCATTCTTTAATAATCTTTTTTTTTGTTTCTACTAAAAATCTTTAATTTCAATTTTTTACGACTTATTACACTCTTTTTTCTTTTTGGCTGTATCTATTGTGCGATAATTTTATTTTAAGGCACACTATTTGTCCATTAGCAGCTTTTAATCTATCTTTATCTAATTTTCATAACTATTTTCGAGGCTTTCTTATTTTTTCTTCATTAACCATTTTTTTCTCTCAACATAAAACTCACTTTTTAATTTTCTTTTTCACTTTTTCCACTAGAGTAATTTTTTCCAGCTTCCGCATGATGGGAAAAACTTCTTAAGACTGTTTTATTTCCCTGTGACGAGTCAGTACTGATGATGATGATGATGAGGGTGATGATGATGATGATGATGATGATGATGATGATGATGATGATGATGATGATAATGATGATGATGATGATGATGTTCCTGATGATGATTATGATGATGATGATGAGAATGATGATGATGATGATGATGATGATGATGAGAATGATGATGATTATGATGATGATGATGATGAGAATGATGATGATGAGGATGATGATTATTTTCATTTGAAATAGCAAAAGGCAAAAAACTGAGGTGATTAAAGCATCAATACATTTGTCAAAATAATATTTTTCAAACCCTTTAAAATATATGGTTTCATACATTGAAATACAAAACTAACTAAGTAAAGAATTTAACTACTCCTCTCATCAAATTTCACCCACATCACAGACCAGAATTCCCATCATTACCGATAAAGAATTCACCTCATTTTCACAGAACGGTCAACCTTTCTACTGCAACCCTTCTACTGCAATATAATCACCATATCATCACTCTTATTACAACTCGTGTCTTATCCACTCATCCACTGTTTCCACTGTGGTTACTCTTGTGACTCGTGCTGCAATTGAGAAAACAAACCAGTGCCTCAAAAGCCAACTCTTTCCAAACCCTCATGACACTGGTGCTAAGGTTGAGATTAAAGGTGCAGAAGAAAGTCTTGGCATCTTTGTTGTTATGGCTGGTTTCCCACCTTCTGTTGCCCATCACATCACTCACTGCAGTCATCTCCCAGCCGGATTATAAAAAGACACAAAAACATAAATATACGGCTCCCATGTAAATGTAGGCAAAAAAATGGATTGAAAGGAAGACGGAAGAATATGCTATTTAAAAAAGACATTTTTGTGACGTCAAGTTGATAAAATAGTCTTAGTTTTAGTAGCTCTGAAAAAAAATATTTCAAGTGCTTTTTGATCACCTACTAAAACTAAGACTTCCATTACGGTAAAAAATGCTAGAGTCTTGTTTATTTTTATGATTAAAGCAATCGTTTACATCGCCTAATGTTGTTCCTTCGTTTTCCAATAGGACCACTCCAATCTGCGTACTGGTGGAGTTCTTGTTGTATAGTTCTTCCAACTTACACATCCCACTAGCAAAATGCCTCTTGCTTTTTTTATGGCGAGGATGGTAGTCATAAGGGTAAGAGATTGCTTTATTTAAATTTAAAAGATTAATCGCATAAAAATATAGTGAACATTTAAACTTGCTTTTAATGCTAGTTTATTTGAAGGATGTGTGAACTTTAAAATAAGCTTCTCTATCTTAAAACCCATATAGTTTTATTTCTTATTTTATAAACTTAATTTAACAATAATTTTGAAAAATTATTATTATTAACTTACTTAATTCTTTTTTTCCCCACATAGCTTTTTTTTAATAACAACTTTTCTTTCTTCGTGTTTTCTTTTTTAGGCCCTGTTGATTTGGCGAGCGGGTTGGCTTAGATGGTAAGTCGTTAGACCTGCAACTTAAAGGTCGCCAGTTTCGCCAGTTCAACCAACCGTGAGCTATCATAGTGTATATGATGCGGTGTTTGCGACGTATGCATTGAAGATGTGTACGTCGTGTGGAATGGCGTCTCTGACGCATAAGAACCATGGTTCTCAGAACCATTGTAACATGGCCTGCGTCTGTCAGGCTGTGAACAGTAAGACCAAAAAAAATATGATGCGGTGTGAGTGGCGCTTCAGTTGCGTGCCCGGGCGCTATACAAAACTGACATTTAATTAATTAATTTTAATTCTTCATAGATTAAAAATGTTTTTCTATGAAAATGACTTTTTTTTTATAAGTTATTTATTTTTTATGTTTCAAATTTGTTTATTAAATTAATTTCTAACACAAGCCTGCTCAATCCCCTAATCGACTGACCTTGATCTAAATACTCGCTTCATGGAGACGGAACACGCACTGAAAAAATATTTTTTTCTCTCAAAAAGACTCATCTATATTTATTGAAAAACGAGAAATTTGGAAATGTCATCAAGTATTTAAATAAGAATTTCAGTATTTTGGTTGCTTTTTTTTCCAAAAGAACTCATACAAAATTCTGTTGAGGCAGAGAATGATATTTATGGATGAATATCATGGGCGGCGAACCTGGGGTCCAGAGCCCCCAATTTTTGGTAGTGAAGGGTTCCATCTTAATGTGAACCCCTCTACTTTAAAAAACGAAATATTAAATTTCTTGTTTTGATACGGCCATAATCGTCAACCATGGCATAAAACAGAATGTTTGTATAGTAAAACATTGTGAATATGTGTATTTTGAATGGTAGCTGTCTAAAACAAAACTATTTTTTGGTTACTTAAATACTCGTATCAAAATTGGGTTTTTTAAATATTTTTTTAAATTGGGGAAACCTAGACCCCAAGAACACCTCAGAATCGCCGCCCATACTGGGTAGGACTCCATACGATTAGCAGTAGATCGCCGTCTCTGATAATCACAGAAAAAAAGAGATTATTAGTGCAAAACTCATCAGATATGATTACTTTAAACTTAATTGGTCATTCATTAAACAATTTAAACGCAGTTTTATAATTAACAAGTTGTTTGAGAAACCATAACACGGTAGACGATACAATTGGAAAAGACAAAAAATTATTTACATGAAATAGACTTCTGAAATAAATATTCATAAATATTTGTATAAAAAGTTAAGTCATTGAATATATTTCCCGATAGCTACTTGATTTTCCTTTTATTTTTCGATTTGGATTTTTTCATCATTGTATCGTCTACCGTGTTATGGTTTCTCAAACAACTTGAACAAATATTCATGAAATAACCTAGTGAACCATAATCCAAGTGGACGTAAAGAATTTCCTATTTTTTTTATTTTTGTCTACTTATGCCCTCCCTATAAGAATTTAAATTTCTGTCAAATTTTAAAGAGATTTTATGAGATTTTTGCATTAGGATTTTCAACAAAATATAAAATAATTATGTAAGTCACTTAAATGATTAACGAAAATTTTATTTTTGCACAAAAATTATTTTTCAACGAAACTTTTATTCACGTTCATCGCATTTGGTCTAACTTAAACTTTTTTAATGGATTTTTTATTTATTCTATAATATTACTCAATGATACTTCCGAATTTCTATTAGATCAATCGCATTGAATATTTTATTATATTTTTTTGATAATAATAGTATTTTTATTGAAATATTATTTTGCAGTGTAAGAAATTCTTTACGTCCACTTGGATTATGGTTCACTAGGTTATTTCATGAATATTTAATATTGGAAGTTGGTATCGAAACCCCTCACCCCTACACCCAAAACACTAAATCAAAGATTCAGGCTTAAGCCTCTGCGTTTTCAAGTAAAAAAATCATTAGATAATTTAATTTAATCAAATTTTACGATAATAAGGTTACTTAATATAATACTTAATGTAATATAATATTATAAATATTAGAAAAAATATTTGTGCTGCCCACACCACACTGGGCTTAAGCAGTGGCATGAATAAAGTTCTGAAATTGGTTGAAACGGATATAAAGATATATAAGATTTTACAAAGTTTTATGATGGAAATAGACGTTTATAATAAAAAATTCTAATGTCTTTGGACATGCACTTGACATGTATCTCTAGCTAGTGGCTTCTGAGCTCAGCCAAACCCTGGGACCGATTCAATGATTTTCTTCTCTACCTTATCCAGAAGGCTGTTTTTTCTACAAAGACAACAAGTTTGGGGTTTTCCAACAACAATTCTCATTCACCACATTAATGATCCCACTGAGTTCTCAAGCCAGAACCTACATGTAAACAATCGCCTAGCCTGTCTAGTCAGAGAAGTTATGAAACATCCTAATTTCAAGTTGTTCTGTGATATTTTCTTAATTGAATGGGCACTTGGTGTCAGCTTTGGAGTAAGTCTATAAGTTATTTTGCATTATGCAGCCACTTCTCAAGACGGTTTCAGATAGACAAAAGAGAGACTAGGACATTGATAAAGAGGCCTTACCTATGGAGTACCAAATCAGTGAGCAGGCTTCTAAAATTGATGACATTCTTGTTCAAAACCTTGGAATGGAGAGACAATGAGTTTTAAATATCTAATTAAAAAAAAATTAATTTTAAAATTGAACAATAATCACTAGGGCACAGTTCATCAAAAAGATTAGTTTGTAAACCACTAATCCGTTAACCGATAATTATAATGAGTTAATTTATCCCATTTTAACAGAGGTAATCGTTACCCTTTGAAACGGTATATTTAATTTGAGAATAAGACAATACTAAACTTTTGAAAAAAAAGTTTACTTTAATACGTGCATGAGCACGTTTGCTCAAAAGTTTGTATTAAGAATGTCTTAAGACGTTAGAAAAAAAAATATAAGTATTTTAGAAAAATATAACGAATAAATTACACAAGCCAAAAAGAGATTTTTTTGTGTTTTGAATTTCAAAACTGATTCTAGCTATATTTAAGTTCTCAAAATTTTACTTAAAAATGCTTTTTTGACTTTTTCGATTTTTGCTTCGTAACAAAGAAATTGAAAATCGATTATTGAAACGGTAAATTAGAACAAAAACTGTGAATCTAATGACTGAAGCTCGCACTCAAACCATACAAACTTTTACATATCTGATGAATTGTTTAGCAGCAACCATCATGGCCGCCGCTTTTAACCTTTTATGATTTTGTTGAATAGTTTGTCTTCGGATCCAATAATTTTTGTTTTTTTTTAACTTCAAACAATAATAAAAAATATAATTTATATTGTTTATTGCTTTTTTTGTGTCGCTTGCCGAGGTTGGCTGTCGGAATTGAAATCTCCAAGTTTTTCTTTTAATTTTGTTTTTACAACCTAATTATCTTACATGTACACTATGAAGGTCGGACTTGGACGATTTTTCATTACCGGTCCCGTCCCGTTCCCGAAATTTGTTTTTCCGCCCCATCTCGTTCCTGATGGGACATCAGAATTTTGATTCCCGTCCCGTCCCGTTCCCGATGGGACATCAGAATTTTGATTCCCGTCCTGTCCCGTTCCCGCAACTCGATTCCCAGTCCCGACCTGTTCCAAAAACTTTTTTATTTATTATTTATTTTCACTGGTTCCAAACTTGCTAGTTCTAACCTTTCTTAAAATTTATGATTTGAAACTCAGAGAATATTTCTTTTAATAAATTTAAAAAAACAAGATTTAAATTTCAAATATTTATTGAAATGAAAGTATTGAAGTTAGTCATTGTTTTTGAGTAATTCAATCAAGGTTTTATTGCTTTTCACACGGGTTAAACCGTTAACAGTTTCAGCTTTCAAATGAGATGACTTTGGGTCTGAAGTTAAACGACCACATATTGAAAAATTCCGTTCACAGAGAATATAACTTGCAGATATACAAAATTTTGGCTATTTCTTGTAGTATTTGAAAATTGCTCAGTTTACTCAAATAAATAAAACATCTTTATAATCTTCACCTTTGTTGGGACGTAATTGTGAATATTTGTATAATTCATCCTCTTTTGACTTTTTTCTTCGTTCATTATTATTACTTCTTCAATAATGTTAGAAATATGTTTTTTGACAACATTCTTATTCTCCACAACTGCAAATATGGAATCATTCGTTTAATTTGATAGTATAATAATTATATTATAATTTTTACTTTATAAAAACAAACATAATAGGTCTAAATAACCATCATTTGTTTTTTTCTCAACGGCAATGCAGCTTGGTCTGGCTGTACAAAATAGAATTAAATTTTCTCTAATGAAAGTCTTGGTATTTATTTCTTTTCTATCCCAAACTTTTTTCCTATTATTCTTTCATACTGGGAATGCAACAGACATGCTGTCATATGAATAAGATCAATGGCATTTTTTCTTTTGTCAAAATGATCAACTGAGCAATCATTTGGAAATTAATCATTCAAATTCGAAGTATTAATTTATAAAATTAAAATAATATAACTGACCATTTTGATTTCATATGAAAAAATTTCATCATCACCATTTGTTCTAATCTCCCTAATCTTTGGACTCATCATAACAACTTCAAATGTAGTGTTGGAGATTTCGACATTGGCAATGGTGGCTTGGTTATACATTTATATTTCATTTAATACTTATTTTAAGTACGGAGTATCGATGAAATAAAGATTTCCATACTTAGGAGTTTGCTGAAAAATAATTGTTAAAGAATCCAATCCCAGTAACTGTTATTCCCGTTTTTCCCGTTCCCGATTTAAAAGTTGATTCCCGTTCCCGTTTTTTCCCGTTCCCGATTTTAATGTTGATTTCCGTTCCCGTTCCCGCCCCGAAAACCTATTTCCGGTTCCCGACTTTTCCCGTCCCGAAATTAATTTTCATTCCCGTTCCCGCGGGTACCCGTTCAGATCGGGTACCCGGTCCGACCTCTAGTACACTAGGGATTTTTTACTAAGTTTGTCCTCAACATTAGTGAAACCGACTTGGTCTACCAAACGTAGGATTTTCTACCATAATTTAACTAATGATAATGTTAGAAAATCTCATAATGTTAATATTTTGCATAACAATATTGAAAATAAATCTCACAATAACTTTCGACTTAATCATAAATCTAAAAATATTAACAAACCTAAAAATAACTATAATAGATTTAAATATGATACCAATATTATACCAAATAAAAATAATAATTTATCTCTAGGTTTAATTAATATTAGGTCTATTAATAATAAATCCTCAATTATAATCAACTTGATCAACCATTCTAAATATGAAATTTTAGGCCTAACAGAAACTTGGCATGAGTCTTCTGACTCTCCAAGCCTTCTTTCAGCCATTCCTCCAGGTGATACTTTTTCAGATGCATGCAGACCTCCACTATTTCCACTCTCTCATAAGCATTCCTCTTATGGTGGTCTCTGCTTGGTATATAAAAATTCACTTTCTGCTTCCTTTGATACTTCTTTCAAAAGTAACTCCTTTGAAACCCTAATATGTAGCTTCAAATTTCTCAAATTCATTATTATTCTCATATATCGTCCTCCTAGTGGCTCAATCTCTAAATTTATTGATGAGTTCTCTAACCTAACTGAATATGTCTTTTCCCTATCGACTCCTTTTTTCATCCTAGGTGACTTTAATCTTCATTATAATAAACCCACTGATACCTATGTTTCCAAATTCATCCAGATACTCAATACTTTCAACTTAACACAACATCTATCCACTCAAACCCATTCATCTGGAAATACTATTGATTTTTTAATAACTTCTTCACTTTCTAAAATATCTGATATATCTACCACCAAATTTCATTCTTCTGATCACTATATAATTAACTTCAAATATAATCTAAATAATAACCTTAATAATACTACTATCAAAATTTATAGCAGAAACTGGAAAAAATTTAATTAGGACACATTTACTCAACTTTTTAAATATTTTAGTTTTAATGGTTTCACTGATATTGATGAGTTTCTCATATATTTTAATGATTCTATTTCTTCAATTCTTGATCTCATTTTACCTTTAAACTTGCGCTCATGTCGTCTACTGTCGAAACGTCTCCGGGGTTCGACAGTGAATGTGCGACTCTGAAACGTGTTGCACGTAGACACGAGCGTAAGTTTAGGTCTCATAGTTCTTCCTTTAATTATAACCTTACTTGTCTTCTCTTAACCAATACAAATCTATATTATTCTCTAAGCACTGTAAATATTTTAGAATTTCTATAGTCAACGCTTCTTCTTCAAAGAATCGTTGGCAGTCACTTTCTAAATTACTAAATAAAAACCTTCCACCTCCTTCATCTTTCTCTTCTCAAGATTATCATAATTACATAACAAGTAAAGTAGAAACAATAAGGTCTAATTTTAACACTAATTCCTCTATTCCTAGCACTAATAATTATATTAAACATAGTGAATTTAATTTTGTCAGTTTTTCTCCAATTTCTCTACCTGACCTGTCCTTAATTATTAATTCAATGTCTACATCTACCTGTTCTCTTGACATAATTCCAACTTATTTGATTAAAGAATTGTCTGATATTTTTTACCCTATAATTCTTTTCATTGTTAATCTGTCTCTCTCTACATCTAAATTTCCCACTTTAAATAAAGCTTCTGTTATCATACCTACTTTAAAAAATAATTCATTAGACCCTACTCAAATTTCTAACTATAGACCTATTTCTAATCTATCATTCATATCTAAAATAATAGAAAAAGTAGTTTATCAACAAATCTACTCATATTTAAATGTTAACTCTCTTATCCCTTATTTATAATCGTTTAGGTCATAACTGTGAATCGTCCCTCTTAAAACTCTATAATGATCTTATTTACGCCTTTGATAATAAAAAATGTTCTGTACTTGTTTGCTTAGATTATTCGGCCGCTTTTGACACTGTAGACCACTCTTTATTACTACTATTACTTAAAAATAAGTTCAATATTAAGGATTCTTTGTTTTTATGGATTAAGTCATATTTATCTAATAGATCTGTTTATGTTTCTTTAAATCACTGTACCTCTACCCCATCTACTTACTCATATGGTGTTCCTCAAGGTTCTATTCTTGGTCCTTTGTTCTTTATTCTATACGTCTCTGAATTATCTTCTATTATTTCCTCTCATTCTCTAAACTCCCTATCCTATGCTGACGATTCGCAGTTATATTCGATATATCATCATATAATACTGTTATGTCATCTATATCTTCATGTCTATTATCTATTGAAAACTGGTCTAGCTCAATGTCTTTAAAATTGAATCCACTAAAGTTTGAACTTATATTTTTTGATAAAAATGGTAAACTAATTAATGGTCCATGTAATTTTTTCCCTCATACTATTGTTCCATCTAATCATATTCGTAGCTTTGACTCAAAATTAACCTTATCAAACCAAATTCTATCAGTTACTAAATCTTGCTATTTTCATCTCAGACGTATCAGACAATTATTACCTTACTGCGATGCCCCTTCTTTAAAGATGTTAGTCTCTTCACTTGTTTTATCTCGAATTGACTATTGTAACTCACTCTATTATAATTTACCTGAAACTACTTTAAAACCATTAAATAAAGTATTTAATTATGCAGCTAAAGTCGTTAGCCGTACTCCTATTTATCACCACATTACACCCTCTCTTATCTTATTACATTGGCTCCCCATCAAATTTAGGATTATATTTAAAATCTGTGTTTTTATGTTTAAATTAAAAAACTCCCCAGTATCCCCAATATACCTCAAATCATTAATAACTCACCCTCATAGAAATAATTCAAGATCATCCACTCAAAATCATTATTTCATCCCTTCCATTAATAACTCTTTTGCTAAACTTTCTTTCCATTATGCAGGTTCATACATTTGGAACTCATTACCTCCTCATTTAACTACTTCTAAATCATTATTTACTTTTCGTAAGGATCTGAAGACATATCTGTTTAACAAATTCATTTACGAGCGCTTTTGAATTTGAAGAAAGAGCGCTATAGAAATCTATTTGATTGATTGATTGATTGATATCTACAAGATAAAAAATTGTCACCGCGCTTTAGTGGAGTTTAAATAAAAACAAAAAACTATTTTTTTGTTTTATATAAAATCATGTTAATAAATTTTTTGTGTAAAAAGTAGCGAAATTTTTGCTCTAAAGAAAAAATATTTTTCAAATGGGAATAGTTCATCATCTTGTCTATGCTCGGCTGAGCTAATCCTTTAATCAAATCGACTCATTTGGATCCTTTGGTTTTTATGAATAATATGGTTTGGAAAAATGAAATTGATATAGAAAAAATTGTAATAGAAAATAATGCAAAAATAAATATATTTTAGTTTTTATACAAATGAATTTAATGTCACTAAACATTTTGAATTAAGTAGATTCAAGTTCATGATCATTCAGCTTAAAAGTCGTTTGAATAAGTAAAAATAATTTTTTTGAAATTAAAATAAATGTATAACAATTAATTTTATTTATACATTTAGAAATATTATTCAAAAATTTAAATGCATGTTACGTTATATGACGTTTTTATGACAATCTCTGAAGGAAAAGACGCATTACTGACCGATAATAAAGTTTGATGATTTATGAAGACGGAAGTATTTCAAGCAAGTGAGATTTTCAGAACACTTTTAATTTATTCTTCAAAATACCACTTATAACCCTTTACATTTTTTAAATAAATAATAAACATCACGATCATACGATATTGTAGTAGACCATCACCGACCTTTTTTTATAGCACTTAAAAGTCTTCCAAGTAGACTTCACAACTGAATTCTTCGGGAAAATGAACGACATTCTAGTCTTTTATGATAAAACGCTGTGGCAAAGTCATTACGTCGTGCCGCGGAAAAGAAGCATCCTCACATCTACTTTCGTCTACTTGAGGCTGATGATAAAGCGTTTTTCTTTGCACCCCAGATATCCCTAACCAATTTACTACGCTAGGCCGCAATACAAACAATCTAATCGAAAATTTTCATTTTGAGTGTGTACCAAGGAACCTCAGACACTCTGCCAGAAAAAGAAAAAGGCAGTCTATGTCATAAAATATGTGCTTTCAGTGAAACTATATTTATATATATTTTTTTTTTCTTAGAAAATCTTATTTATTGTAGCGGCATTATATGTATGAAATTAATGATCCCACTGAGTTCTCAAGCCAGAACCTACATGTAAACAATCGCCTAGCCTGTCTAGTCAGAGAAGTTATGAAACATCCTAATTTCAAGTTGTTCTGTGATATTTTCTTAATTGAATGGGCACTTGGTGTCAGCTTTGGAGTAAGTCTATAAGTTATTTTGCATTATGCAGCCACTTCTCAAGACGGTTTCAGATAGACAAAAGAGAGACTAGGACATTGATAAAGAGGCCTTACCTATGGAGTACCAAATCAGTGAGCAGGCTTCTAAAATTGATGACATTCTTGTTCAAAACCTTGGAATGGAGAGACAATGAGTTTTAAATATCTAATTAAAAAAAAATTAATTTTAAAATTGAACAATAATCACTAGGGCACAGTTCATCAAAAAGATTAGTTTGTAAACCACTAATCCGTTAACCGATAATTATAATGAGTTAATTTATCCCATTTTAACAGAGGTAATCGTTACCCTTTGAAACGGTATATTTAATTTGAGAATAAGACAATACTAAACTTTTGAAAAAAAAGTTTACTTTAATACGTGCATGAGCACGTTTGCTCAAAAGTTTGTATTAAGAATGTCTTAAGACGTTAGAAAAAAAAATATAAGTATTTTAGAAAAATATAACGAATAAATTACACAAGCCAAAAAGAGATTTTTTTGTGTTTTGAATTTCAAAACTGATTCTAGCTATATTTAAGTTCTCAAAATTTTACTTAAAAATGCTTTTTTGACTTTTTCGATTTTTGCTTCGTAACAAAGAAATTGAAAATCGATTATTGAAACGGTAAATTAGAACAAAAACTGTGAATCTAATGACTGAAGCTCGCACTCAAACCATACAAACTTTTACATATCTGATGAATTGTTTAGCAGCAACCATCATGGCCGCCGCTTTTAACCTTTTATGATTTTGTTGAATAGTTTGTCTTCGGATCCAATAATTTTTGTTTTTTTTTAACTTCAAACAATAATAAAAAATATAATTTATATTGTTTATTGCTTTTTTTGTGTCGCTTGCCGAGGTTGGCTGTCGGAATTGAAATCTCCAAGTTTTTCTTTTAATTTTGTTTTTACAACCTAATTATCTTACATGTACACTATGAAGGTCGGACTTGGACGATTTTTCATTACCGGTCCCGTCCCGTTCCCGAAATTTGTTTTTCCGCCCCATCTCGTTCCTGATGGGACATCAGAATTTTGATTCCCGTCCCGTCCCGTTCCCGATGGGACATCAGAATTTTGATTCCCGTCCTGTCCCGTTCCCGCAACTCGATTCCCAGTCCCGACCTGTTCCAAAAACTTTTTTATTTATTATTTATTTTCACTGGTTCCAAACTTGCTAGTTCTAACCTTTCTTAAAATTTATGATTTGAAACTCAGAGAATATTTCTTTTAATAAATTTAAAAAAACAAGATTTAAATTTCAAATATTTATTGAAATGAAAGTATTGAAGTTAGTCATTGTTTTTGAGTAATTCAATCAAGGTTTTATTGCTTTTCACACGGGTTAAACCGTTAACAGTTTCAGCTTTCAAATGAGATGACTTTGGGTCTGAAGTTAAACGACCACATATTGAAAAATTCCGTTCACAGAGAATATAACTTGCAGATATACAAAATTTTGGCTATTTCTTGTAGTATTTGAAAATTGCTCAGTTTACTCAAATAAATAAAACATCTTTATAATCTTCACCTTTGTTGGGACGTAATTGTGAATATTTGTATAATTCATCCTCTTTTGACTTTTTTCTTCGTTCATTATTATTACTTCTTCAATAATGTTAGAAATATGTTTTTTGACAACATTCTTATTCTCCACAACTGCAAATATGGAATCATTCGTTTAATTTGATAGTATAATAATTATATTATAATTTTTACTTTATAAAAACAAACATAATAGGTCTAAATAACCATCATTTGTTTTTTTCTCAACGGCAATGCAGCTTGGTCTGGCTGTACAAAATAGAATTAAATTTTCTCTAATGAAAGTCTTGGTATTTATTTCTTTTCTATCCCAAACTTTTTTCCTATTATTCTTTCATACTGGGAATGCAACAGACATGCTGTCATATGAATAAGATCAATGGCATTTTTTCTTTTGTCAAAATGATCAACTGAGCAATCATTTGGAAATTAATCATTCAAATTCGAAGTATTAATTTATAAAATTAAAATAATATAACTGACCATTTTGATTTCATATGAAAAAATTTCATCATCACCATTTGTTCTAATCTCCCTAATCTTTGGACTCATCATAACAACTTCAAATGTAGTGTTGGAGATTTCGACATTGGCAATGGTGGCTTGGTTATACATTTATATTTCATTTAATACTTATTTTAAGTACGGAGTATCGATGAAATAAAGATTTCCATACTTAGGAGTTTGCTGAAAAATAATTGTTAAAGAATCCAATCCCAGTAACTGTTATTCCCGTTTTTCCCGTTCCCGATTTAAAAGTTGATTCCCGTTCCCGTTTTTTCCCGTTCCCGATTTTAATGTTGATTTCCGTTCCCGTTCCCGCCCCGAAAACCTATTTCCGGTTCCCGACTTTTCCCGTCCCGAAATTAATTTTCATTCCCGTTCCCGCGGGTACCCGTTCAGATCGGGTACCCGGTCCGACCTCTAGTACACTAGGGATTTTTTACTAAGTTTGTCCTCAACATTAGTGAAACCGACTTGGTCTACCAAACGTAGGATTTTCTACCATAATTTAACTAATGATAATGTTAGAAAATCTCATAATGTTAATATTTTGCATAACAATATTGAAAATAAATCTCACAATAACTTTCGACTTAATCATAAATCTAAAAATATTAACAAACCTAAAAATAACTATAATAGATTTAAATATGATACCAATATTATACCAAATAAAAATAATAATTTATCTCTAGGTTTAATTAATATTAGGTCTATTAATAATAAATCCTCAATTATAATCAACTTGATCAACCATTCTAAATATGAAATTTTAGGCCTAACAGAAACTTGGCATGAGTCTTCTGACTCTCCAAGCCTTCTTTCAGCCATTCCTCCAGGTGATACTTTTTCAGATGCATGCAGACCTCCACTATTTCCACTCTCTCATAAGCATTCCTCTTATGGTGGTCTCTGCTTGGTATATAAAAATTCACTTTCTGCTTCCTTTGATACTTCTTTCAAAAGTAACTCCTTTGAAACCCTAATATGTAGCTTCAAATTTCTCAAATTCATTATTATTCTCATATATCGTCCTCCTAGTGGCTCAATCTCTAAATTTATTGATGAGTTCTCTAACCTAACTGAATATGTCTTTTCCCTATCGACTCCTTTTTTCATCCTAGGTGACTTTAATCTTCATTATAATAAACCCACTGATACCTATGTTTCCAAATTCATCCAGATACTCAATACTTTCAACTTAACACAACATCTATCCACTCAAACCCATTCATCTGGAAATACTATTGATTTTTTAATAACTTCTTCACTTTCTAAAATATCTGATATATCTACCACCAAATTTCATTCTTCTGATCACTATATAATTAACTTCAAATATAATCTAAATAATAACCTTAATAATACTACTATCAAAATTTATAGCAGAAACTGGAAAAAATTTAATTAGGACACATTTACTCAACTTTTTAAATATTTTAGTTTTAATGGTTTCACTGATATTGATGAGTTTCTCATATATTTTAATGATTCTATTTCTTCAATTCTTGATCTCATTTTACCTTTAAACTTGCGCTCATGTCGTCTACTGTCGAAACGTCTCCGGGGTTCGACAGTGAATGTGCGACTCTGAAACGTGTTGCACGTAGACACGAGCGTAAGTTTAGGTCTCATAGTTCTTCCTTTAATTATAACCTTACTTGTCTTCTCTTAACCAATACAAATCTATATTATTCTCTAAGCACTGTAAATATTTTAGAATTTCTATAGTCAACGCTTCTTCTTCAAAGAATCGTTGGCAGTCACTTTCTAAATTACTAAATAAAAACCTTCCACCTCCTTCATCTTTCTCTTCTCAAGATTATCATAATTACATAACAAGTAAAGTAGAAACAATAAGGTCTAATTTTAACACTAATTCCTCTATTCCTAGCACTAATAATTATATTAAACATAGTGAATTTAATTTTGTCAGTTTTTCTCCAATTTCTCTACCTGACCTGTCCTTAATTATTAATTCAATGTCTACATCTACCTGTTCTCTTGACATAATTCCAACTTATTTGATTAAAGAATTGTCTGATATTTTTTACCCTATAATTCTTTTCATTGTTAATCTGTCTCTCTCTACATCTAAATTTCCCACTTTAAATAAAGCTTCTGTTATCATACCTACTTTAAAAAATAATTCATTAGACCCTACTCAAATTTCTAACTATAGACCTATTTCTAATCTATCATTCATATCTAAAATAATAGAAAAAGTAGTTTATCAACAAATCTACTCATATTTAAATGTTAACTCTCTTATCCCTTATTTATAATCGTTTAGGTCATAACTGTGAATCGTCCCTCTTAAAACTCTATAATGATCTTATTTACGCCTTTGATAATAAAAAATGTTCTGTACTTGTTTGCTTAGATTATTCGGCCGCTTTTGACACTGTAGACCACTCTTTATTACTACTATTACTTAAAAATACGTTCAATATTAAGGATTCTTTGTTTTTATGGATTAAGTCATATTTATCTAATAGATCTGTTTATGTTTCTTTAAATCACTGTACCTCTACCCCATCTACTTACTCATATGGTGTTCCTCAAGGTTCTATTCTTGGTCCTTTGTTCTTTATTCTATACGTCTCTGAATTATCTTCTATTATTTCCTCTCATTCTCTAAACTCCCTATCCTATGCTGACGATTCGCAGTTATATTCGATATATCATCATATAATACTGTTATGTCATCTATATCTTCATGTCTATTATCTATTGAAAACTGGTCTAGCTCAATGTCTTTAAAATTGAATCCACTAAAGTTTGAACTTATATTTTTTGATAAAAATGGTAAACTAATTAATGGTCCATGTAATTTTTCCCCTCATACTATTGTTCCATCTAATCATATTCGTAGCTTTGACTCAAAATTAACCTTATCAAACCAAATTCTATCAGTTACTAAATCTTGCTATTTTCATCTCAGACGTATCAGACAATTATTACCTTACTGCGATGCCCCTTCTTTAAAGATGTTAGTCTCTTCACTTGTTTTATCTCGAATTGACTATTGTAACTCACTCTATTATAATTTACCTGAAACTACTTTAAAACCATTAAATAAAGTATTTAATTATGCAGCTAAAGTCGTTAGCCGTACTCCTATTTATCACCACATTACACCCTCTCTTATCTTATTACATTGGCTCCCCATCAAATTTAGGATTATATTTAAAATCTGTGTTTTTATGTTTAAATTAAAAAACTCCCCAGTATCCCCAATATACCTCAAATCATTAATAACTCACCCTCATAGAAATAATTCAAGATCATCCACTCAAAATCATTATTTCATCCCTTCCATTAATAACTCTTTTGCTAAACTTTCTTTCCATTATGCAGGTTCATACATTTGGAACTCATTACCTCCTCATTTAACTACTTCTAAATCATTATTTACTTTTCGTAAGGATCTGAAGACATATCTGTTTAACAAATTCATTTACGAGCGCTTTTGAATTTGAAGAAAGAGCGCTATAGAAATCTATTTGATTGATTGATTGATTGATATCTACAAGATAAAAAATTGTCACCGCGCTTTAGTGGAGTTTAAATAAAAACAAAAAACTATTTTTTTGTTTTATATAAAATCATGTTAATAAATTTTTTGTGTAAAAAGTAGCGAAATTTTTGCTCTAAAGAAAAAATATTTTTCAAATGGGAATAGTTCATCATCTTGTCTATGCTCGGCTGAGCTAATCCTTTAATCAAATCGACTCATTTGGATCCTTTGGTTTTTATGAATAATATGGTTTGGAAAAATGAAATTGATATAGAAAAAATTGTAATAGAAAATAATGCAAAAATAAATATATTTTAGTTTTTATACAAATGAATTTAATGTCACTAAACATTTTGAATTAAGTAGATTCAAGTTCATGATCATTCAGCTTAAAAGTCGTTTGAATAAGTAAAAATAATTTTTTTGAAATTAAAATAAATGTATAACAATTAATTTTATTTATACATTTAGAAATATTATTCAAAAATTTAAATGCATGTTACGTTATATGACGTTTTTATGACAATCTCTGAAGGAAAAGACGCATTACTGACCGATAATAAAGTTTGATGATTTATGAAGACGGAAGTATTTCAAGCAAGTGAGATTTTCAGAACACTTTTAATTTATTCTTCAAAATACCACTTATAACCCTTTACATTTTTTAAATAAATAATAAACATCATGATCATACGATATTGTAGTAGACCATCACCGACCTTTTTTTATAGCACTTAAAAGTCTTCCAAGTAGACTTCACAACTGAATTCTTCGGGAAAATGAACGACATTCTAGTCTTTTATGATAAAACGCTGTGGCAAAGTCATTACGTCGTGCCGCGGAAAAGAAGCATCCTCACATCTACTTTCGTCTACTTGAGGCTGATGATAAAGCGTTTTTCTTTGCACCCCAGATATCCCTAACCAATTTACTACGCTAGGCCGCAATACAAACAATCTAATCGAAAATTTTCATTTTGAGTGTGTACCAAGGAACCTCAGACACTCTGCCAGAAAAAGAAAAAGGCAGTCTATGTCATAAAATATGTGCTTTCAGTGAAATTATATTTATATATATATTTTTTTTCTTAGAAAATCTTATTTATTGTAGCGGCATTATATGTATGAAATAAAAATTATTACATTAATTTTTTTTCTATGCATAATCTTAATTCGTCTTATATGTATTGAAATCAGGATTAAAAAGTTTGAGTTATAGATAATAATTACATTTTAACTTAAGATTTCAAAATATTCAATGAAATGAAAAATAAGGTTGATAGTAATAAAAAAATAGTTAAGAAATTCAATAATAATAAGAAACTTAGAATTTATTAAAAAGTCACAATCAAAAGTTAATTGAAGATTGGATTGCCTGATTTACTGTGGAAGAAGGTTACTTTTTTTAAATTACATTTTTAACTAATTCAGAATTGAACTAAAAATGACGATTATGAAAACCAAAAAAATTAGAAACAAATTTTATATATTATCCAATTTACCAACTTTTGATTTGACTTTGAACATTAATTATTAGGGGGAAGGTGTACACATTCGATACGTGTACACATTCGATCAGTGCACACATTCAATCAGTGTACACATTCGATTAATGTACACAGTCGATCAGTGTACACATTCGATCATTGCGTTTTCATCGAAGGCATTAGTACTTTTTCAAATATGATGTGTCACCTGGACGACACTATATGTGACCTCATTATATATCCTAATTTTGACATAATTCTTTTGCGGATAAAAAAATAAGAGTATTTATCAATTTCAAGGGCTAAAAAGTAAATATTTTACATCATCTAACGAACAAAGCTATGCATAAAGTAGGCACAGTTGAAAATTCATAGTTAGCATTATTTATATATTATTCTATACTTTATCGTGTGTATCTATTATATTTCGTGTTAAAAATAATCATGAAAGTTATAGCCAATATACCAATCATAGGCATAGATGTACACAATCGATCATCCAAAGTCCGTACACCGTCAATCATTTATAGCTTTTTTATCCAATAATTTTTAAAAATTATATAATAACATTATTTTTTAAAGTTTTTCGCACTTGTTATTTGTTAAATAAAAATCTTATGTGAAAAAAGTTAATATACTTTTGTGCAGCGCTTTTTAACAAAATATTTGTTTAATATCGTCTTTGAATAGTTCTCGTAGTATGTTTTACAAGTTTCTGGCTTATCTTTTGAGTTATATAATTCATTTTCATTCATTTAAAATGGGTAGAAAAGTAGCTGTTGAAAGAAAAGAAGGGAAAGTCTTATCAGAATCTATGAAACAGGCTGAAGCAACTGTTCTGAACAATCTGAAATTTATAGATTATCTAAACTTTATAATATACTTTTTATTCTTATGTAGACAAAGCAAAGATGTTGGGGTGGATAACATGGAGATTGAGGCCAACTACAGTGTGCGAAAGATTTTCTCTGTTGATCAAGAGACTTTAATACGTAATTATTTAGTAAAATCTAGTGAATATCATCATGGGTTATCATGAAAAGAGGCCAGAAAATAAGCTTTTGATTTTGCTGTACAAACCATGTAAAACATCCACCATATTGGGATGCAAACAAAACTACGGGAAAAGACTGGTATGACCAATTCATGCACAGACACCCGGATTTATTTCTTCGTAAACCAGAAAAGACCAGCGCTAAGTTTCAACCAACATAATGTCCTAAGGTTTTATAATAACTTAGATTCTGTTTATAAACGCTACAATTTTGAACCCCAAAACATATACAACTGTGATGAGACAGTGTATACGACATTTGAAAAAAACAAATGTAAGAGTGATAGCAGCCAAAGCAAATTGTCAGGTTGGGCGGGTTACGTGAGCATAAAGAGGACATGTTGTTACAGGGTGCTGCACGATCAATGCCGTAGGAACCACTGTTCCACCTTTAAAGCCTTTTCCTGAGTCAAGTTAGATATGGAAAACCCCATCATAAAAAAAATTGTGACACCTAAAGCAGTTAATTATAGAAAAAAATTAGCTGGAAAATGAAAGTGGAACTGCTTAAAACTTGAGACTTTTTTTTTTCGTTGAAAAACTTTCTTTGATTTTAGCCTTTGAATAAATCATCTATATTTTTTTCTAAAACTAAAACTTGAAATTTTTTTATGTTTTCATTTATCAGTCATTGAAAAACATACTTGAAAACATTTATTTATTAGTTAGTGAAAAAACTTTCGTTGAACTAAACCTTGAAACATCTATATTTTTTCATTTATTTTTTTTCTAATATGAGAATAAATGTTGAATAACTTGTGTCTACATAAGAACAGTTTCCTAGATAAATTTGAATGTTAAAAGTTTTTCAAATCAGTATTCAATTGCAATAATTTATGTGAGTATTTCATTTTCTAATAATAATTAATTTGAGGCTTGGAAAACTTAAATTTGTGGTGCTTGTAGTACTGATCGACTGTGTACGTACATGTGATCGACTGTATACACCGGCCGTATACAGTCGATCATTTTCGGGAGTCCATTTGAACTCCATTTGACTCAAAACCATTTTAACTAGATAAATGACTTAAGTAGAAAATAAAGTCTTAATGATGAATTTATAAAATGAATAATTTATTTAAAATTTTATCTTTAAACCTTTCAAGTTATTAACATTAAACAAAATGATCCACTGTGTACACCTTCCCCTTATTTTATCTATTATAGTCAGTGATTGTTGATTAAAACTCACTGCTTTGGAAATAAATTAGGCTGTGTGCAGCTTTTGTTGTTTAATGAAATAGTTGTACAAATAATAATAATTATTATTACATAAATTTAGCAAATGTTATAGATATCTGTCTCAAAAGTTACTCAAAGATTGAAATACTATTCAATATCAGCTTTTTTTCAAATTATGAAAAAGTTAAACCAGCTCAAACCATATGGAAAAAAAGTAGGGAATTTTTAACAAATCCCAAACATTTAAAAAAAAGTTTTTATTAAAAACAAGACCATGGCTCAAGTATTTATAATAAATGACTCAGTTTTTTGGTTTACATGTCGCATATATGACAAGGGGATAATTGAGAGAAAGATACAGTTTTTATTTCTATTTCAGAAAGCTAAAAATGTTTTATAGAAATATTCAAATGACAAAATCAGTCTCACCACTTCTCTTTTCAAGAAAAACAGTTTTTATAAAAATAAATTTAACCTTTTATTCGTATGTCGAAATAAGATGATGATGTAACTACAGAAGAATACAAATAGGTACAACAGGTTGTTGACATGCTTATAAGCCAGATTATTTTTTTATGAATTTTGTGTGTATATTTGATGATGATAATTATGGGATGTATAGTAAATACCTTTTTTTACATAAACATAAACAATATATTAAAGTTAAAAAATTAAAATAATAGTTTATTGAAATCAAAAATTAGTTAACTAAAATAATTATTTAACTAAAATAACTAGTTAACTAAAATAATTAGTTAACTAAAATAATTAGTTAACTAAAATAATTAGTTAACTAAAATAATTAGTTAACTAAAATAATTAGTTAACTAAAATAATTAGTTAACTAAAATAATTAGTTAACTAAATAATTAATCAGTTAACTAAAATAAGTATTGAGTGATTAAAATGAATATAGTCCTTTGGTTACATGTTTTCAAAGGTGTTTATTATGCAATTCTATAATTATGTCAACACTAAATCATCTATGCAAAAGATTATATTATTTTTTTAGTAATCAACGATGATAATGAATTAACTCTTTTTACTGAATATTTGAAATAAAAATGATGATAAAACAATCTTATACTCTGAAGAAGTTTTGTATCTGAAAAAAATTGCAATTATATAAATATTAATTAGTTTAATGAAAGATGATTCAAATGTTTAAATTAAATAAACTTTATGAAACTTTTTTGTCTGATACAGGTGTAATTAAATAATATTTACATAAAATACAAGTATTTCATGAAATAGGTCCAATTTTGTCAAAACTAAGTGACAGAAATGCATCATACATTATTGCAGCAGCAGCCAAATCTCTTGGACACAACCCTTCAAATATAAACATCAAAGAATCATTGCTACAGTTTTTTTGTTGTTAGTGCGTAACAAAAATTCAATATTTTTTTAATGAATTAGACTTATTTATAGTGCTTCCTATTCGTATTTATTTTTATACATTTTTTTCACTATTTAAATGTTATTATTATTTTATATTTTTTATGTTTAAGTTGCTTAAAAAATCGAAAAATTTTTAATTTTTCATTTTAAACAAATAACATTCATTATATATATGATAATTGTGAGAAATAAAAAACAAATTTTATTGAAATATAATGATCTTATCTTATGTTTTTATTAGAAGGTAGATTCCAATGTTGAAATTTCAAAGTGACAAAAAAAAAGAAAAAAAAATCAATATTTTTTTAATGAGTTACACTTATTTGTAATGCTTTCTTTTCGTATTTATTTTTATACATTTTTTTCACATTTATTAAATTTATTTCATTTTTTCTTTTGTTATGTTCATGTTGATAAAAAAATCGAGAAAGCTTGTGGCTCAAAAGAGTTCTTGCAGCTCGATATATGCATTGAGATCAAACGTACGTAAACTTGTTGATGTGATTTTTCCATGAAGGTTAAAAAATTCTGAAAGCTTGGGAGTTATTTTGTCTATCTGCGTTGTTTTTTATATACTTTATATAAAAATTTACATATGAAAAGAGTGTAGTGGTCTAGTGGTGCTCTATTTCTTCTAAGAGTTAGTGTTATTTTGGTGGGATCTCTATGTTCTGTGTTGATATATGAAATGTTTCATTAGATAAAACCCGATGGCCATCCAGAGAAAATATCATTGTTCTATGGCCTATTAACAAATTCTTCACCCTCCCCCAACAAAAACAATAATCGATTCGAAATAATTTTTGCATAGATTTTCTAGAATCTCAACGCATTTAAGTGACAATACAAATTAAACCCACGCTAGTTAGACAAATGCTAAGCGTTTTACCCTAGGCAATTCTGCTTTTGAAATTTTAGATGTCAAAGATTTATGTTTTCAAAACTACCCTTTGAACTAAGAAAGAAAAAAAACACATGTTTCCAAACCTTCTCGTTGTACTAGGAAACTGGAAAAAGACTTATTTATAGATTTAAATGATACATCCATGAATAGATAATTTATTTGTTATTATATTATATCTAAATTAATGTTTAAAAAAATTTCAAGCTAGAAATTGAAACCTCATTATTTTTTTGGCAATGGCTGAGAATTCATAATCCGTGCCCTCTACAACAAGATTCGGGGTTTTCCAGGGTTTTAGAAAAAACCCTGAATGATCATTATCGATCGTTCAATTTATTTTCAAAATGTAATCTAACTGTTTAACAAATAATTAACGTTAACTTTTATTTTTATAATTCACTTGATGTTATAATTTGTTTTTGTCTTCATGCTTCAGTTACAAAAATAAATTTTCAAAAAAAATATTCATCAAAATTTCTTTGGTTAGCGGCTGCCATTTTGGCGGCCGCTTAAATAAATTTGTAGAATAAACGGTTTTGGGTATAATACATTAAAATTTTAGAATCTTAAGTCTAAATAAAAATTACATTTAATTAATTAGAATGTTTTTTGTGCGAATGTTGGTTGTTTTGAATCTGTCGAGAAATGGCCGCAGCAGACCAAGATGGCTGCAGGGAATCAAGTGTGCTGCGACATAAAGAAGAAAACCTTCCATAGCAGCAGCAGTTCCAATGCTGGCAAGGACTTCTCCTTCACCCTCTATCGCAGCCTCGGCACCAGTGGCAAGACAGAAAATTGATAAGAATGATGATTGTGTTTTATGGTTCTGAGGATGATGTGTTGATGATTGTGCTGTGGTATGAGTGTTGGTACTGTAGTGATGATTAAATTTTTTTGGTGGTGATAGTGATTTTTTGGCGGTGTGGGTGAGGTTGGATTATTGTGGTTGATTGTTTTTTTTCTATTTAAATTGATATCTATTGGTAGTGGTCTAAAAACCGTTTTATTTAACAAATTTATTTGAAAAGCGCTTTTGTTCACTTAGTAAAGGGCGCTATACAAATCATTAGTGATTGATTGAAAACCCTATATTAATCAATAAAAATGCATTAGTTGAAATTTTCAGACAATAAATCATTTAAAATAGTTTCAACTTTTCATTGATATTTGATGAACTTTTTCACCCAATTAAACATGTTTATGGTATGAAAAGGTTTCATCCTAGGAGAAATGAATATATTATCAAGAAAATGAATTTTCAAAAGAATAAACTCTTTAGCATAAACTTTTCGAAGAGGAATTTTTTGGATGAAACCTTGAAGTTAGTGTTAGAATCTATCTTGTAAAATATGATTCAACATAATGTTTTAATAACCTTTCTCAAGTATTGTATCACAAAAATATTATTTTAATTAGAGATTTAGAGTTTAAGTATTTTTTAAACATTTTCTTTGTCACTTAAGAACCTAAATTTTTTTACACGTATCTACATAAATTATAGTAGACTAGTGTATTAAGCAAGCAAGTTTTAAATTTTTTTATAGTTATTTAATTTGAAATACACGATCTGATAGTTTTAAAAAAATCTATTTTAAAGCGTCTCTTTTTTTTTAGTTATCTTTGATATGATAGGTTATTGAATTTTTTCTAATTCTCAACTATTCGTTGCTCAAATCATACCTAATTAATATTTTTTGATTATTTGAACCTATTTTTGAAGTTATTCAAACTTTAGATTATAAATGTGAGACAGCAATGATTAGGAGGTAAATGAAAAAACTCATAAAGATTTTTGAGTGAATAATAATAATTTTTTTATTTATATAGCACCTGGTCACGCATGAAGCACTCATTTTTTTTGTATAGCATACAGAAAAAAGCAATGTTACAAAAGATCTTGTATTATTTTGAAGTTGTCTTTGAGACATGAAGAAGCCTTTATCAAAGTCTTTCTATTCATAAAACTTCATCATGTAAATTTTTTTGAATTGCTTAAAACTAAGCATGATTTAAAATATTTTCATTTTGTTTCGCAATGAAGATCTTTACAAAAGTATAAGAATGTTTCAAAAAATTTAAGAATTTTCTGCCAATCAAATTATTTAAAAATTTGTTTTTATGTTCTTGAATTTTTATTGATTAACACTTTAAAAATAAAGGTATACAAAATATTTTTTATGAAAACAAATTTATATTACCTACTCATTATCTTAAAATGGTTATATGATCTATTTTTCTAGAAAGAGTTGTAGAAACCTTTTAATAAATATGACCTTATTTCAAGCCGACAGTGTAATTGTCGTAGAGATACAATACTAGTTTGCATGACTTTCAAAAGTTGTTTCCTATTCAAAAGCTACAATTTTATAACAAATTGTGCTGAAAAATAAAAAAAGTTGTTTGAACTTTGAGAGTTTCACATAGCATCGAAATTGTTGTTACACTGAAAAAATCGTTTTAAATTTAATAAAATTTTCAATGTTGTTACAAATAATTCAAATAATGTACTTTTTAAAAAATATTTGGGTTTTTTTGCTTGATTGCAGATTAGAGGTCGGACCGGGTACCCGATCTGACCGGGTACCCGCGGGTACCCACGGGACTCTCGCGGGAACGGGAATGAAAATTAATTTCGGGACGGGAAAAGTCGGGAACCGAGAATAGCTTTTCGGGACGGGAACGGGAATCAACATTCAAATCGGGAACGGGAAAAGACGGGAACGGGAAAAGACGGGAACGGGAATCAACTTTAAAATAGGGAACGGGAAAAACGGGAATAACAGTTATTAGGATTGAATTCTTTAAAATTTTTCAGCAAACTTCTAAGTATGGAAATCTTTATCTCATCGATACTCCGTACTTAAAATAAGTATTAAATGCAATAGAAATGTATAACGAAGCCACCATTGCCAATGTCAAAATCTCCAACACTACATTTGAAGTTGTTATGGTGAGTCCAAATATTAGGAAGATTAGAACAACTGGGAGATGATGAAAACTTGTCAGATAAAATCAAAATGGTCAGTTCTATTATTTTCACTTTATAAATTAATAATTTGAATTTGAATGATTAATTTCCAAATAATTTTTCAGTTGATCATTTCGACGAAATAAAAGATGCCCATTGATCTTATTCATATGACAGCATGTCTGTTGCATCCCCAGTATGAAAGAATAATAGGAAAAAAGTTTGGGATAGAAAAGAAATAAATACTAAGACTTTCATTAGAGAAAATTTAATTATATTTTGTACAGCCAGACCAAGCTGCAGTGCCGTTGAGAAAAAAAACAAATGATGGTTATTTAGACCTATTATGTTTGTTTTTATAACGTAAAAATTATAATAAAATTATTATACTATCAAATTATACGAATGATTTTATATTTGCAGTTGTGGAGAATAAGAATGTTGTCAAAAAACATATTTCTAACATTCTTGAAGAATTAATAATAATAAACGAAGAAAGTTGAAGATTATAAAGATGTTTTATTTTATTTGATTAAAATGAGCAATTTTCAAATACTACAAGAAGTAGCCAAAATTTTGTTTATTATATCTGCAAGTTATATTCCTTGTAAACGGAATTTTTCAATATGTGGTTGTTCAACTTCAGACCCAAAATCATCTCATTTGAAAGCTGAAACTCTTAAACGGGTTTAACCCGTGTGAAAAGCAATAAAGACTTGATTGAAATACTCAAAATCAATGACTAACTTTCATTTCGATAAATATTTGAAAGTTAAATAGTGTTTTTTTTATTTGATTAAAATAAATATTCTCTGACTTTCAAATAATAAATTTGAAGAAATGTTAGAACTAGAAAGTTTGGGACCAGTGAAAACGGCAGGGAAAATGAATAAAAAAACAAAAAGTTTCGAGAACGGGTCGGGACCGGGAATCGAGTTGCGGGAACGGGACGGGACGGGAATCAAAATTCTGATGTTCCATCGGGAACGGGACGGGACGGGAAAACAAATTTCGGGAACGGGACGGGACGGGAATCAAAATTCTGCTGTCCCATCGGGAATGGGACGGGACGGGAAAACAAATTTCGGGAACGGGACGGGACCGGGAATGAAAAAGCGTCCATGTCCGACCTCTATTGCAGATATGGCGTTAGTACTGAAAAAACATTGAACAGAAAAACGGCTAAAATCTTGAATAAACTCTGAAAAGAGACCTAATAGTATACAGAATCAGTAAATTTTTCATCATTTAAAGTCATAATTAAAGTTATCAAATGGGTGAAATCATATACGCTAATATTTTCTCGCTAAATAACATCAAAATATGCTATTTAGCAAGAATCTTCTTTCATCCAAACAATTACTTTTAAGATAAATCTTTTTGAGATACCACTGTAATGAAGGTTATTCAGCAAGAGGGATAACCCTAAGCGCGTAAAAATCATTGACTTTGGTCTTTGAATTAGTTATGCATGGCAATCATACCACATCAACTATTTTTCATTAAAAACTTTATGTATCTTTGAAGAAAGTTTTAAACTGAATTGTCTTTACATAGGTGGCCGTGGATTTGTGATATTGATAGAAGATAATGGATTCGATAAAAACAGACTCAAGAAAGTAGCGAAGATGAGATAAAAAAAACAGAAAAAAATGAAAACTAAATTAAACTTTTTTCTGATTTTTGGAAAGTGTATAAGAAAGATTGTGTGGCTAGAGAAAAGTCTTTAGAACGGATAGTATGATGAATGAGTGGGTAAACAAATAATGATTACATAGGTAAAAGATTAAAAAGATAAGTGCATGAGTGTGTGAATGCAATAAAAGAAAAGTTAAAATCGATATGCAAATGTAAATTGAAATTTGTAAAACTAATAAAAAGCTTGGCTTATTTCAAAATGTATAATGATTCTGTTTTCTTATCGGAATTGAAGCCTTTAAAACTCTAAGCTTAATTATAGAAACCTTCCAAAAATTTTACAAAAAAATGTTTAACAAAGTTTTTTTAAATATCTAAATTGATCAATAATAAATTCTAAATTAATGTTTAAATTGTGTTATGAAAATTCCATTTAAAGAGTATCTAATTATTTAATGAATTGTCAACTAACTTTTTTTCTATAAATTGTATCTAATTATAAGTAAATTATTGACAAAAATTAAAGAACAGAAAGTGAAAAAACAAAACAACTTATATATATTTTCTTTAAAGACAAATATAATCGCATTCATCAAAGCAAAACTGCAAAAAAAGTCAAAACCTATTTAGGTTTTCATGACCAACATTGTGTGTTAAGAATAGAATATTTTTCTTTTTTATTAAAGAGATTAGTCATTCATACTTTTAATTAATTCTTTAATATCAATGTTAATTCAAATGAAAATATTTTTTTCAATTTTGTAATGTCATTCGTCGACATTTAGTCAAAGTGTTATTTTATTAAAGTTCCTTTTAATAAAATTGAAATTTTGAAAATTAATTTTACATTTTTTCATAATCATTAATAATTATAAGTAGAGTTCAAAAAAATAAAATAAACAGTTTTTTAATGATTTCATTTTACTTATTCTATCCAGAAATGTCCATTGTTATTGAAAGTCTTTCATTATTCAAAGTTTGTTTAAGTTGAAAAAATGAAAATTAATGAAGACGATGAGAAAGAAAAATGTTCAAAATGACTGAAATTGAAATTTTTTTATTTTTATTTTGACATATTTTTTTATTTTTCAGTATCGAATTATGCAAAAAAAAAATGTATTCTGATTTCATCAAGTATTCATAATAATAATCAAATTCAAAATTAAAATATGCAAAATTTAGACATTTCTTAACTTTTGGCTTAAAAAAATACGCCAATTGTTATAATGTTGAGTAATAAATATTGGGAAGGTTGGTGCGGTAAATGAAATTAAGAAAAAAAGTAAAGTATTTTTCACGAATTACATAAAATGCGATAATCTTCATGGAGAAAATGATATATACTGCAACCTTAACGTCGCTGTTGCATGCGATGAAAGTTATTTTCAATATTATTATCATAATTGTTATTATAATCTTATAGTTTTTGTTTTTATAAATATTTATTAATTGGTATACCACACTTTTAGTTATTAATCCTTTTTAAAAAAATCTTTATTGAATTTCTTTGAAAAGCCTATTTTGACTTTTATGGCGGTGAAAGGTTTTCATCATGGCAGTATTTTGCATTAAAACATCAAAGGCAATTTATGAAAAAGTTTTTTTACGATTCAGCTTGAAATTCAGACTATGATTTTTCATCCAAGAACGATTCAGTATAAATTAATGATAAAAGAAATGAATGAAATAAACATTTATATTCAACGAATTACTTACACAAATAAAGCTAACAAGTCAGAAATGTACAGCAAATAAATAAATACACTTTTTTCTATAGTTCTAAAAATTTAATTTTAAATATTATGTATAAGAATTATACATTTTTTTATACTTTAACTTAAATTAAAAACTACAAAGTTAAAGTTTCGTTTACTTATTTTACTTCATTCTTCACATTTATTACTACAACTTCACATAGAAACTATGAAATAAATTATTTTACAGTTCAAATAAATAGTTAGTATTTCTAATATTTTTGTATACCGTTTCGACTCGCTTTATGCATTTTCGATAATTTTTTTCCATTTTTGTTTTTTCAGTGAATAAAATCTTTCGCAAAAATCATTTTTAACAATATATCTCTTAAAATATTCTTTAGGTAGTTTAATGATGGCATATTGGGCGCTGGGAAAGCTTAGCAGTGAGACGCTTGGTGCTCCACTCACTAGCGTGGGCTCGATTCCTAACGTCACCAAAGTGCGTCATACTCCAGAGAAGCCCTGTACTTCATGGGGAGAAAAGATGAATAAGACATTTCATAGAATAAATTTAAATCCACTTCTGCCAAAACTCGTTTAAAAATGTGCATTAATAATTTCAACCAATTGCAGAACTTTATTCATGCCACTTCTGAAGCCCAGTGTAGTGTGGGTGGCACAAATATTTTTTAATAATATTTATTATATTCTATTATATTAATCATTTTATAAAGTAACCTTATTATCGTAAAAGTTGAGTAAATTAAATTATAAAATGAATATTTTCATTTGAAAACGCTGAGGTTTAAGCCTAAATCTTCGACTTAAGTTTTTTGGGTGTGGGGGAGAGTTTTCATCAAAAGTACCAACTTCCAATATTAAATATTCATGAAATAACTTAGTGAATCATATTCCAATTGGACCAAATTGCAAGTAAAACTATTGAGCATGTTACGTATTTTTCACCCCTAGAAGTTCTACTGAAATCTACAAGGAATGAAAAGTTTTTGGTGAATTTCAATTTTTCCAATTCGTTTGTTGACACTTAATTGATAGAGTGTTTGTGTTCACTTGCTGACAACGTTGGCAAAACAGATTCCTTGAAATCAGTTAGTCTCTCTGTCATCGTAAGGTTCAAATGCATTGAAATTTTTTAATGCGTTTACAATTTGAAATGCGTTAACATTTTTGACGGCGTTACATTTTTAACGGCTTTAATCCATTTACGCGTTAATCGAAAGTTATCGTAGATAACTAAAAACAGCACAGCTCCCAAAAAACACAATGGCGAAACATTGATGATGAATAGAAAAGGGTACTTAGTGGTTGAATAATCGAAAACATTAGCAAATGAGTGCCTTAGTAAAGAATGCTGAAATTAGACAGAAGTGATGGACGACCGGTAACTCGAAAGACGAAAATACCCAATGATAGATGTAGAAATGAAACAAAGAAAATTAAGAAAAAGAATAATTGAAGAATGAGAGTGTGGAAAATCAAAAAAATAAAAGTTAACGTTCGAAGGAAAAATGCAAATAATGGATTTTGAGTACTTCACAAGCCGCATTTCAAGGCTATCTGGTTTATCGCTTGCCAAACTGCACTCAATGACTTTTTATTAAACCCGATCTCATGTTTTAAAGTACTAATTAAAAAGTTAAAAAGTGGTAACCTTCAATTTTGAAATGTGCATCATTTTCTGTTTTTTATTTAAATTCTTATTCAATGTTTTTATAAAGTTTTTTTTAAACTAAGAAGTCATTATTTTACTCGATTTTTGCGACATAGTCTCATAAACTTTTTTTTGTGAATTTAAGCGTTTTATTTCATTGTAGTTTTATTTGAGATATTTGAACATTATAGAAAAACGTATTTAGAATAAATTAATTGAAAAAAAATATCATTCGATCTTTTATATATTGTTTTTTGTATAAAACTTAGAAATAAATGTAAACCACTTCCAAATCTTTAAATGCCTTGAACACATTGGTACATCTTTGTGAAGCAGTTATGCAAGATCTGAAAATGTATTTCGTTTAATATCAATAAAAAAACGGAAAAAATTTTTAAAGAAAAACTTTTACAAAAATATACAACTTAAAATTTTTATATAAAAAATTAAAATTTGTTTGAAGTCAAAAAATGGTTATATTACCGCTCTGCCCTTACTACAATACCATCCCAACATCTTGATAAATTAATATAAATAGAACATTAAATTCACTTCCTACAATCACACAATTTTCCGATTGCAAAAAGTAAGCCTTATCTTCTTGGAAAACATCAGATGTGAACAAACGAATTATACTTTTATTAATTGTATTATGTTTTTACGATAATTAAGAGTGCTTATTTCATCTATTGTCTTTTTTTCAAAAATTTTAAATAACAAATTCATAATTTCTTTTGAGCGTTTTAAATTCTATATGTTAGAATACATTATAATTCGATTAGATTAGAACGCCTATTCGCTTAGGCGAAAAGAGAAAAAACTATTTTCCCAAAATAAAGGGTTCTCATCAATTACATCAATTCAAAAGCAAGAAAGAACCAAAATTCATCTAATTGTAAATAAACTTTTTATTCCTCATATATAAATAAACTTCTTGTTATTTTATTTATTAATTTAAGAAATGTAGTCAAGTCTGAACCTGATGGTATTGGTAATGCTATAGGGAGAAATGGAGTGCTGTTTTTTGAGGCTGCTTTTGGTTAGCAACTGCCTTTTTAGCAGCCGCTTAAACCATCTAATACATTTTCAGAATAACTGGGTTTTGGTATACTCTTTTAAAAAGCTATAATCTTAAATAAAAATCAAATAGTATTAATTAGAATGTTTTTTATGTGAATTTTTTTGGTTTTGAGTGTGTCGAGGAATGGCCGACGCAAACCAAGATGGTCACAGAAAACCAGGTGAGCCTCGAAAAAAGATAGGAAACTTGCCACAACAACAGTTCCAGTGTTGGAAAAAACCTCTCCTTCAGCTCCTGTCGAAGTCTCAACACTAGTGGCAAGAAGATTAAGAAAAATGATGAGGTTTTTCATGGGTATAAAGATGATTATGGATTAGGAGTTATGATTAGGATTATGATTAGGAATGTTGGTACTATGGTGATGATTAGGGTGATGTATTGGTAAAGACAATGATTCTGTGGCAATGATGATCGTGGTGATGTGGGTGAGTTTTGAATATTAAGGTTAATTGTTTTTTTTATTTAAATTGCTATATATACTTATATTAGAGAGGGGTCTAAAACATGTTTTATTAATTTTTTTTATTTGAGTTTGAGAAAAAGCGCTATAGAAATAGTTTTGATTGATTGATTGACTGTTGATGTTGATGGATAGTAGTTGAAATAATGGCGATAAAGATGATGTTATGATAATTACAAAATTACAGATAATGATGATGATCATAAGGTTGAAAATGATGACGCTGATGATGATTACAGAATTACAAATGATAATGATAATGATCATAAGCTTGAGAATGATGAAGATGATGATCATGATGAAACTGACGACTCCGCTCTGGTCCACACGTCAGCAGGCATTTCTATTCTATCTAGCTTGTCTTTTTTCTCGTCAACCCTAATGTCATTGCATGTATATGTGTAATAAATAAATAAAGTTATTTTTTCATTATGAATTAAAAATTTGGAATCCAAAATAGGTTACTTTAAAGCTTATCAAAATTTTTGATTTAACAGACTTCGATGAAATTTCCATTCAGAAAGTTTTGGTGATATGACTTAGATCAAACTTTAGTTTTGTGTGAATAAAATCTTTATTACCATATGACCAGCGTCTCTCTTCAAATTCAAACTTTTGGTTTTATTTTATAATTCATTAAAAAAGCAAAAGTAAGATTTGATATTCGTTTCGAGCAACATAATTTACACAGAGTTTTTTTATGTGCAAAGACTGATTAATTGAGACGCGTCTTATGTAATTTTAGTACACAATTAAAGTGAAAATATAAAAAGTTTATTTGTAAAAAGAATTTCGTCTTTATTGAATATGTTCTAAATGTTGAAAAATAAAAAAATTAAACATTTTAAAATAGATTTTGAGAGATAAAACAGCAGGGCCAAGAAAATGTTTTTAATTTGTATATTTTTATGTATTTTAAAAACTTTAAAACAATAAAATACATTATTACTTTACTCTTCTAAAGAAAAAAACACTATTTTCGCTTTTTGTTTTTACATAATGTTTTTTTTTCATTGAATGACTACACCCTTCTACTTTTTTTTCAATGTTTGCTAAGTGTCATTTAGCTTTTGTAGGCCATTCATTGTTTGAGATAAAATACATATCTTCTTTGAAAATTGTCTCTTGTATTTCGAGCTTTTTAAAAACCATTTTATAATTTTTCAACAAAAGTTAAAGCTCTAATGATTGATTTTAGTTTAATACTACTTTAAAAATTCATGTTGTTTTTTATTTCAAAAGAACTAGCTGCTCCACGTTAGCTTTTTTTAATTTTTCAGTTTCAATCAATTTTCTATTCAATAGAGAATATAAAAAAATATCTATTATACTAATTTTTTCATCTTTTATTTTCCATGAACCAAGTTTTTATTAATAAAATGCTGAAATACTATCAATAAAAATGTTTAATTTATGATAACAAAACAACGTTCGGAGGCATTAAGTTACAATCGCTTTTTTAATCAAGTCATAAATACCATGAAAGTATATTAGAAAAATTGACATAGGAATGATGTATTGCTGAGACAAGAAAAATAAGCTAACGGAAGCCCTAATTAGTGTGACAGTCATGCAGGGAAGAAATTTTAATGAAGGGTGCTTTAAAATATTTGCTATTAGTCCCGTAGTAAAATGATTTTTTGGTGAATAAAAATATAAATGTTAAAAAATTCAAACGTTATACTAATAAAAAAATTAATGTATAAAAAAATTAATTATTGAAATAATTATTAATTAATAATTGTTTTTGGAAAATATTTCGAATATTAATTTTTAAAACTATAATGTTTTTGGTCCTGATTTTAGCGAAAAATAATGATCTAAAGAATCTGTTCTAGAAAGATTGACTAAGGAACTACAACTCATATGTTTCAACCTTCTTTCAACTACTGAGAATTAATCTGATTAAAACTTACTTTTCTTAAATAAAAGAATTTATTGCATTATGCAGATATTAGAACTTTTCTCATAAACGACCATTAAAGGACACTAAAAAAGAAAAAAACCTACAAGCAAGAACGAATTTCAAATTTTATACATTTTTAATGAAGATAGTTTTGAATATTCTCCCACAGAACACAATCCCAAAGATACATGAATTCAAGAATTGTTTCGACTCATTCTGTAAAGCTTCAATATTATAGAAAATAAGTTTCAGCCTCATTAACACGTCCAAACCTCAAAAAAAGTATAGTTTAAACAACATTTTCTAACTCCAACATCTATTTTGCTCTAATACAAATGCCAGTTTCAACAAAAATGCACTACTTCCGCAACAACAACAGAATAAATAACAGCAGAATGGTTCGGTATATAGAAAAAATCGCAAGAAAATAAATGTAACTTCAAAGTTAATAGACAAAAATGAGTCGTCTATAAAGTACCATCAGTTGCTGCCAGCAAAAAAATAGAAATAAAATAGACCTGGTTAAAGAGGTTTTGACCTGCGACTAGAATTTCTTAAGATATTTTCAATATCTTTTTTGAATCTAAATAAAGTTAAAATACTTCCTTTTTCATGAGTTTTAAAGGTCTCAAACACATTACTAGGCACTCACGATTTATATATATATATATATATATATATATATATATATATATATATATATATATATATATATATATATATATATATATATATATATATATATATATATATATATATATATATATATATATATATATATATATATATATATATATATATATATATTACTATTAAAATAATTAGTATAAAAAATTATGATCTTTAAAATAAAATTGGTTTAAGCAAATTTTATTTGCTAAGAAAAATAGTTTTACAAATGTTCATTCAGCAAAAAGAACATTAAAAAATGTAAAATTTTCTGTTTATTCAATAAAGAAAATAGAAAAGTATTTCAATGGAATAAAAATGAAAGTAAATCATTTTAAAATAGGTGTGCAAAAATGAACGGGATTGAAGTACACACTCAAATGCAAATATTCGAATATTTTGTTTGTATTGCTGCCTGGTGTAATTAGGTAGTTGGGATACCTGGGGTTGAAATGACAAACATTATGGAAAAAATAAAAAATGCCACAAATGAACGCTTTAAAGAGTATTTGCCAATTTAAAATATTTAAAATTGTTTTTTTAGTATAGCCTTCGATATTTAAGGATTTTTATGCTTTATGATTTTATGTGCATGTTTTAAATGCAATAAAGCTTTTGTAAATTAGAGTTGACAATGTGAACTTTACATTTAAATTAATATTCATTAATTGATGGTTTTAGGTCCAACGATTATTGTTCATTTTTTTAATTATAATTACTTATACATTTTTTAAATAGTAGAATAATATTTTTTGCACACACCAGTTGCCACAAAGTGCAAGGCATCATGTTGCGAACCAAACTCCTAGACGCGCACCAGTGCAGTGCCGCAAACGGATTTTCCATTCGCTTCCAAATTATTTCAAACACTAAACTTGTTCTTCAAAGAAATAAAAGCATAAATTTCATTTTAAAAAACTGTTGCAATGCTCTTTCTTATCTCCATTATTGATATAAGAATGACTTTAAAAGAAGAAAAAAACAATTCAAAAATTGGTTTTATTTTAATTTAAAACAAAATAAAAATTTTATTTGAACAAATTAAATTAGTTTTTTTATAAAATCAAAAGAGAAAATTTTTTCGAACCTTTGAAAACAACAAAACATACATCCATCAGCAAATTTAAATGAGCACACATTTAAGTTTAGTGCATGTGCAGTAATCTTTAAAGCAAACGCCTAACTTCGATGTAGAGAAACCAATTCAGGAGATTCCAAAACTGTTAATTTTTTACAAAATTTTATTTTGTTCATATCTTTTGTCCAATCTTATTGGTTATAGCCGGTGAATTAGCTGTTATCCCCGAACATTATGAATCTTAAACTTCACATTTGTTCATTATATCAATATATAGTATTACTTATACTTTCTTTGATTTTTTTCACAACACAGTTTCAATTTCTTCAATATTTACAATGCCTGCTTAAAGAGTCTGTTTGAGCTTGACTGTAATTACAAAAGCTCAAAAATATTTTTTATATTTGCTTTAACAAATAATTTGAATGAAACTAAACTTAAAAGATAATAAAAAATAATTTTGTGAATATTAATTTAAAATGTGACTGAATTGTTAATAAATTAATTTATAACTTCAATTTTGTTACCTTAATTAGAGTGTCGCCTCTTTTGTTTGCCATAACACATTTAAAAAATGTAAGTTTATTGTTATTCAGCTTTTGACATCTTTTTCTACGTGAATATATGGTGCATAATTCAAAATAATAATACAATTATTTTATTTAAAAAAATTGATACAAAACATAATCATAATTTTTAAAAGTCTTTTATTTTTTTAATAATTGATGTTCAAACTTGAAAAACTGTTCAAGATACTTTAACTTTAAAAACGTAAATTTAAACGCTGTTTCTAATGAATCTAGCCAACAATCACGTTCGATGAATTTCGAATAAGTATTATTTATAATTAAACTTTGACAGTGCTGTATAGTAGTACATTATGATAAAATATTAAAAAGAGATAAATTAAATAAAGTAAGCAATTACGTATAAACTATTACGATAAAATGAAAAAATTCTAAATAGCAGTTCAAAATAAAAATCATTGAATTGAATTTAACTAAATGGCAACTAAAACCGCCTTAAAAACTTTTTTCATCAGGCTTCATTTTATAAATAGTTCAAGCAACTCAAAAAACAATTAGCAACGTATGTGATGTTGGAAGGATGCTAGAAATGTCATTACGGCGTCTTGGAAAAAAAAACATTCGCTCGGAATGGCATGCTTTTAATACCCTGTCAGTTAAACGTATATATATTCACTATATATATTGAATTTTTCAAACTCAAGCTTTTAAAACCCTAATTAAAAAAGACGTCAATATGTATATTATTTAAAAAAAACTACAAAAAAAGGGTAGCATCAAAAAAAAGAAAACACACAAAACAAAACACACATACTAGTGAATACACTTCTCATTTTTCTCAGAAACGTCTTGACTGTTCGCTCACAGATACCCGCATATTCAGCTTGCTATTCGTTGTAGATAAAACGTGGGATTCTCCGAAATTCAATTAAAATTAAATATCCATCTTCCTATCTTTGTTCTATATATATATATATATATATATATATATATATATATATATATATATATATATATATATATATATATATATATATATATATATATGGATATATATATATATATATATATATATATTACAAAGCTTTTCATAGAAAAAAAGTATGTTTATTCGTCTCAACTAAACCTCTGACCGTTAGCGACTCGAGGGAAAGTAATAGCTCGCTTAGAAGCTTAAGTGATTCATGACTTCCAAGCCTGTCTGGTATTGGGTTGGCTTATTTTATTCATTGATTGAACTAGAAATCCAGCTTAACTTTAGTATTTTACAAAATTATAATTTTGAAAGAATATCGTAAAAACTTATAAGGTAATTGATCTAAATAACTCATCATCCTGTTTTATATTATTTTAATTTATCATTATTTTAATTTCAGATTCAGCACACAAAATATATTAAAAATCATCTGTTTATATTGGATTTACGTAAATATTTTCCCAATTTTTCCAATAAAAATATACATATCTTTTAATTATTATATTGGACTTTTTAAATGATAAATAAAATGATTTCAAGTAGAAAATTTTTTTATAAATAATTTTGATGTGTTTTATTATATTTGTAGAAAATACAAGTGAAAAGAAAACAGAAAAACGGTGAGTGATTTTATGAAGAAAGCTTATTTCGATTACTTCGATGTTAAACTTGATCATTAGAATAAAAAATGAGCACCACTGTATGACGTGTGAAGAACATTGAAGTTCTGGAAAAAAAGTTTGAAATTTCGCATTGCCAATAGTTTCAAAAGAAACTTAAATCTATTTTAAGAATTTTGATTTTTTTATTATGAATATTTTTGAAATCAAATGAAATAACCATAGTAAGTGGACGTATTCCGATGAAGTTTTTGCTAGACGCCCGGCTCCTCATTCAGAAAAAGTGCTAATACTAACTTTTCATTAACTACCAGAACTATTTAAAGACGAGTAATTTTATTTTATTTTTCAACTGGCACTAATAACGGCGATGGTGGCTGTGAAAGAATGTCATCAGGTTTTAACCAGAATAAAATGATCTACTCAGAAAAACTCAACTTGTCAATAAAAGTTTCTGAATTCCTAGCTTCTAGATTTTTAAAAAAATGTACTGTAAAAAAAATCAAAAATAATTTTTACTGTAAAAGAAAAAAGAGTCTGTTGCCTTCAAAATGATACATTTGCTTTTTGTGACGAAATTTCTGGAAAAATTGGGTCTTTCAATACATTTTCCAGACGATTGGCATTTCTTTATTGATAGCTCAAATGCAGTTTAAAATATTACATTCATTTTTCCGTTAAATTATAAACATATTTCCATTATTTTTCATGTTTAAAAATTTTTATAATTAAAAAAAGAGATTTATTACTTGAATGTTAAAATATTTTACGAAGTTAGAAACTGGTTTTAAAATTCCAGGACATTTTTTCCCATTTTTAGAAATGTAAATAATTATATTGGAAACTATTCAATATTATTGCATTAAAAAATTGGATTAATCGTGCGTTAATTTAATCATGCTATTAATCGCGATAAAAAATTTTTATCGATGGCAATCCCTAAAAATAATGTCTATTCTTTTCATAAAAGTATATTTTATAATAATTCTATTTAAATTGAAATCATTTTATTTTATAAAATATATAATTTTCTTATTAACTTATGAAAGTTTTGCGTTCACCGAACATTCTCATTTTAAAGTCCAGCAAAACTACTACAGCCTTGAAAGACACCTTGGGTATCTTCTAAAACTCTTTTCAATTTTTCTGATAATACTTTTTAAAAAATGCGCTTGAGGATAGTTGCACAATTGAAGCCTCAGATGAGCTCTTAAAATAAAATCAACTATTTTAGCATTTGACTACTGAAATAACTTAACAATTTTGTTACAAAGAGCACTAAATGTTTTTATACGATCCATGGAAAATTTCTTTGAATTGATCCCATTCAGTGGGAATCTCAACCAAAAATCAAAAATTTTGTGCAAATGTTAAAATTTTCATTGACTTGGCTGAAGCTAGAAATGCGTTAATTCAAAATTTCGATTCTAATTTGACACACAAAGAAGAGCAAAAGTAATATTATTTTTGAGCACCCGAAGAAGTTATTGCCGAGCTATAGTTAATCTCCAAACTACATTAATGATTCAGGACGGTATTAAATATTAATTTTCATATTTTAAATTTAGATTCTGAATGAGTTTTTGAATAACAAAGTAATCAAAAATTTTTATTTGTACTCTTCAGCTTTTATTGCTCAAGATTGCTATTGCAGTTTTGGATATAAATGTTTAAACATTAGAAGTGTTGCCCTATTAAAAAAGTCTTCACCCGAAAAACTTTCATATCTAGTCTTAAATTAGCTGTACTCACTTACAGAAGGATTAAATTACAAAATCTTGATATTTTCAGATTCTTTAAACACTCTTGTAATGGGTCAAATCACTTCATAACGATTTTTTGTGTGTCTAAATCTAATAAATCTAATGTATTTGGCACAGCTATAATAAATATTCATGTCACGTCTTAGTGCGCTTAAATGCAGATATAGCGTGTGCTAGCACTGAGAATAATTTAAATAGATAAGCGAAAAATAATTTTATAAAAGGTTGAATAATACATATATATATGTTACAGGAAATGTGTAGAATCAAACAATTAATGGATTGCTTAAAATTTTAAGACTATCTAAAATAATAATAATAATAATAATAATAATAATAATAATAATTACGAGCATTATTATAGTGGCGTATAACCCGAACGGGCTTCCAGACCACTTAGGCTACATATTTTCATTTGCGCCTTTGGGTTACTAGGGCATTGGTTTCACTCGAACCTAGGACCTTTCATTCTTGGTCAAGCAGAGAGTCGTTGCCGACTCAGCTACCCGTTCAACCGAACATTTTTTTATCCAGTACACCTGTTTCAATCAGTCATTCCATAGATTTTTTACAATTTATTAAATAAAACGTTATTAATATTAAAAGTACTGCAATACAATTAAACTAGAAAAATATTAAAACAAAATGGACAAAAAAGATTTATTCTAAGAATTGCCTGATTGAATAACATTGGTGATATGCAGATATATACCATTCAAGTAGAAAAGATAGAAACTTATTTGGTCTAAAACCTGTTCAACGCCACTTACGTGACGTTTCGAAAGATTGCTATTCGATGATGAAAAGTTACTAATGATACTTTTAAAATAAAAATACCGTGAAAGTGATAGTGGGGAAATGTTTAAAGGGGCACTTGAAAAAACCTTTGATAGCTGAAACAGTAGATCAATAGAAACGACATTCATTTTAATTGAAAAGGTTTCATACTTTCATGAATTATTATGCTTTGGATCGTTTTCAGAACATCAATTATTAGAAAAATCTTTTTCAAGTTTTGAATTCAAGAAATACGGCTTTATGTAATAGTTCTAATTTGAATGGAGGTTTGATTGATTTTTACAGTTTGATTTTTTTATCATTTTGTAACATAGCCTATAGTCTATAGGCGCTTGTGTGGACCAGTGTTATTTTCGTTTCAGAAAATAATTATAGTTTTTATTTCAGTTTCGTTTTGGAATTAATTATAGTTTTTATTTTCGTTTTCGTTTTGAAAATAATTAAAGTTTTTATTTTCGTTTTCGTTTTGAAAATAATTAAAGTTTTTATTTTCGTTTCAGTTTTGAAAATAATTAAAGTTTTTATTTTCATTTTAGTTTTGAAAATATATTAATTTAAAACTTTGAACACTATTTTTTTATATCTAAAAAAAATTAATTGATCATAAAATGAAACAGTAAAATAGAACTGTATATTAACAACAAATTAGTTTTAAAAATTACAATACAATACAATACAACGACGAGTATTATTAACGTGGCGTAAACCCGGACGGGCTTCAAGACCACTTGGTATGAAAAATTAGATAATAATATTAATAATGATAGATGAATAAATGGAAAGTATAGAAAAAGTAAATTATTGAAATGTAACAATATAATCATTTCTATATATATATTCATATATATACATACATTTTCATATATATACACACATATATATACCTATATATATTTTTTAAATAGACAAAATAATTTTTTTTTTAAGATTGAAACTGAAATTATAATAACACTAAATTTAAGAAAAAAGTAAATATCTATATTATTTTATTATGATTATTTTTATTTATTATTATTATTTATTTTACAATTATTATTGACCATTAGTATAAATATAAAAAAAGAATGAAATTGCGAAGCAAGAAATTGATTAATGAAAAATGAGCAGTAAATTTGTAAGTTATTTGATCGGTCGAACAAGTACGTTTTCAGGGAACGGCTGAATATCGCGGTCGAGCTCGGGGATTTGAGTCTATTGGGAAGACTATTCCAAAGAGTCGGCGCTGCAACAAAAAAGCTTCTTGCACCTGCATACTTGAGTTTGTAGCTCTGTGGAACTACATTTCTTGACCTGGAAGACCTGAGTCTTTCCTTCTGGGGAAGACTTGCTCTCATGACAATGCTACTCGACAAATAATCTGGGCACTCATTAGACAGACACTTGTGCATTAACAAGATGTTTTTGTATTTAATTCTGTTTTCAACACGAAGCCAGTGAAGCTCCTTGAGAACAGGGCTGATGTGATCATACTTTCTAGCACCTGTTATGAGCCTAGCTGTGGTGTTGATTATAGACTGAATTTTCTGCAGCTGCGTCATTGGCAACCCAGTAAGAATGATATTGCCATAGTCAATTTGACTGAGAACCAAAGCAGAAGCCAATGTTCTCAGTGAGTCCTTGGTCAATAACCATCTTATGGATCGTATTTGGCGTAAAGAAGCAAAGCAGGTTTGAGTCATCTTGTTGATGTGTGTCGTCAAAATTAACAGTCAATTGAAATATTATAAGAATTGAGTACGTAAATTATTGAGTAATAACAAATTTGAAATATAATAACAAGTTTACTATTAAAATAAGTGATAATTTAATTGACAAAGCGAAGCGGTAATAAAATAACGTTTTATAAATGGCGCTACTTTCATAAAGCCCAAAGATAATGTTTATAACATAGACATATATTTTTATATAAACTATAAATTTACATATTATGACATAATTTGAAATTTATTTAATTTTCGTTTTGAAAATAATTATAGTTTTTATTTCAGTTTCGTTTTGAAAATAATTATAGTTTTTATTTTCGTTTTCGTTTTGAAAATAAATTTAGTTTTTATTTTCGTTTTCGTGGAACGATTATTCAGAATTTTCGTTTTCGTTTTCGTTACGAAAATAACACTGGTGTGGACACACCATTATTGATGTGAAGTTTAAATATCTAAAAATTATCTTATCAGATAGAAAAAAAAAAGAAAAAAGCCAATAATATTTTTTATTTGACTTTTTAAAACTTGAAAAATTAATAGAAAAACGATGAAAAAGTTATTTAAAAAAATTAAGTTGCATTTTTTTCTTTTAAAAATAAATTAAGGCTTTTCAAAAAAACCTTTTGCTATTTTTATTAAGAAGTTTTAAAAAATGTATTCAAAAAAGCAGTCGTGCAGCCATAACCGCGTCAGAATCGTTAACGTTGTCGTTTGAATTAGTTATGCATGGAATCAATTCACATAAAATAATTAATTTTCAAAAATCGACTTTTCGAGTGCCTTCTTGAGCGGAAGCCATAAAATAATTGCTTTGGCGTTGATTTCTGAAAGAATGTGAGCTTGCTTATATATTATGTATGTGATGGTGTATTAGACAAAGATTAAAGAAAAAAAATCAACTTAGGAGTATTGATCGAAAATAAACCCCAAAAAGCTGATTAAAATAAAATAAAAGCTTATCGAAAGTTTTCTGGAGGTTGTCTTTATGGCATTTCTGTATTGGTAAGATTGGAAGACTGAAGAAATAAATAGGTTAAAAAATAATTGCATTGATATGAAATGGGTATAGAATGTGAATTTATTGAAGAAATAATAAATAATAATAAATAATAAATAAGAAGAATTAAAAAAAGTTTAATTTTCATCATTTTGGAATCTTTTGTTCTCTTTTTCTCCTTTTGCACCAAAACGTTTAAAACCCAAAACCTTCTTATCTACATTAGAAATTTTAGAAGCAATGTGGAAGCAAAACTAAGCTGTTTTTGCACTCATTTTTGAACATAAATAAATAAATCAATATTTTTAAAACAACTGATGAATGAGTCTTCAAATAGCATATTAGAATTGTAAATAATTCTTCTTATAGTTAAATAGGTGTTCAATAGGAATTAGATGAAACATACATTTTCTATTTTTTTAACGGATAGTTTATCATGAATATTTTGTGACTGGGAGAAGGTTAGGAAATATGGTAAAAGAAATAAGCAACTGAAAAATGATTACAATGATTGAAGATTAAAAAGATAGATGCAATCTTGTGTGAATGTAATAAAAAGAAGAAGCGAGTAATATGTTGAGAGAAGGAAATGGAAAAGCTGTAAAAGTTGATTAAAGGGTAGATGTTCTTCAAATTCAAAATTTCATTAATATTTCTTATGCCCTTAAGTCTTTAAGTTTTAGTTGCGTGCCCGGGTGCTATAAAAAATCTAAAATTATTATTATTAAAACCAAACTTCTTTATTTACATCAAAATCTTTTCAGAAACTAAGCATGTTTTATTATCTTTTTAAACAATATTTAAATAAATACATGGGTGAACGAGTGCCCGAGTGATTAACGAATCACGGCCTGAAGCCATAGGTCGGGGGTTCAATTTCCTCACACCCTAGAAGATGGGCGTCACTCTTAACATTCAATTCAAATTTATTCATTAAAAATAGTTTAATTTAAATTTAGTTTAAAAGTTTTTCGTTTAAAATATATTTTTGAAACTCTAACTTTGAAGTTTGATCATTCTAAATATTAAAAAAATATTTGAGAAAGGCCGATGTGATAAATTAGATTTGAAAAATAAGTCGATTGCAATAAAATGTATTTTGTCAAAAGTAAAAACTAAAATTTTTAAAAAAGTTCATAAATAAACTTCTATTAAACTTTGAACACAAACCTTTATATAGATAAGAGCTGCACGTTATCAGCTTCTTTGGAAATTTGGCAGAGCTCAAGATCAGCGTGGTTCTTTGAGAAATTTCTTCTGTACTGAGACATCTCTAAAAAGCTTTTTTAACTTTTGATAAATTTACTTTATCTAAGGATACTGTAAATCACCGTGTACAAATCGCACAAGGTAAGGATTTGGAAAGCAAACTCTGTGAATTTAAAATTGAAATGCAATACTTCTACAAAATCTTATTTGAAAATAATGAAAACAGCAAAAGTTTATCATTATTGTTAACAAAGCTCATCCACAAACCTGATTTTAGTTTGCATATTATGCATATAACTAAAAAAGAAAGTGTTAAATTAGAAATAGCATGCCAAAGTTTAATTCTTTCACATATAAAATAATGAATAAAACAAAATTAATCAGAATATATAAAAAATTGTATAAATATAATTTTAGTTGGCATAATATATTTATGTTACAAAAGTCCTATGCTATGTAAAATTTAGGGGTCTTATTAAATAATCTAACAGTGCCAAGCTACATAGTAAAAGAAAGGAGTTTAAAGATTTTTCAATAACTAAAAGTAATTTTTGATAATAACCCTAGCCCTACCCCTAATCTCAACCCTAGCCCTAAAGCTCCACCCCTTAACTACGTAACTCCACCCATTTGTTGGTGGTGTTAGATTATTTAATAAGACCCAAATTATTCAGTATTGTTCAAAAAGTTTACCCATAAACACTATTTTAGTTAGCATAATATGCATATTATGCATGAGTACAAATTGTGTTTGTAAGTGAACTTTTTAACAAAATATTTAATTAAATTTTGTGTTAAAAAAATTTTTTATTTTCAAAAAATTTAACATGGCTTTGTGATCTAGTGATTATGTGCTCCGAAAATATTTTTATAAAGTCATTTACCTTGTGCCCACCTTACGCATAGGTTACAACTCATGGTTTGGAATTTTAAATAAGATATGTTAAAAACTATGCGATTGTATCGAAAAATTAAAAATATGGAATTTAAATTCTTATTTGAAGAATAATTTCAAATGAAGAAACAAATTTGTAAACAAATTTTAATTTTAATTACAGAAAATGAAATTTTTAATACTTTCAAATAGCAGGTTTTAAAGACAAGAAATCATTGAAATGAAAATGCGTTGTAAAGTTGTTTTTGACTTACGGAGCGCTAGAAGCTTAAAATAAGCTGACAATGTTTTTTAACTATTAAAAAAATGTATTTATTAACTTATCATTAACAATAACAGTTATTTGAATATTAAAATATTTGATTTCATTAACGTTTTTTTCTTATTCAGTAATCAACATGAGGTTGCAATGCCCACTGTGCATTGTTTACAAAAATGTATCATTTTTCAAGATTTTTCCACCTGAAAAAATAAAAACTGAAAAAAATTAAAAAACAAAAAATAATTAAATCAAACAGAAATGATTTTGTAGCGAAAGTTCGAAAGACATTGTTCTTCTATCAATTCAAACACTTAACTAAAAGTTTAATCAAAAAACTTTTTTTCACACAAAACAAAATTTTAATTTAAAACGTTAAATTTGTTTTCATTCCAAATGAAAACTATACATATCAAAAGACCTGCTGTGGTTAAACTCCATGAACTAAACTAAACGATAAGTAAAAAATTAAAAATGAACAGCTAATTCAAAAGAAACACATTCCGAGTTTTAGAAGTTTTTCTAAAAATCAACTACATTTGTTTTCATATCAAGTTATTGTTCATATGATTTGAATAACAATGTACATTTAAATGAATGAGATTATAATATTTGCCCGTATTTAAATACATAAATGAGTAGCGAATTCTAATTAGTTACATCCGAGATTTTAGTTCTAAAATAAAAGATCAGACATGGCGAAAAACTGTTACTCCGTTTGACTTTGCTGACGGCAATTTAGAAAACTGATTGAAAAAAACGCTTCGCAGGCCAGCACAGTAAATACATGTGACACGAATGCTTCATTTTTTATTGTTAAAAAATTAGTCTGTAAATCAAAAATTTAGGAAGTGTTCAATTTTATGTTTTTCCATAATTTGAAAAAATTAAAGTTAAATTAAAAAAGTATAATTTAAAAATAAATAATAAAAACGTGGGATTTTAAAAACACAATAATTGAGGTCTACGAATTTAACATTTGTGAGTTTTGTTATAGATTGGCCAGTTAGCCAGTGAATATCGACTGTTTTTCGACATGTCAAGAATACCTTATTTTTCTCTATTTCATGCTGTTAAGGAAATCGGTGCAGTAGACGTGTAAGCTTTGAAGAATAAAAATATCAAAAGTATGTCCAATTTTTTCGTGATCTATTTAAAATACGATCTTTATAAAGCGGAAAAATACTATATATTGGAAACGTAATATATTTTTTGCGTGCGATAGAACTATTTAAAATATATCGTAGACCGACATTCTATGGTAGGCATGATGTTATGATGATTGTTAGTTTTCTGATGGAGGCACTCCAATCTGGGTACTGTTGGAGTTCTTGTTGGTAAGTTCCTTGAACTTACGCACCTCACTGACAAAACGTCTCTTGCTCTGTATACATTAGAGATATAGTCATAATTTAAAAACACAAAAATATACTTAATTAGTATGTATTCCTTCTGAATAATTAATTTTTTTTGATGTTGACTTAAATGACGTCTAAAGTCAAAATATAAAATACAAACAAAAATACAATTTCACAAAATTGCCCCTCTTTATGTTTTCAACACTCTTATAAATTCATTTAGCATTTTAAGTATTTCTTATTCGTTTTATTTTTTCTCTTTTCTCATGAGTCCTCACTCACTCTTCTCTCATACCTTTTTTTTTGCTCTGTTAAGTAGCTCTTTGTACATGTCAGACCTACTGTACCTGCCATAGCTGTCATTTTTCATCAACTTGAAGATGTGTTCCTTTAAAGTTTAGTTATCATTTTATAGTACAATTTTCTTTTTTTATATAATTATTATATGACTTATATTTTGAATATATCAATAGGTGCATTCCATTAACTGATTAATTTAGTTTTAAAAGTTTCTAAAGGACATAGACGCATGAAGTTTTAACAACATTCATTAGATTTTTCAAACAGGCATAAAAATGAAACATCAGTCTACCTCAGCCACATCCAGACAGTACCGATCTACAGAGCACTCCATCCTCTGACGCACTATCTCCGCCACTCTGCTGTCCACATTCACCGGATCCACCGCTCCTGGCGCCAAGTGCTCACTTGGTGAAGGTGAAGAAGTTTTACTTCATGAACTTAAATGAGCTTTTTAAAATTGATTTTTTTGAAATACAGTGAAATTCGATTGAGAATAAAACTTTAGAAACGTCTTACTAAAAATAATGTTTGCGATAAAATATTCATTTTTAATGCAAAACTCTAACTTTTGCACACCGTTAAAGTTTAAAAAACATTTAAACTCTACCGAAATAATGAGATTTTATGAATCTTCTTAGAACGTTTGTCATTTCAACTTTCATTATTTATCAATGATTGTCTCTTTTTTTCAATAAAATTTTTAAAATTTCATTTAACTTTTTTTATACATTTTAGTTGCTGTAATTAACATTCAGTTTTTTCAGGAATTCGATTATTTATGCTTAGAAACTTTAATTCGTATCTTTATTCATGCTTTGTATACACCATACATTAGGTGTGTTCACTTCAACATAGGGAAAAAATATTTTCATTTAAATTCACCGTTTTTTTCGCAAAATAGTCTTCAAATTTACTGTGCAAAAGGTAAAAAAATAATATAATGTCCAGAGCTCTTTTTGTTTCACAAAAAAAGCTTTGTGTGCAAAATTTTTTCCGATTTTATTTAATATTCTAAACTTTTTGAAATTGATATACTATTGTTCTTCATGAGCTGCTCTATTCAATGAAATAGTTTTTTTAATCATGTGTAAGCAGTTATCTGCCACTGGACTGGTACAAAAAAGACAACATTTCAGTTACTGACTATATGGGACGTTGCAAAGGATTTTGTCGGTATGTGTTTCAATACAAAAGAGGGAAACACGACATCCAAAAGAATGAATGCATCCTGCTAGAAAATTGATGCTAAAACATCTACTTCGCTTGCCGTCACATCATGCACGAAATAATTGTTTTCAAAATCTAGTCACTTGTGTCAAAAATTAGGAATGAATAAATTTTTTTAAAATAATGTTGTTGAACTTCATCAATTAGATGCTTCTGTTACGTCATATTATGATTCTTTCAACTCTCCAGCTCATACACCCATCTCTTGAAACTGTTTTCAACCCACTCTTTACTTTTCCACAAATTACAATATCTTTCACGAAAAATCATGTTCCAGAGAGTTTCTCAATGTTCACCCACTGAAAAAAGAAATATGGTCAAAGCCGATCCCTCTGAAACAGTCTGTTGTACACTTCACTGTTGTTACTTTATTTTCATACGTTTTTTACACCACTCTCAAGTACTTTTCATTCACAACTAACTTTCTCATACAGTACCACAACTCTTCTTCAAAATTACAAACACGCAGTTCAGTTTTTTCTGTACTTTTCTATCAGGATCATTAGCATAAATCCATACTGCTGCCTGAATATGCTAACCTTTTCTCTCAGTATGATTTTGACTTTTAATTCTATATTTTAGGATGTGGCTAGTCAATGTTATTTTTTATAATTGCCACAAGCTTACGAAAACTGCTTTCCGAAAACTGGCACAAAATCTTTTTGTCTATTTCTCAAAATCGGTTTTTTTTCACAATCCAATTGAACAAACTTATCAGAAATTTGAACATAATCTTTTTACAAATTTTCAGTCTCTAGACTTAACAATCAATTTTTTTAATCGCTGTTCTTACTTCTCCCTTACTAATCTAGATTACTTCCAGTTCAAACTCCCCTTTCTCCAACCTTTTCACATTCTCATTTTTTTTATTACTAGGTTTTTCAAAATACTTGCTTTATATTTTTGTAACCCTCTTTTTACATTGTCAAGTCAATTCCATTGCTATCCAATCTTGCTCTTTCTTGAAGCATATAATTTCCAGTTGGGTCTTTTTGTCAGACCAGTCAGGGTTTGGACACAAAATGCAATTTAAAAAAAAAAAAATTTTAATATTAATTTTTAAAATTAATTGAATTTTAATTCGTTTGTTGAAAATAAATATTTTTAAAAGTGGTTTTAAACTGACCTGTAACTTCAAAAAGTTTATCACAGGAAAAGCAATATATAAAACAATTATTTTTAAAAGCACTTTTGTTTAAAATTAACAAATTCAGAAACTCTGGCTAAATGCGTTTCACAAAAAAGCAAAAAAACGTTAAGCTGCTAGGGGTGAGGGAGGAAGTTCCCACGATGCCCCCTTAGATTCGCGTCTGTTTAAAAAAAGTGTTGTTCTACATTATCTTTTTATATATTTTAATTAAATTAGATTAAATTGGTTCATAAAAATTAACTTTTTTGGCTCGAAGACATGTTGGCCTAGCGCGAGCTCTAATTATGGCAATGAATGTTTGCGGGTATGTCTTACTCGTAGATTTTCTTCACCGTCTCTTGTACTTTACTCAGAGGCACTCTCTTCAGCATCTCGCACGCCTTCCAGAATCTGAAAAAATCAGTTTTTTGTAAATTTATTCACTTTTTTAAATATATTTTTTATAATTTGTATTGAGAATTAACATATTTTTTTTACAACGGCCTATATCCATGGAAGTGAAAATTATTCAAGCTAGATTTGTCTTCTAAATATTGGTTTTAGAATTCTTTTAGTATTTTTTTCGCCTTTTGATCACCACAAAGACATTCCTTTATCAGCGCAGTTTTTCTAATTTTCGAAAATCAAGGCTTATTTACTAGACACTTTTCAAAAAAAAGTCAAAAATAAGTTTTCGTGCTTTCAAAATGTTTATGAATAACTTGGAATAGAACTTATATTTTTCAAGATTGATTTCAACAATATTTTTTTGATTTTTCATATTTCTTTTTTTCGTTTTTTGTGTGAATTAAAGTGTAAAAAACAATCATCAAATTTTTAATAACGAGGTTTTTTATCTATAAGAAAAATAGTACATTTAAGAACAATTTCCCACATCATGATACACCATACTAAAACGCCAATACAATGTCTAAAAACCACGTCAATATAACTTCCACCTACTTTAGGTTCTCTGCGCTAAACTCCTTCTCCAAAAAGCTTTCAAAATGTTCTCTTCCAGTCTGATCTCTCAATAATTCTTCAATTGAAAAACTCCACCTATCCACTGTCCTGTAAGGAACGTCCTTTCTGTAGTGTTGAGGTATTTACTGTATTGGTTGGGGCGTTAAATGCTGTGATTAACCAAAATGTCATTTAACTAGTTTTTCCTACTCTAGCGCTGTCTGCTTTTTATCAATTATTTGTTCAAAATGTTATATATTCTTACAAACTAAAATAATGATAACAAAAATAAACTTTCTATGAATACTATCGTGGAACAAAATATTAATTTAATTTTAAAATAGTAAAATCGATAAATCGGCATATAATTTCCCGTTCGAGGCTAAAATCGATGAGGTCTATTATATAGTTAACATGAGGGTGATTAAAATTGTATTTGAATTTTGGTTGGAATGGTTGGGGTTTCTAATTTTTGTAAAGTAATATATTATTTTAAAGTTTTTGTTTAGATAGAGTAGCCTACTAATTTTCTTTCAAATTTCATTTATTATAGTAAACAATCCCCTCTACAAAAATTTTATAAATTAATTATGCTCAAACTTGGAAGTTCATTAATGAAAATAAAATTTAGTCATCAAGCAAATGAACCATACAAACAACCACACTAAGCCTGACAGCGTGGTTTCTTGCTCCCACAACTCTGTGTTGTCGGAGGTCCAAGGGTTGGGAGGGTCGGATGCGCTCAAGAACCAGTCGTAATCTCTGTACGTTTCGTAGTAAGCTCCGTAACTGAGGAATATTGAAATATAATGGAAATAATAGATTTTTGAAAAAATAAAGTGGCAATTTTAGTTACCGATGGTTGGTGGGTAGGAACTAGAGGTCGGACATGGACGATTTTTCATTCCCGGTCCCGTCCCGTTCCCGAAATTTGTTTTCCCGTCCCGTCCCGTTCCCGATGGGACATCAGAATTTTGATTCCCGTCCCGTCCCGTTCCCGAATTTTTTTTTTCCGTTCCGTCCCGTTCCCGATGGGACATCAGAATTTTGATTCCCGTCCCGTCCCGTTCCCGAAATTTTTTTTCCCGTCCCGACCCGTTCCCGAAAGCTTTTTGTTTTTTATTCATTTTCGCTGCCGTTTTTACTGGTCCCAAACTTGCTAGTTCTAAAATTTCTTAAAATTTATTATTTGAAAGTCAGAGAATATTTCTTTTAATGAAATAAAAAAGCATGATTTAAATTTAAATATTTATTGAAATGAAAGTATTGTTTTTGAGTTATTCAATCAAGTCTTTATTGCTTTTCACAAGGGTTAAACCGTTAAGAGTTTCAGCTTTCAAATGAGATGATTTTGGGTCTGAAGTTAAACGACCACACATTGAAAAATTCTGTTCAAAGCGAATATAACATGCAGATACACTAAACTAAATTTTGGCTACTTCTTGTACTATTTTAAAATTGCTCATTTTACTCCAATAAAATAAAACATCTTTATAATTTTCAATTTTTTTTGGGACGTAATTGTGAATATTTGTTCAATTCATCCTCTTCTGAATTTTTTTCTTTGTTCATTATTACTAATTCTTCAATAATGTTAGAAATATGTTTTTTAACAACATTCTTATTCTCTACAACTGCAAATATAAAATCATTCGTATAATTTGATAGTACAATAATTTTCTTATAATTTTTAGATTATAAAAACAAACATAAAAGGTCTAAATAACCATCATTTGTTTTTTTTCTCAAAGGCACTGCAGCTTGGTCTGGCTGTAAAAAATAGAATTAAATTTTCTCTAATGAAAGTCTTGGTATTTATTTCTTTTCTATCCCAAACTTTTTTCCTATTATTCTTTCGTACTGGGGATGCAACAGACATGCTGTCATACGAATAAGATCAATAGCATCTTTTCTTTTGTCGAAATGATCAACTGAGCAATCATTTGGAAATTAATCATTCAAATTCAAAGTATTAATTTATAAAATTAAAATAATATAACTGACCATTTTGATTTCGTCGGAAAAGTTTTCATCATCACCCATTTGTTCTAATCTCCCTAATCTTTGGACTCATCATAACAACTTCACATGTAGTGTTGGAGATTTTGATATTGGCAATGGTGGCTTTGTTATACATTTCCATTGCATTTAATACTTATTTTAAGTACGGAGTATCGATGAAATAAAGATTTCCATACTTAGAAGTTTGCTGAAAAATCATTGTTAAAGAATCCAATCCCAATAACTGTTATTCCCGTTTTTCCCGTTCCCGATTTAAAAGTTGATTCCCGTTCCCGTCTTTTCCCGTTCCCGATTTGAATGTTGATTCCCGTTCCCGTTCCCGTCCCGAAAACCTATTCCCGGTTCCCGACTTTTCCCGTCCCGAAATTAATTTTCATTCCCGTTCCCGCGGGAGTCCCGCGGGTACCCGCGGGTACCCGGTCAGATCGGGTACCCGGTCCGACCTCTAGTAGGAACGAAATGGTTCGAAGGAAGTTTTATGCTAAAAAGATTATATTAATGTTGAAGAAATGTAAAAAGCAAGATACACTGTCTAACTAATGATGATGAATGGCATGGTTAATTAGTGGATGAGTGATTGGATACATTTTTAAAGAAGTGGCTTGTTAAAAGAAGCGGACGTTGTATGGAAAGATTAGCCTAAGAGTAATGAATGATGGATTTTGAATGAGAAATTGTTGAACAAAATAATATGAAAAAAACTAAATTTATTGAATATTAATACATAAAAACAAAAAAAAGATCGAATGATGGAAAACTATAGTTGGGAATGCTGCCCGGGGTGCACTTAATGTTTTGCTGGTCTATCGCATGTCAGGCCGAACTTATTTACTTCGCGGTGAAGTCTAGTTTTTATTATTAATTTGGTTTTTTTTCAACTCCAGCTTTTTAGAGCTTATGTAAAGAATTTTTTTAACTATTCTTTAGACTTAATTTAATATCTCCACACATGTTATAATTCTAAATAAATGCACTCAAAAACCTTTCAACTGCCTTTGAAACCCTGGTTCGTCTTCTGTCGAGCAGCCTTTTCAAGTGTTCGATCTGTATTTAGCATTAAACATTTTTTTAATACATTTTTAAAATTAAATTTTTGACATTAATTTTTTGCCAATTTTTATTAATATTTTACTTATATCTTGTGAGTTGTCATTAGCAATTATTATATGATTTTTGAAATCACGCATTCAATATTGAAATATTTGAGCCACAACACCTCAGCAACATTCCTTCAACCTACTCTAACTGAACAATCTCAGGCATACCAACTTCAGTTTGCAAGAAGTTAGCTTCTTCTTCATGGCCGCTCCCATTGGCTGGCATCAGAGATGGACATATGGAGCCTCCAAAGACATTGTAAGAGGGCTATGTAAAAGAATGTTTAAATAACGAGTTAATCCAAAAATCGATTAATTTTTTAAATTCTTTTTATAAGAAGTAAAACTAAAACCAAAACTAATTATAAACAAGTAATTAGATACTTTGTGGAATGTTTTCGATTGCTTTAAAGTGCGGCAGGTTTTTTTGATGTCCACTTCAGTTGTGTCAACACACCCAGGCTGTTGTTTTGTGCGTGGGTCAATTAGAAATTTAGAGTTGTGAGCTAATTGCATATGTTTTCAAAGACAGAAGCACCATGTTTAACGTGCAAAATTTTAATTTAACATTTTATTTAATAAAGCTTTTAATTATTTATCTGGATTTTTAATGCAACATTACAAAACCGTATTCAACTTTAGGTCCAATAGAACAAGATTTAAGCACTATTTAAAAAGATTCGGTATCAACATCAACATTCTATTATGAGAAATCTTTCTTACTAAAGATGATAAGCACATGGAACAGATCATCTTTTCCGTTTCAAATTTTCTAGACTTGGTAATTTTCAAGCAAAAACTATAATCAATTAAATTATAAAAAACTTTCACTAAAAGACAAGAAAAAATCTATTAGATAAAGCCAAACTTGATTGTGGTCGTTTATCATTCTGAGACTCTTCATCGTTATTATACATCTTCTTCAATTACGGCCTAGAATTAGAAGGATTAAATTCTATACTGTATAAAGCTTGTCAATTATAAACTATTTTTTTAAGTTTAAATTAAGCTTTTTTTCATTTATTCGACTTAATTCTTTTAATTTAAAAAGTTTCCCAATAGCATGAAATTGAGCGAGAGTGTCAATTATCAGCCCAATTGGATAGTTAATGCTTTAAAAAAAATATATTGATTTCAAAATCTTGTGTTTCCCTTACATAGATGCGCACTATTATTAGTATTTTACGTTTGCTTAGTTCAAGATGATAAGTCGGATTTTTTTACTTCATTAGTTAAAATTGTTGTTGGATTTCAATAGTTATTCGTTTTCTGCTATTAAATCATTGTTAAAATTTATTTTGTTCTATAATTAATTGATTCATTATATTGTTTTTTCCATTTAAATATACTTGTTATTTAGGATATTTTCGAACTTTAAATTGTGCCAAAACCAAATAAAGCAGTTTAAATTTTTACAACTGTAATTAGAGAAATTTTTATACTTAGATTGATTATTCGCTTAAAGCCACCAAGATAAAAAATGCTCTTTTAAAGATTAGAATAGGAAATTTTTATCGTTTAAAGTGTTTCGGTTTTCATTCCTTTAATTTTAGCTTGTTATCTTTCATTTAAGAAATTTTGTGTGTGTCCGTATTAAAATAACCGCTGTCATTTGAGTTCAATTTGGTGAACATGAATGATGCTATTGCAGGTAAATAAGATTAAATGATGATGTTGAAGATGTGGTTATCATGATGATAATAACAGTGGATTTAAAATTAAAAAAGTATAAAATTTTTGAAAAGGATGAATATGATAATAATGATGATACAGCGGGTCGGTGGACGTCCCAGTATGCCCTCTCTTGGCTGTCCAGTATCTGCCGGTCCAGCTTGTCTCTCTTTTTGTCAACCCTGGTGTTGTTACATATGTGTGTGTAGTTGAAACACATTCATTCACTCATTCAAAATATTTTTTAGATTGCAGATAGTTGTTCGAACTATTTTTGGCATGGTCTAACATCAATGATAAGACTTCGCATTGAAAAGTTTAAAATTTTTAATTATTTGACCATCGTATGAGTTTAAATTTGAAACTTGAACCTATTTTAATGTAACTTATATCAGAAGCTTTAAATTCTAGTTTGAATTTATGAATCCAAGGAACAGTTCATATGAGGTCGGTGCACATTGAAGACGTTCATAATTGAGGTTAAATTCTCTCACATTTAAATGGCATTTAACCTTAAACCTAACTCTAATCTTCCTCTTAACCCCACATTTAAACTGCGTTTAACTCTAAAACTAAAATGGTTACCTTCTCATGTTTGTTTCTTGTGATATTTTTCGTGAAGCGGTTTAACAGTCCTTTCTTTGCACAGCCCTTTCTTCTACCTACCTTTAACTACAACTAGCTGTACTTAAATGCTCAACCTCATTATCAATTACCTATACTTCATACTTATAACTATCAAATATTCTGAATTAATTATGAAGAGAATTATAAATGGTCACCATAAAAGATTCTTTTCAATGCGTGACGATTTCAATGTGCGGTGACTTCAATGCATACCCAATAAACTATCTTCTAATAAGAGTTCATGTTAGGTTCATGAGATTCAGGGTTTTATAGCTCAAACTTAGAAGTCTGATTTAGATCACTTTTTGAGCTAATTTGGCACTAACTTAAGTACCAAAAAAAAATCTAAGGCACAAAAAAGTTTAAAAAAAGTTTGTTTAGTTCAATTTTTGTAGTTTTAAAATTTGGGCTACACTAATGAATTCAAATAAAAATATAATTGGTTTCGTGACTGAGATTTCATTTTCCAATTTGTCTTTTTAATAATAAAAAAAGTAATGGAACTCTTTTTTCACATAATAAAAAAAAAATTTAAATCAATTTTTTAAGTTTTATTTTCCTAAATTCTTTTTTCCATTTTTTTGTTAGATCATTGCTTAAACTTTTTTTCCTTCATGACTTTAGTTTTTAGCCAATACTTTATTTAAAATAATTCTATCCTTACATCCGGCAACAAGTTCCTGACATTTTAAAAGCTTTTGTGTAATGACTTGCTTTTTAAAGTATCGTTAAAATAAATAAAAAAATGTAATTTTTATTATTATTTGTAATTTCTTTTTTAACAACTTTTTTCTGAAGTTCTAACGCTCATTTCTTTGTTAAATACTCAATGTAACTCCCTTAATCCCTTGGGCTTTCTAATAATGTCATAAAAACAATTAATCTACATTTCCAAGTTTCCACCTACCTTACAAAATGAAGGTGATTATAAATATTATGATGCATAGCTCATTTGCTACAGTCTAAAAACAAAAGTTCCTTGAAGAAACTAACGTAAGAATTATGTATTGCTTGAGTTAGTGAAAAAAAAACAGAAAGTCACCGAAAGCCGCAACAAGACAGACAACAAAGAAAAATGATCTCGTTGGGAGAAGATGCCATACAGGTATCAAGAAACAGGTGTTTTGCTAAAAATTTTGAAAATATTTGTATTACTATAATGTGATAAGATGAATATCTTAGAAATAACATAGTCTTCTTGAGAGATTTTAAAACCTATTATGACATTTTTTAAACTTCAACTCAAAAAGCAAGGTTAAAGAAACTAAAATAATTGTTAACAAGTATTAAAAAAAATTTCAATTCAATTCAATTCAAAAATTATTTTATTCAGCAAATTAACATGGTTAAATTCTAGGAGACCTGGGCCACCCAAACAAAATATTACAGAGAAATTGATTAATATAGTAATCACAGTAATCACAAAAATAATTAAAACAAAAATTAAATTCAATGTAAACAAAATTTATATTAACTTTCCATTAATAATCAAATTTTTGTAAAAATATAAAAGTAAGAGTACCCAGATTTATAATAGATTTTTATTAGACTGATTGGTCAAAATAACATTTATATATGAATAGACAAATAGAAAACTATGACAAAAAGAAATGTGAATTAATTAACTTGTAATTTATAACCTTATATGAACCTAGTGACAATGAATTTTTAGCATGTATTGGCAATCTATCCCAGTAATGCATCATTGAGTATAGAACGGAATTAATAAAAAAAATTGATCTAGGTTTATTAAAATAGAAATCAAAATTATATCTTAAAAGCCTAGTACTATGTTTACTAAATGTTATAATTTGATTATAGATTAATTGACAATAATTTACTTTATAAATGTTATAGAAGAGAATCAAGGAAAAAACAATGTGTAGCTGATTTATATTTAAAATTTTTGCCTTGTTATAATAATTACTAATGTGATCAAACTTATTTAATTTAAACAAAACACGCAGAAAAAAGTTTTGACTTAGACTTAATAAATGAAGATTTGATTTGGAGCTACGACCCCAGACAGGAATGCAATAAGTTAAGTAAGGCAAAATAAGGGAATTATATAAAGTCATTAAGATAAATATAGGAAACTTGAATCTTAAACGATAAATGATACCTAGATTTTTTGATAATTTGCTAGATATGTACCTAATATGATTTAACCACTTTAAGTTATCAGAGATAACAACACCTAAAAATTTTATAGAGTTTACTCTTTTAATCAATAATTTATTTAGCAATATAGTTGGATGATAGACATCTGTACGAATTTTAGGACCAAAAAAATAAACAAAGTTTTGTCCAGGTTAATTTTCGAAAATAATTATAATAATAACTTTTCAGCGAGTGAACATCATTGAAGGGAATATTAAAATACAAAAGGGTTTGTATTGCTGCTGATGAAATTAACCAGTTAGGATGCCTGGGTTTCAAATGCTAACCTTTTTGTCAACAATGTAAAAGTTTTCATTAGTAAACATCAAGTATTTAAATATTGTTTAGTTATCTGTATTAAATCTTGTTTGATGCATTGAGGCATTTTCGGAAAGGTCGTTTGACAACATGGCGTGCCACTGAAATTAACTTAGCGAAACATAACTTGGTTTTGCTTTGGAAAGCGATTTTATGTTTTTTAAAAGAACAGTTACTATGAAATTGCTTTAAACTTTTTTTGTTTACGTTCATTAAAATACACTCGAAAAATAACCAAAGATATATATCCTTCTGAAAACTTCAATGAACACACTCAGGTTTAGCGCTGGTGTCATAATCCTCAAAGATAATATCCAATCTCAGTGTGCATAAAACTATTTCAAGAGCTTTCAAAACCCCTTCAAACCCTTCAATTCTTTTTTTATACTTTAAATATATAATGTCATTTGAGCAAAGCTTGGCATCAAACCATTAATCCTTTAAAACGTTATTAATTTAAGGTTAAAAAAGCATAAAAGAATAGTTAGAAAAAATGAACAGCAACTTGTTCATCCAGTTCACCAGAGCTATTCCCTCGATTAATGCAGTAGAATGCTTATTTTCAACAAGAATAGAGGCATATGCGTACCAAGAAATCATCTTTGTCAGATAAAACTTTACATGATAGGGAGCAATGCTTCCTTGGAGCACGCATCTGAAAGATACAATACATAAAGATGAAGAAAATAAAAACAGATTTAAAACTGTTTATATAATGTGTTTTTAATTTTTTCCTTCGTTATTTATTTGTTTGCCATATAAAATTGTATTCAATAACTTTTTTAGTTCATTAATGCAACAAAAGTTTATATAATAATAATAATAAAGTGTTTCTTTAGAGTCTTTTTTAGTTTTCGTTTTGTTCATTTTCTTTAACATTTTTTTAAATAATAAAAGTTACATTTAGAACTTTTAACGATAAATTCTGTTTAATTATACCCCATTAAACTGAATAAAAGTTAAAGAGGTTAAATTACCGATTAACTATTCCTATTTGTGTTTTATCATTATAACTGACTATAAACTGTTATTTTAAACTATGTGTTTTCATGAGTTTCTACATGCTCTTTTTAATCCGCTTTGTTTCGAGTATATTTATAATAATTATAATAACAATAATAATTAAATTAAATAATTATTAATATTTTGTTATGAATATTGTATAGTGATTATTTCCATTTCATATTTTATTCTGTCTTTGTATATTTTAAATAAAAACTCGGAAGCTCAAATACTCTCTTCTTCAGTATTATTCTAATTCATACTCCTTGCACAATATTTACTCATTACACACATCAAACTCTTTAGAGAATTTTTTTTCTGTGAAGCACCTTAAAAAATCGCTTAATCCTCTGCACTCCCCTCCCACCCCCATCACCTACTTGGCTTGTGATTCAGCTTGCAGAAAAATGAATTCCCACTTCTTGGCGTAGGTTTTTTGCAAACACGCCAAGTTTTCTGCTTCAAAGTCCGCAAGTTCCAAACGCTGCTTGTTCTGCATTGTCCTCTTGCACAAGTACACAGCTTTTGGATGGGTATGTGGGTTTTGGGGTTGATATTACGAAGGTTCTGAAGTTCAAATAAAAAAAATGTAGAAAAAATTATTGTTGCAATTAAAAAATGAAATGAAATAGAAAAGATTAAAAATAAGAAAATTGAAAAATAATGTTTACAATTTTTGACAGTTTCATGAAAAAGCTGACCAGCTGTTGTGAAGTTAGAATATTCAATTAGTTTTAAAAAACGATATTTATTTTTTTCTTGTGATAAATATACAGATAAAGAGAAATTAATTTGCATTGAAACAAAAAAAGTATATAAAAAAATCTTTTTAGCAGAGTAGAAATTTTTTACCCTCGGAAGATTTTGGCATTCAACTGAATCTCAAGGCTTTTTGCAATCTATATTATTGAAATAAAAACGCAATGATATCTTCATCCTTGTCCATAGAAAGCATTCATTCCACAAATTTTAAACTAATCGTTCTTCGACATTTATACATTCTTTCATTTTACTTTGAGTATCCTGGGAGTTCATTTGGACAATATGCTATATCAATTGTATTAAAATAACTTGTGGAATGCATTGAACTTCTTGCACATAACAAGATTATGTTTGGGATTTAACGCTATTTAATGCAGGATTATGGTTAAAGTTAGGGTCGAGGTTAGGGTGAAATGCCATTTAAAAGTGAGAAATTTCAATGTGCGTAAACTGGAATGTTAGACAATTTCAATGTAAACTATTATCCTTGACCAAGTGTTTTTTAAATTGGCTAAATCATGCGCAGAGAAAGTTTGAAACTAATTTTCGAATTTTTACTCTTTCACGTGTAGCGTACACGGCACGCTACAATAGAAAGATAGAAAGCGAGCAAAATACAAATTGGTGCCTATTTGTGAAGTGCTGGGATGTGTGGGCTACAGTTCTGTCGAGGAAATTCATTTCATATCAAACGTTAACCCATTAACGCATGACTCAAAGGAATTAATTATTTTTTTACATTTTATTGAAAAACTGATTCTCAAAAATAAAATCAAAAAATTAGTCTGAAATATTTTATACAAAAAAAGTTATGATAAAAATTAAAATGTCCTTAAAAAAAGACACTATGCATTGCTACTAACGGCAATTACGATTCGTGGTAGATGCTGAAGCACTCTAAATGTAAAGCTACATTACATTTAAGGCATTTCTTTTCCACTTTCTTTCCACTTTGCTTGCATTTTTTTTGGCCATCTTTAATTTGACCAACAAAATGATCTTATTAGTTTGAATACCACCGATCCACCAAGGCCTAAATCACTGTTGCAGTCTTCCGATGCTTCTTGATATGAGTTTATCAAATAACCAAGCCTATTATTTAGACACCAATTTGTATTTCCAAACCTTATGGGTTTCCCTCTGATAAATTCTTTTGTTGAATGCCTCCCATAATATGGCACGATTGATTCATCAATTGCCAAATGACATTCTTAGGGCTTAAACTTGTGAAATCTTTCATTCCTAGCATCAAATAACGGACGTGTTTTGGCCCTCTTGTTTAATTTATTATTTATCTCATTGTCATTGCAATGCAAATACCTTAATAATTCTTCAAATCTGGTGACAGTCATAGCATTGTTTACAGCTAGATTGTGTACATGGTCGCTTTGTTCGCAGTACATCCTGCGGTTTGCCAAAGGAACATAGCCTGAAAGAATGAGTATAGGCTATACTTGTGCTTTCAGGTTTGTTCCATTGGCAAACCGCAGGATTTACTGCGAACAAAGCGACCATGGACACAATCTAGCTGTACTGTATAGTTATCGACTTGATGGCTGTTACATCAGAAAATAAATTAAACAATGTGAGGGAAGACATGTTTTCAAATAGTGATTTGTCGTTTGAACTACTAGGACTGTATGCGTTAATGGGTTAAGGTAGATGAGCAGCTTGTTTCCTGGAAGATGTTCATTTAGACATTTTATGAAATCTAAACCCGCTATGGAATGAGCATGGAGAGAAAGTTTGAGATCATTGTGATGCTACGACTATGACTATGCACTCAATTTATAAAATTTACACAAACAAGGTTTGCAATAAATAGAAAAAAATCAGTTGAAAAGAGATTTGCAACGTCTCGTCGAGGTAATTGGTGGATTAGGCTGGAGTGGGGCAGTTTATTTATTTCGGTTCTATTAACTTGGCAGCTTCTGTTGAGAAAATTCATTTAGTAGGCGCTATATTAACAAACAAGCCCGAGATTTTCTTTGAACTTTTGGTATCAAAAGAACATCGTTGCACTCAGTATTATATAGTCATCAACAAAAAACTTACTTTTCTTTCATGTATAATTTTATGTTAAAGAAAAATAGGGTCTATATAGACTTTAAAGATTCCAAGTGTGACTACGAAATCCTCTAAGGGTCGAGTGGATAAATTTGATTAAATAAACTAAATAAGTTGTGAAAAAGTTGTAAATCTTTAAACATGTATGTCTACTGGGTATATGACTTGAAAAAATCAGTAAAATTAAAACTGGCATGCAAAGGTCTAATGAATTTGTATTTAAAATGAAAATATTACAAATGTTTATCAGTTTTTCAGTTCTGTTGAACAATTTTAGCAACAAAAATTTCTTTGCAAAATATTTATACAACTTTAAAAGATAAATTTGTTAAATTAGGCTGAACATACAAAAGCTCAATGAAATTTCATATAAAAATAATCAAAAAGTTCATTCACAAAATAAAAACGTTGGCTGTATTTTAAAGCTTTGTTCCTTTTGTAATTCACATTCAACTCAGTAATAAAATATTTCAAAGATATTCTCTTCATCACTCTTTTAAAGAACTATTTTTAAAACTAAAAGTTTATGAAATAATATTTGAAGTTTTTCACAAATTACAACTTTTGTTGAACTTCAAATATTTTGTTTGTGAATTTATTTTAATCTTCTCAAACTTGATGTAGTTTTGTGTTTTTTCAAAAAACAGTCATTTAGTGATAGTAAGCTATTTGAATTTTTTCTGAAGTCATATACCTAATGTTTATATAATGAAGAATCCAGATGAAATCTTAAAAAAATATCCTATTTTATTTTATAAATTTTATAAAAGTCTGTTCTATAAAAATTTTTTTTTTTATTATGGTTGCATTTTCTCGTTCCATCAATTATGTAATTATTCAAGACTTTCAAGTGATGAAAGGCTTGAAAATGAAATATATAAATATATATATAAATTTTACAAATATATTTAGACAATTTTTAATTAAGTTTCGTTTAATTTGTTTGAATGTAAAAACCTCATAGATTATTCGATTGATTCGGTTACACGCTGATTAACTTTGCAAGAAAACAAGCACAGCAGGACTCACCATAGTCTATGTCATCGGGCTCTATGTACGAACTGGACCACAAACATGGAGTCTGAAGTGTGTGTGTGTGTTTGTGTGTGTGTGTGTGTGTGTGTGTGTGTGTGTGTGTGTGTGTGTGTGTGTGTGTGTGTGTGTGTGTGTGTGTGTGTGTGTGTGTGTGTGTGTGTGTGTGTGTGTGTGTGTGTGTGTGTGTGTGTGTATGTGTGTGTGTGTGTGTGTGTGTGTGTGTGTGTGTGTGTATGTGTGTGTGTGTGTGTGTGTGTGTGTGTGTGTGTGTGTGTGTGTGTGTGTGTGTGTGTGTGTGTGTGTGTGTGTGTGTGTGTGTGTGTGTGTGTGTGTGTGTGTGTGTGTGTGTGTGTGTGTGTGTGTGTGTGTGTGTGTGTGTGTGTGTGTGTGTGTGTGTGTGTGTGTGTGTGTGTGTGTGTGTGTGTGTGTGTGTGTGTGTGTGTGTGTGTGTGTGTGTGTGTGTGTGTGTGTGTGTGTGTGTGTGTGTGTGTGTGTGTGTGTGTGTGTGTGTGTGTGTGTGTGTGTGTGTGTGTGTGTGTGTGTGTGTGTGTGTGTGTGTGTGTGTGTGTGTGTGTGTGTGTGTGTGAAAATCTTTTTGAATCGATATTTAATTTTATCATCATTCATACCGTTTTAGCCTTCATTGGAATGAAAGTAATTGCTTTTTAATGTACTTTCTAAATATAAATGTTATATATTTTTCATAATTGCATATGAGTTTTTTTTTACTTCTTAAAGGCGCTATACAAAGAATTAGTTATTAATTGATTTGAGCTGTTTCCACTTTCATAATTTGTCAAAAGAATGAGGAAAAAACCTCCAATAGGTTCATTTTTATATGGCACAATGCCATTAGATTTTTGCAACATTTGGACATAACCTCTATAGCTTATAGCAGACAAATCAGTGAGTAAATCCCTAAAAAAATATCTGAATCAACCTTGACATGAAAATCAAAAGTGACAAGTTGGAAATTGTCAGCCACTTCAAAAACTTAAGAGCAACTTTCAATGATACAGGATCCAAGCCTGAAATACTCACTTGAATTTCCCAACCAATAAAAGCGTTTACAAAACGGAGAAACTTTTGGGAAGATACAAATTTTGCGTTCAACTTGAAATCGACGGTTGCATGCAGGGACGGCGATCTGCTACAAATCTTGAGGGGGTCTACCCAGCATGGACGATACTGGGGGTCTTGGGGCCTGAACCTCCTATCTCCCCACATAAAAAAAATTTAAACTTCTGTTTTGATACGAATATTTAAATGGCAAAGAATAGCTTTGTTTTAGACAGCTATCACTATGGCTACACATACTCACAATGTATTAATATATGAACATTCTGGTTTATGCTATGGGTGATGATTATGCTCGTATCAAATCAAGATTTAAAAAATGTTTTTATGGAAAAAATTAAGACGATCCCCTCACTACCAAAAATTGGGAGGGTCGGATCCCAGGACTCTTCCACGATCGCCGCTCATGCTTGCATACCTTACTTTTGTGTATTCCGCTGTATGCCTGGGACTCATGGACATAAACAGTGTATTTGAAATGAATGGAAAAAAATTAATGAAAAGTTTGATTTTAAAGATTTTACGGAATCTGACTAAAGGACCGTATCACTAATGAATAAGTCTGGAATCATGAATTTCATTGAACTTCATGAAGAACAACATCCCAAAGTGAAAAAACGGAAACTCGTCAATTCATTAATTCACACTCCTCTTTTTTCATTATTTCCATTCAGCTATTTATTTATCCATTCTCACCATTTTTTTCCAATAATCATTCATCCACTCACTCAGTCATTCAACTTAATCTATTTAAAGGGTCGGTCGAATGGCTTTTCGCTTAATTTCCCTTTGATCGCAGTGTCCCAGATGGATGCCAGGAATAATCATGTTGAATATAGTTTTCTAATTTCGAGTATATTTTTCAATTAATATTTTTTTTGGTGCCTTGCAACTCTCTTCATTTGAATACAATTCCGTCTTTTCATATTTAAATATTCACAGTAGCTGCTGGTTGATATGGGGTAAGAAATAACTACGAAAATCCAAACTATTTTTTCAGTTTTTACATTTTATTTTAACAGTTTCAAAACTGTTTTCTTCAAATTTATTTTTTTTTCAAAATACTTTCTCTTTAACTTTCTATTATTTAGACTTTTAACACCCAAAACTCTCAAATCTGTCTTTTGACGAGTTTGTCAACTTTAAACACTTTTTCATTTTTTTCTTTTTATTTCCTTTGTTTTTTTAATTTCACTTTTTTCAAACCTTTATCAGTTCGAGCTATCATACATTTTCGAATTATTTCTAACATAAAAATTTTTTTTTTTCAAAATACTTTCTCTTTAACTTTCTATTATTTAGACTTTTAACACTCAAAACTCTCAAATCTGTCTTTTGACGAGTTTGTCAACTTTAAACACTTTTTCATTTTTTCTTTTTATTTCCTTTGTTTTTTAAATTTCACTTTTTTCAAACTTTTATCAGTTCGAACTATCATACATTTTCAAATTATTTCAAACATTTTTAATTTTTCTCCTTCCAACCCCATTGATTTATTTTAACTTTCTTCTTTTAACTTTCATCTATTTGACAAAAAATTTTAAAAACATATTTTAATAATTTTCTATAGTTTGATCACCAGCAAATGCACCAAAACCTGGAAGCGATAGTATGTGTTGTCGTTCTTGACAGTGAGCACGTGGTCGTCAATGGGGAAGATGTAGCCATGGATGGAAAGAAGATGAGCCAAATGAAGGGAGTCAACTGAAAGGTGGTATTAAAAATGAATATATGTAGGTGAAAACAAAAAATGTGGAAAGGGTGAATAGAGATAGAAAAAAACAAAAAAGATCAATGCTGAAGAATGAATAAATCCAAGAAGGTTGAAGATGGAATGAGAGAGGGTGAATGAATAGTCGATTAAGGATAGAATATGGAGTTGAAAAATATAATTGAAATAAATTTTAAAATAAACCGAAGGAATGAAAGGGTGTCGAAAAAAAATTAATGAACTAACTTTCAGATTTGAAAATATATATTTAGGAAAAAATAAATGCTCGTATATACTTTTGTATAGAATTTTTTTGAAAATGGACTTTATTAATTTCTATAAACGCTTTTTTGTCTATTTAAATTACATGGCACCCAGGCTCCAAAATTAGTTGTTCGTTCAAAAGAAAAGTTATATCTCTTATCAATTACTTAACATTTTTTTTCATGTTTTAAATATTTTCTTTTTTTTTCATGATTTCGCATCATCTTTCTGACTAGCAATTCATTCAAAAGACCCTTTTCACTGCCTTTAATGTTTTCAGTTTTATTTTAAATGGACTTGAAGTTTATTGCAAGTCTATTATGCCTGGACTTTCGTTCAAAAGATAAATCGACTTTAATTTGTCTAGAAATTCAAACCTTTTTTAGATTTTCAAAAACTTTGAGCAAAATGTTTAATGTTTTTTTAATACTATAAATGTTTTTTTAATTAAATATATGATCGAATAAGCTTTAAATGTTAATTATATATTTGAAATAAAAAAAACAGTAGATTGATATTGCTTACAAAACTTAATGTTTGTAAACCGCTTTGGTTAACCTACAGTAAAACTTCTCTTATGCGAACCCTCCAAACAGCTGAATCCTTTTTTATACTAACGATTTCAAAAAGACAGATTGTTTTTGAATTGAAATCAACTCTCACGAACGCGTAAAAAGACATGCTTATATGTAAAATTTATCTCCATTATGCCGAATTTTCAAAAACATTTTGAGCTTTTTTTAAATAATTAGTTTTCGTGAACGTCCCTGATGACTCAATATATTATTATTTTTCGTTCAAGACTTATGTACACACATTTTTATTAAGTAGTCTTACAAATGATGATCTTTATTTTACTATTGTACATTCATTGAACGAAGAAAGGATTTAAAAAATCAGATAATTAGATGCAATTTTATGGATCTCAAAATGTTTTTTCAACTGTGGCTTTATAAGTGACAGTCCTATTGAAAACATATCTGCTGATAATGTTGATAAATATTTGTTTGGTGTTCTACTGCCGAAGAATTAAACACTTAGTGAAAATACCATGGGCGGCGATCTTAGGGGGGTCCTGGGGTCAGGACCCCCCCACTTTTTTCCCTTTTTTGTATTTAACAATTCCTATTTTGATATAAGCATAATCGTCAACTATGGCATAAAAGTAAATGTTTATACAGTAATACATTTTGAGTATGTGTAGTTTTATTGATAGCTGTCTAAAACAAAAATATTCTTTGCTTACTTAAATACTCTTTTACATAGTTTTTTTAATCACTATGGCGTAGGCGGGAATTCTGAGGGGGTCCTGGGATCCACCTTTACAAGGACTCCGTCACTCTTTTAAAAATAAACATTTTTCCACTCTAATTTTGATACGAGCCTAATCATCAACCATGGGATAAAAAAAATGCTAATACAGTAATACATTGTGAGTATGTATGGGCAGCGATGCTAGGGTGGTCCTGGGGTCCATCTTAACATGGACCCCTTCAGTTTTTCAAGTACAATAATTTCTCAACTCCTATCTTAATAAAATTATAATCGTCAACCATAGCATGAAACAGAATTTTATTCAGCAATATATTTTGGGTTGACGTAGTTATAGTGATAGCTGCCTAAAGCAAAACTATTCCTTGCTTACTCAAATACTCATCCACCTACTCTTCTTTTTGTATTTATGGAATTAAATTAATGAATTTTATTTATAAAAATTAAATTTATGATTTCTCAATTTTCGCAAGCAGACATTCAGAATGCGTTTCAGAAAAAATCCGTTCACTGTTTGCGCTCTTGAATTTGAAAAAAGAGCGCTATAGAAATCTATTTGATTGATTCATTGATTGAAGCAGACAGATTTACATTAAAAAAAACTCATTCATATTGTGCTACCTATTTTGTATGGGTGATATTCATAGGGGGATTCTGAGGTCTACCTCAATATCACCCTTTCAATTTTTTTAGATGAACCAAAGTTAATGAATTTCAAAAAGATTCAAAAATTAACTAAAGTTGTGGGTAAATCAAACTACAAGTTTCATATCGCATAACTGCCAAAAAGAAATGCTGAGGTTTTTAGCTCATTCTATCGTTAGAAACACAATGTGCACTGTTAATGCCGAATCAAGCCAGTTTGATGTTGTGGTTGACGGCACACAAGACTGCAATGGGTTAGAGCAGGAATCGATATGCATTCGTTTTTTTTGATGAAGCTCTGAATGTTAATGAATTGTTTATTGGTTTATTCGGCCCACCAGACACGATCGGAAAAACATTATCTGTGGTAGTAAAAGATGTTCTGATTAGAATTATGCTACCTATAGAAAAACTAAGAGTTTAGACTTATGACGGCGCTGCTAACATGAACCGCCAATATAATGATTGTCAGGCTATTATCAGCAGTGAGCATCCGCTTGCATTGTTTTTCGACTGTTCTGAACACTGTACAAATCTTGTTGCCCAGTACACAGCTGCCGCAAATTCCTTTGTGAGCAATTCACTTTAGTTTGTCTAACAGTTAGGTGCTTTTTACAATCGTTCAGGAAAGGTCAAGAAGCAGTTTAGTCATGCTTTAGTGCCTCTTATAATTGACTTGCTTGATGAGCCACTGAATAAAAAGTATAATATAAAACTTCTTTGCCCTACAGTATTTTCTGTGCTTGAACATTATGAAGTGGTACTTGTTAGCTTGGAATCATTTGCTTCCATTGGTACTGCTGATGAAACAGCTGAAAGGCTTGAGGCCTTTTTTCAACAGGGCACTGGCCCTCAAGGTAGTTGTTTTGGTGTTTTCACTTCTGGAACAGTTAAACAGGTCGTTGCAATCAGCAAGTGCCACGGTCAGTGAAATCTGATCCCGTTGTGCAGAAACTGCGTCGCCTACGATCAGATGAACAGTTTAACGCCATTTTCAGAGATGTCAACAGAATGGTTTTGGCATATGATCTCGAGCCGATTGCTGTACCTCGGGTGCGAAAGCCGCCACAAAAGTATTGTAGGCTGGGCCCAGCTTATGTAGCAACAACACCAGAGGAACATTATCGAGCAGCATATTACGCTGTCATAGACATTGCAATCATGCAACTCTCAGAAAGGTTTAATCGAGATTCTCCTGGTTTGCGTTAATACTTGCAGCTGAAGACAATGTTGCTAACTGGTGAAGTGAACCATTTGCAAGCAGTATCGTGAGTAAAATGAAATTGGTTTTTGTTCACAGTTAACTATGTTTAAAGACCAGTATCAACTTTAGCACAAACGCAAAAAATAAAGCAAGCTATGATCACAGAAGTCAGACATCTGTTTCTTTAAGACCTAAGGCTTAGGTTGAAAGATTGATCAGGTTGATGCTTGTGTATCTGCAGAAAGACCTTTTAGTGCATGCGGCGTCTTAAGACTTGGTTGCGTGCACCTATGACAAAGCCTCGCTTGAATTCACTGGCCGTTTGTCATGCACATCAGGATATACTTGACAGTCTGGATTTGAAAAAGCTAGCAGAAGAATTTGCTAGTCGGTCAGACATTCGAAGGGTCTTTTTGGAAATTGAAGTAAACGAGCTGTAAGGAGAGGGCAGGAGGACAGGCAGAAAGGGTATTTTATGTTATCTAAATATTCACTGTCGGCCACAAATAATGTCTCATTGTTTATTTGTTTATAACTTTGGCAAATTAAAATCTATTTGTAGTTTTTTGAAACTAGTTAACTCAGAAATGAATGGAAAACAAGATGTTAAAAAATTTATGTAATGGGTTGATGGCTAGTTGTAATTGAACTTATATAGATGACAAATAATAAAAGGTACTAAAATCGCTATTGTTTTTCTTCAAATCGCTCATAGTGGCAGTTGAAAAGTATTTTTATTGAGTATCAAACTTTTTTTTAATGTTTGGTGATACAAATATTAATAGTTGATATAAAAATAATTTTCCCTTTAGTAAACAATACTAAATAGTATCGCTTGTACTGTATTGGCCGATACCCGTTCTTTGATTCCAACCCTTGGGAGGACCCCCCCAAGATTTTCCACAGATCGCCGCCTCAGGAAAATACATCGTGTGTCAAGTATTCATCAACTAACACAAATGAAGCTTCAGAAGAAGAAGAAAATGAAGATAATGAAAAAGTGAGTGAAGAAGAACCAGAGATGTTGTCCCCCAGAAAAGCATGGAGCCCGACAAAAAGATTGTTGAAATATTGTTTGATGGAGAACTTGATCCAGAACTCACTCAATGTTTTTCAAAACTGGGAGATTTTCTATAAAATTCTCAATGCCTTAAAGCAGTAAAACAATTGAACATTTTTAGTTTTGAAAAAAAATGACGAATACTATTTTTTAACAGTTTTTTAATGGTTTAAATAAAGTTGCAGTGAACAATTTAAATGCAGTATACATTTTTGCATTTTTTTAAACCTCTGACTAAAGGAAATCCCTTTCATAAGAACAAAATATTGTGATTCATAAGATAAGTTTTACTGTAGTCACTTTATTTAGGGGTCGTTTCATTTAGAACTTTTTCATAGATAAATAATATCATAGCCCTTCTTATTAAATTTCATTCTAAGCTTTTAAATACTTATTAACAAATTTAAACCTAACCATGAAACTTTAATTTGATAGTGGGTTTGATTGATACTTTAGAGGGCAGTATCCGTTTACACTTTTTTGGCCAAAATTATTTCTTAAGCGCAAAAACAGCAAAGATTTAAAACAGTGAATATTTTTTCAAATATGCAAATATATTCAACAAAATTCAAAAATCAGAATGTTTAGACCCAAAAATTACCGTGTTGCATTCGGGAACGTTGACCTGAACACACACACACAATAAAGGTGCATGAAGAAAATAAATGCAAAATTTATTTTCTTAAGATTAATTTTTAAGCATAGTTTATTTATCATGATAAAGTTGAAGTTACATTTAAAACATTTATATCAACAATTTGTTCAGAACAAAAATAAAATTGGTTTATGACGTTTAAAATCCTCAAATAATTAGTTAAAAGCTTATGACACATTTTCAATTGTTTCATGAGATATTTCAAAACAATGTTTTTAATTATCACAAAAAATCTGATATTACAGATAGAACATTTTTATACTATTAAATTAAATTATTTGCTCCAAACAACGTTTTGATGACTATTCCCATCAAGTCCTATCGAGTTTGATAAATCGACTATTGTTTTCCCCTAATTTTGTTATTCTTTTCCTTAAAATAGTAAATAAAATTTAAATAAATTTTTGTATGATCATGTAGCTCTTTTATTATGCACTATATTATTCCAGACTGGATATTTAGTGTTTGTTGTTGTACATTTTAAAAACAAATTCTAGATTTAAATGTCTGAAATTTAATATAAGACTTCGTTGTGATGAAAAAACTAGTTTTATCAAAAACGGTGATCTGCTGCAAATCTTTGGGGGTTCTACCCAACATGGACGATCCTGGGGGGTCCTGGGGTCCAGACCCCTTTTCCCCCCACTTAAAAAAACATTTAAAACTTCGGTTTTGATACAAATATTTAAATAAGAAATTAATAGTTTTGTTTTAGAAAGCTATAACTATAACTTCACATACTCACAATGTATTATTATGTAAAAATTCTGTTTTATGCCATGTTTGACGATTATGTTTGCATCAAAACAAGAATTTTAAAATGTTTTTATTGAAAAAAGTGGGTGGGTCCACATTAAGGCGGACCTCTTCACTACCAAAAAGTGGAAAGGTCCGGACTCCAGGACCTCCCAGGATCGCCGCTCATGAGTTTTATCATAAAACACTTCAAGTTTGGTATAAAGACTTAGATATTTCATCTTTATGCTCTTTCTGTTGTGTGTGTTCCAGCTACCGCTTTTTCATGGCAACATGTTTTTAAAAACATCTTGAATGAAAAATAGATAAAAAGAGAAAAGATATCGAAAGTATTAATTAAATGGCTGACAAATCTATGTATACTCACCAATTTGAGATTTAACATAAATATAGAACTAAAGAAGCTCCTTTCTTTTACTTAACTCAAATTAATAAAATCTAAGAAAGTTTCATTAGTTGTGAAAAGAAAATTTGTTTCAATCAATGAAATTATAACAGGTCAATAACCAAAAACTTTATATTAAAATTTTTTTCCAAAGAGTTGATGCTCCCACATGGGAGCGTTGGCCGAAAAAGATGTAATGTTTTTGATTGAAAATGCGATCTTTTTTGAAATGACTTTGTAATAAAAAAACAAGCAAATCGAATTTTTTTAAAATTGTTTATTTATGATGAAGTGTATTTTAGAGAGATTCTTTTATCTTTGAATGATTTTTTAGCCGTTTTCATTTTTTTCTAAAGAGTCTTTAGATGGATGGTGAATAAATATTAATGTCTTGTAAAAAAAATAAAGAAAGAATCAGTTCTTGACTTCTGGTGACTCGATAATTTTGGGTAGTTATTGAAAATCGTTTGTACGCTTAAAATATTTTCACAGAAAATGATTGCAAAAGTTAGAAAGATAAATATTGAGAAAAAAAAAACATTACAATTTTTTTCAGAAATAAAAATAAAAAGTGTAAGTTTTATATGCAAACAGAAAGAAATAACAGGGCAAACTAACCAACATTTTAGAAAGTAGACCAAACAAAACAGAGAAAAGACTTAAAATTGATAAATCGCAAACCATGAAACCCACACCGGTTTTTGAAGTTCTTCTGTGTTTTATTTTATCAACTAATCGACGAGTATTTTTAATGAAAAAAATATTTAGTTAAAATGTGAACGTAAGTTTACACCTAATATGCAAAGTATTTGGCTCCTTTATTCAAATAAAAATTATTATTGAAATTAATTTAAATTAGTTAAAAAATGTATATAAAAAGTAATATTCAAGTACAGTGATATTCCTTAATGAACATAAATGTCACAATATTTTCGACTTCAAAGTAGATCAATATTGCATTACATCGTTTTTCAATGCAGAAATTTTTTTCTATAAATGGTCAGATTGTATAAAAAAAAATCAATTTTCCCTGTTATTTATGTTTAATTTTCTCTTGGCGACGCCCATCTTTTTTTCCAAACAGCATTACTACGTGATTAACTTTGCTAAAAACTGTTTTAAAAGTGATTCAATATTAAAAATAAGGAGAAAAAAAATAATCATAACATTTCACAACTTATTTAACTATATTTTCTAAAACTTGAAGAAAACAAATTTAAATTATGGGAAAAACATGTGAAAAGTGATTTTTAAACATTATAATATTTATTGTGAACAATTATAAGGATCCAATTATAAACTTTTACATTTATTTAAGGATTTAATTATTTCAACAGATTTATACTTCTATTAGTTTAAATCTTAATGACCTTTTGTGGAATATAAATTGTTTCAAATCATTCGTAAAAATATTATATAGTTTACAAGGCCAAAAGTTATTCAAAAGTTTGTTTGCATAAAGTTTTTTCAACATTAATTTACAAACAATTCAGAAAAACTGTTCGACTAAAAAAGCTTCTGATGACATGGAGATGACTATAGGATTTTTTTTCAGTCACCCTTTATAAGGGATGAACTTTACTTAAGGTATATTATTTTAAAACTATAAATTCAAGAAAAAATTAATTAAAAGTAAAACTTCATGTAAAATGGGTAGTTTCAAGTCGAAGATAAAACAGAAACAACCGTAAAAAGATTCTAAAAAATAATTATTATTTTTAATTTTATTTTTATAGAAGGGCAAATAATAATAAAATATCATTAATAATTTCCATTTAAATGTTCATTAAAAGTTCAGTGTTTTGCAGCTGTGTTTAAAAAAACTCACTCAAATAATTGACTATTTAAAATTGGTGTGTGTCGCATTGGTGTTAATTCAGATTTATAATTTTATTAGTTCAAATCGTAATGATCATTTGTGGAATAGAAATTATTTTAAATCAATCGGGAATTTTTTAAATATAGTTTACATAGGCCAAAAATTATTCAAAAGGTTTTTAGCATAAAGTTTCTTCAACGTTTATTTACAAAAAAGTCAGAAAAACTGTACCACTAAAACAGCTTCTGATGACATGGGGATGACTTTGAGATTATGTATTTTTGTTTAGTCACTCTATATAGTGGATAAACATTACTTTAGAAGGGGGGGGCATAAGTAAACAAAAAATCGAAAACTTGGAAATTCATTACGTCCACTTGGAATGTGGTTCAATAGGTTATTTCATGAATATTTTAATTGGAAGTTGGTGATTTTGATGAAACCCCTTCCCCCACACCCAAAAAACTAAATCGAAGATTTAGGCTTAAGTCTCAGCATTTAGGCTTAAGTCTCAGCGTTTTCAAGTAAAAAGAAATCATTAGATAATTTAGTTTACTCAAATAGTAAATTGAATGCAGTCAGTAGATCCATCATCCTATAAAAGAACCAGCAGCCTAGAGATGGACAGATCCCGTCTTTCTGAGGCTTCAAAGCAACAGGTCAAGCAAAAAACAGTCAAAACTCAACTAGACTAAAAAAAAGAAACTAGTTTTTTTTAATGCAAAAAATTTAAAAAGCTGGTTTATAGAAAAAAACGAAAAAGACTTGAACTTTTATGTCTGTTGAAATGAAAAAATAATCCTTTCACTGAAAATGAAATGTGTAAAAAAAATATGAATAAAATAGTATCAACCAAAAAAGATTAAAATATATATAGAACCAAAAAAATTCAAAAAGTTTGAAAAAAGGTGTTTTCTAGTGAATAAAAGGTTTAACATCTCCCATTTTGCGTGTTTTTTTTCCATCGCTGGTGGGAGGGAGGTTTTGACATTAAAAATTATTGTTGTGTCAAACTTTTTGTATTGTTAGTGTTAATCATGTCCTAAGTATAAGTTTTGAAATTTTGAAATCGATGATTATGCCCCTCCCCCCTAACTTTAGGTATGTTTTTGTAAAACTATAAATTCAAGAAAAAATTATGTAAAGCTGAAACTTTATTTAAAATGGGTTGTTTCAAGTCGAAGGGCAAATAATAATAAAATATAATTATTAATTTCCATTAAAATGTTTATTAAAAGTTCAGTAGTTTGCAGCTGTGTTTAAAAAAACTCACTCAACTAATTGAAAATTTAAAAATTGTGTGTGTCGCATTGGTGTTAATTCAGCATCTTGTAGACGTTCCAGAAAACTTCGATGGTTAGTGTTGAGCTCGTTAGCTGTAGTTTTTTTCGTGCCTTACCGTTTTTTGATCGTATAAACGTTTTTTAGTCATGAATAAAATTCAAAAGCTTCAGAAAGTTAATTTTATATTCTAAACTTTATAATATTATAATTAAACTTTATTTTTTTAACCTAGAGGCATTTAATTGAACCCAAAACAAGATTTAATTTTCAACATACTAAGTTTTTTCATTCGTTGAGAGGCTTAACTTAAAAGATAAGAAAAAAGCGTTAGTGCTTCATCTTGTTTTTTATCGGCTGAAATAACCAAAGATGCTCATTTTTACTTCATAGTTTCGGTAAATTACTTTTAAAATATCCGTACATTTTTATCTAACAGAAAAAAATAAGTAAAACAGTACGGAAAAAAAGCTTGAAGAATAAAGTAAACAATAACTTGGAAACAAATTATTGTAACAATGACTTGGAAACAAATTATTTTAACAAAGAAACTGAATATTTGTCAAACAATATTTACAGTGTTTTTAAATAAATCCTCACGTGTGTCATCACAATCCAAGTTGTTGGTCATCCAGCTTATGACGTCACTTCCTGCATGATTGTATAATTAAAATAATATTTATTTTACAAATTTCATTTTTTCTAAACAAATTGAAATCCATAAATTGATATTGGAAGTTAAAATATGCTTTGGAAACTCAGTATTTAAATGAAAGAACTGACCAACAATCACGCTTGGAGATTATGAGGGAGAAAGTTTATGAAAAAATATGGATTATTTTTAAATATGGATTATTTTTAAATAATGAGAGCTTTTTTCAGTGGCAGAGTATCTTCATAAATTTGAGAGAAAAAAATTAAGCTGCATTAAAGATAAACAAAGAACTTTAAACAAAAACTTAAACTTAAATTATTTGAATGTAATCGATGTGCAAAAAATTGTTTTGAAATGGAAAAGATCCCTCAAGTATTTTATTTCATTTTAAATTCAGCTTTGGCAGCATGCAAAACAAAAGAAGCAACCAGGACAATGATTGAATGATCTGAACCGTCTCATGTGTTTTCGTAAGATAAAATTCGAATGAATGAGGCAAGTCTCCAAGACGTGCTTGAAAAAGAAATTCCCTTAGAATGTCAGGCTTTAATTCACTACCAGTCTAACGTTTGTGACATGAATGCTCACACTCAAGATTTTGAAACGGAAAAGAGAAACATCACACGCACACGATATTCGTATTCACTATAAAATGCTCTAAATTATTTCATCGTTTCACTGAAATTAAAAAATTCGAACTTTCGTCATTATATTTAGCTTCCGCTTGGAGAGATTTTTGATGCCCTGCTAGTCACATTCAAACTTTTCAGCCAGTCAGTAAACCCGCAGTCTAAAAGGTCATTTGTGCACCATAAACAAACATTCAAACATACTTTTCTAGTCTTTTCGCTTTTATGACAGTCTTCGTCATTGACGAACGGGTTGGCTTAGATGGTAAAATCGTTGGTCCTGCAACTTGAAGGTCGCCAGATTGAATCCCTGTTCAGCCAACCGTGAGCTATCATATACCTAGTGTATATGATGCGGTTTTTCATGACGTATGAGTGGTCCCTCAGTTGCGTGCATTATAAATACACATTATTAGTATTATTATTTGTGAGTCCCAGTTTTGATATAAAATCTTTCCACCATATGCCTTTTCTTTGTCATGCCTAGAAAGTGTCTTGAAGAATGGTTTTAACAAGCACTGCAAACTTTAAAACATTACCATAACACTTCAATTTTAGTTTTTTCTGTGGCTAGCAGTTCATGATGGGTCATATAGCATTCTTGATTCTATTTGTGATTTAGTTTTTGGAGGAACAATTTGTGTGAAATTTCCAAGAATTCCACAAAAGAATATAATTCCAATGCCTGTATCATTAGTTTCAAGTCTTTTTCTAGTCTTTATGGTTCGAGCAAGCGTACAGATAAATGGCTAGTCGCTAACATTTTGGCAGCCACTTTAAACAACCAATAAATTTCTGTAATAAACGGCTTTTAAGTTCAAATTTTTATTTTTATTAGGAATTTTTTGTTTGTTTTTCAGCCTTGGAGAGAGATGGCCGCAGCAAAGCAGGTGAGTAGCAACAACCAAATGGGGCCAGCCACACAAAAAATGCCAGTCTTGATAAAACTATTTGATGGTTATTCGTAATATCGGTCATAGGGAAAATGTTTTCAACCTTTTAAAATTCCTAATAAATAGGTGGTCGAGTTTGTAACGATCCTCGGCTTTAATGGTCCGAGTGCAACCAATGCCCTAGTATCCATAGACGTTAATAAAAATGGTTAGCTTTGATTGGTCTGGAAGCCCGTTCAGGTTATACGCCATAGCAACAATGCTCGTCGATATGCACTTGTGTTTGTACCTGCTACACAAACAATAGTGTCGTCACCATCCAAATACCCAAAAAACCCACGCAAACCTTTGAACAAACACACACACACACCTGTGAACACACTTGGTATTTTGTTCATGAACGTCTTAATTGTTCGCACACAGATACCCGCATCCTTGTCCTGCATGCTCTTCAACAAATTCTCCATCTGTGTGTGTGTGTTGTGTGTGTGTGTTTGTTTTTGTGTGTGTTTGTGTGTTTGTATGTGTGTGTGTGTGTGTTTGTGTGTGTGTGTGTGTGTGTTTGTGTGTGTGTATGTGTGTAGGTGTGTATGTATGTGTAGGTGTGTATGTGTGTGTATATTTATGTGTTCGCATGTTTATTAGTTTTATTTAACTTTTGTTTATGTGTATGTTCCTAAGGAACATTGTTCCTTTGTCTGTGTCATTAATGCAAGAATTTTTGCACATGCGTTTTTTTGTTTTTTCTGTGTCTATTAAAGTGTATGTCTCTGTGTATTGGTGTCACTGCTGTATGTGTGTTTATTTGTATTTTTTTAGTACTCTTCAGTTTGTCTGAATGCTTATGCATTTGTGTTTCTGTGTTTATAGTGTATCTGGCAATTGGTATGCATTGTCAAGTCAAAAATGTTTTTAAAAATCATTTTATCGAATTTTTTCTTTGAAACTGGACTTAGAGTCATTTATGACTTTTCACACGTTCTTCGCTCATTTAACTTGCTGTAACTGCTCATCTGTAGTCTATCGTGTCAATACATTTTTTCTTCAACGCCAATGTGTCTTTTAGCTTATTGTTCTTATGGTAATTTAGGCTTTTAGTTTCTAAAAATATTTATTATTTTTATATTTATAACTATAGTTCATTTGTTTTTCAAAGCATTTTTGCTTAGTTTAAAAGGCAATAAAACTGAGTTTCGGTTATATTTTTTTTACTTTTGTTGACTTTTGTTGACTTTTTCACCAATAAGGATGGGAAGACCAAAACATAACAATGAAATGGTATTTTTGTAATGAATTTCTACGTTTCCAGTTTTTGTTAAGTTAAAAATAATTTTTAAACAAATAATTTATCTGTTGGTAGCTCTAAATTAGTGTGCGTCTGGGAGTTTGATTCGCATACTCCTTGTGTACAAACATTTTACTATTTCTAATTGTAAAAAATTAAAAACATTATATAATTTTTTCATTTATTTCAAAAGAAAGTTAATAATACTTCTTATTATATTAAGTAACCTTATTATCGTAAAATTTGAGTAAATTAAATATTCTAATGATTTCTATTTACTTGAAAACTTTTACTTAAGCCTAAATCTTCGATTTAGTTTTTTTGGTGTTAGAGGGGGGGGGGTTACATCCAGTGTTATTTTCGTTTCATAAAATAATTTTAGGTTTCATTTCAGTTTCGATTTTGAATTAATTATAGTCTTTATTTTCGTTTTGAAAATGATTACATATTTTATTTTCCGTTTCGTTTTAAAAATAATTAAAGTTTTTATTTTCGTTTCAGTTTTTAAAATATATTAACTTACACTCTAAATACTATTTTTTATATCTAAAAAATTAATTGATCATAAAATGAAACAGTAAAATAGAACTGTATATTTAAAAAAAATTATTTTAACAAATAAAAAGTCAATTGAAATATTATAAGAAATGATTACGTAAATTATTGAGTATTAAAAAATGTGAAATATAATAACAAATTTACGATTAAAAAAAGTGATAATTTAATTGACAAAGCCAAGCGCATAATAAAATAACATTTTAAAAATTGCACTACTTTTATAAAGCATAAAGATAATGTTTATAACATAGACATATATTTTTTATATAAATTATACATTTGCATATTATGGCATATCATAGAAATTCATTTCAATTTCGTTTTGAAAATAAATATAGTTTTTTATTTTAGTTTCGTTTTGAAAATAAATTTAGTTTTTTATTTCCGTTTTCGTGGAACGTTTATTCGGAATTGTCGTTTTAGTTTTAGTTTTCATTACGAAAATAACAATGGTTTCATCAAAAGTAACAACTACCAATATTAAATACTCATAAAATAACCTAGTGAATCATATTCCAAGTAAACGAAACGAATTTCCAATAATTAGATTTTTTGCCTACTTGTGCCCTCCCCCCTATTTAGGTGTGAAAATCTCGTGAGGACTCAATCGAATGTGGTTCAGTCTTTTGATTTTCTGTCAAGCGACGTCTGTTCCTAATCAATGCTTTTTATGTGTTTGTGTGTATGTGTGTGTGTGTGTGTTTTGTTGTATGTATGTATGTATATACGTATGTATGTACGTATGTATGTATGTATGTATGTATGTATGTATGTATGTATGTATGTATGTATGTATGTATGTATGTATGTATGTATGTATGTATGTATGTATGTATGTATGTATGTATGTATGTATGTATGTATGTATGTATGTATGTATGTATGTATGTATGTATGTATGTATGTATGTATGTATGTATGTATGTATGTATGTATGTATGTATGTATGTATGTATGTATGTATGTATGTATGTATGTATGTATGTATGTATGTATGTATGTATGTATGTATGTATGTATGTATGTATGTATGTATGTATGTATGTATGTATGTATGTATGTATGTATGTATGTATGTATGTATGTATGTATGTATGTATGTATGTATGTATGTATGTATGTATGTATGTATGTATGTATGTATGTATGTATGTATGTATGTATGTATGTATGTATGTATGTATGTATGTATGTATGTATGTATGTATGTATGTATGTATGTATGTATGTATGTATGTATGTATGTATGTATGTATTAGAGGTCGGACCGGGTACCCGATCCGAACGGGTACCCGCGGGTACCTGCGGGACTCCCGCGGGAACGGGAATGAAAATTAATTTCGGGACGGGAAAAGTCGGGAACCGGGAATAGGTTTTCGGGACGGGAACGGGAACGGGAATCATTATTCAAATCGGGAACGGGAAAAAACGGGAACGGGAACGGGAATAACGGGAATACAATTTATTGGGATTGGATTCTTTAATAATTATACTTCAGCAAAGTATGGAAATCTCCATTTCATCGATACTCCGTAATTAAGTAATTAAAATAAGTATTAAGTGCAATAGAAATGTATAACGAAGCCACCATTGCGTTGTCAATGTCAAAATCTCCTACATTACATTTGAAGTTGTTATGGCGAGTCAAAATATTAGAGAGACTAGAACAAATTGGTGATGATGAAAAATTGTCAGATGAAATCAAACTGGTCAGTTATATTATTTTTATTTTATAAATTCATACTTTGAATTTGAATTATTAATTTCTAGTTGATTGCTCAGTTGATCATCTCAACAAAAGAAAAGATGCCCATTGACCTTATTCATATGGCAGCATGTCTGTTGCATCCCACAGTTTAAAAGAATAATTTAAAAGAGTTTGGGATAGAAAAGAAATAAATACAAAGACTTTCATTAGAGAAAATTTAATTCCATTTTGTACAGCCAGATCAAGCTGCAGTGCCATTGAGAAAAAAAACAAATGATGGTTATTTAGACCTATTATCTTAGTTTTTATAATGTAAAAATTATAATACAATTTTTATACTATCACATTATATGAATGATTTTATTTGTGAAGTTGTGGAGAATAAGAATGTTGTCAAAAAACATATTTCTAACATTATTGTGGAATTAATAATAATGAACGAAGGAATAAATTCAGAAGAGGAGGAATTGTACAAATATTCACAATTACGTCCCAATAAAATTGAAGATTATAAAGATGTTTAATTTATTGGAGTATAATGAAATATTTTCCAATACTACTAGAAGAAGCCAAAAAATTTTTTAGTATACCTGCAAGTTCTATTCCATGTAAACGGAATTTGTAAACATGTTGAAATTTCAGACCCAAGATCACCTAATTTGAAAGCTGAAACTTTTGACGGTTTAACCCGTGTGAAAAGCAATAAAGACTTGATTGAATGACTTAAAAACAATGACTAACCTCAATACTTTCATTTCAATATATATTTGATATTTAAATCGTGTTTTTGTATTTTTTAAAAGAAATATTTTCTGACTTTCAAATAATAAATGTTAAGAAATGTTAGGACTAGCAAGTTTGGGACCTGTGAAAACGGCAGCAAAAAGAAATAAATAAACAAATTTTTTGGGGAATGGGTCGGGACCGGGTCAAAAAGTTTCAAGAAAGGGTCGGGACCGGGAATCGAGTTGCGGGAACGGGACGGGACGGGAATTAAAATTCTGATGGTCCATCGGGAACGGGACGGGACGGGAAAAGAAATTTCGGGATCGGGACGGGACGGGAATCAAAATTCTGATGGCCCATCGGGAACGGGACGGGACGGGAAAAACAATTTCGGGAACGGGACGGGACCGGGAATGAAAAATCGCCCAAGTCCGACCTCTAGTATGTATGTATGTATGAAACGAAACGAAACGAAACGATCTTTTATTTGCTCCTTAGAATCAAATTTCAAATAAGTTTGATAATAAGAAGACTGTGATCGAGCTCAATCATGAGCTCATCTAGCACAGTCACCTTGACATGAATGTTCAAAGTTTCAAATGATTATCTTAAATACTAGGGCGCATTGTTTAATTCTTCTTAAATCTTACATCTTAAATCTCTGGTGCATCCATCGGATTGATAGTTTTAAGAAGAAATAAACAACGCCATTTTAGAAAATGTCGGATGTAAACAAAGTTGTTTTTAACTGTTTATCAAATATAGTTGTAGAAGAAATTTCGGGGTTAAATAATAATTTTGAGGCGATCGTTAATAAATTTGATACGAATAAAGCTGTTTTCAATCTTGGCTTGAATCTATTGTCCGAGGAATCTACCGAGAAATTTACTTTTAATGAGCTTGATTCAAGATTTTTTTTCCAACAAATTTATGAGTAAATTTGAAAATTTATTTAACAAGTAATATATAAAAAAACATTATAAATATTCACTTCAACTTACTTGAGTCAACATATATTGGTCCTATTTTAGAATCTCCTATTATCAAAATCGTCTTATTTAATCATGAACTAAAACTAAAAGCAAATGGGTTACAACTTATTTAAAATAAACTAAATAAAACAATATAATTATCATAGTAATAACTTTATATAATTATAATAAGTAATTACTAAAACCCATTCTTACTTACTACTTTTGATTGCTAACCTACATAATAACCTAAGTAGTTTTGATTGGATGTAGTTCTATTTATACATCAATAAATCGTATCAATCCGTCTTTGTTTATGATTGATGAGATGTACATCGAATTATGCAGTGAAGAATTAAACAACGTCCTTCACGACACACCCGGATGAATTAAACAACGTTCAAAACGCATTGGATGTACCGATTGTTTACATCGAATGAATTAAACAATGCGCCCCTACATTATAAAAAAATAAAAATAATAATAAAATAAAAATATATAAAAAAGTAAGAAAAAACTAAGAAAAAAAAATGCCAATAATCAAATATCTACAGATTATAGAATCCCATAGTAACATAATTTCAATGCAAAGCAATTTAAATCATAAAAGACAGAAACATTATTGTTCACTTAAATACATCCTCACATGCAAAATGTTTCATATCGGCTCATAAAAACTACGTGACGATATTACACAGGTTATCTATATCTTACAATTACATCAGAATAGCAGATCTTTAAAACGATATCTTGGACCAAGTTATGTCAGAACTGAAAAATAGTCCTTTTAATTTTGGTATGCAACTTGATAAAACAAAAGATGTATCAATGTGTTGCCAGCTTGTAGTGTATGTTCGTTATGTATGTAATTTTAAATTCAAAGAAGAATTTTTATTTTGCCAACCACTTCAGACAACTAGTAAAGCTGCAGATGTTTTTCAAATGATTGCAACTTTCTTTGAAAGAAATGAATTTAGTTGGTTGACAAAATTGCATTCAGTCTGCACTGATGGAGCACCAAGTATGTTGGGTAACAAATCTGGATTGGCTGCCTTAATCAAAGTTAATTCTCTACAGACACTTGTAACTCATTGCATGCTCCATTACCATGTTCTAGCTGTGAAAACATTACCAGCAAAGCTTCAGTCTTTTTTTTTTTTGGTCTATACTATTCACAGCCTGACAGACGCATGCCATGTTACAATGGTTCTGAGAACCATGGTTCTTATGCGCCAAGGCGCCACTCCACACGACGTACACATCTTTCAATGCATACGTCGCAAACACCGCATCATACACACTAGGTATTTCACGGTTGCTTCCAAGGATTCGAACTGGCAACCTTTAAGTTGCAAGTCCGACGTCTACCAACTAAGCCATCCCCGCTCCCCAGTCTTTCATGTCTACAGCGATCAAAATAGTCAATTTTATACGATCAAGAGCAGTAAACCATCGTTTATTCAAAGTTTTATGCCAAGAACTTGGTTCTGAATACGATGTCTTGCTATATTACACAGAAGTCAGGTGGTTAAGCAAAGGAAAGGTATTTTCAAGACTAATGGACCTTATTGGCTTGGATAGTGTTGCTGATGAAGAAGAAATAAAGGAAGATTTAATTGATCTTCGATCAAAAGAGTTGGTAAAAGTTGAATTCAATTCCAAAGGGTTGGCAGAGTTTTGGTGCAGTCTGAAAAAAATATACCCAAATTTATTTAAAAAAGCCATGGCAGCTCTGATTCCATTTTCGACCACCTACTTATGTGAAAAAGGGTTTTCTACATTAATATCTATCAAGACTAACGATAGAAATAGATTGGATGCCTCGAATGATATGAGGGTATCTTTTTCTAATACAGAACCTCGATTTCATCTTTTCTGTAATGGAAAACAGCAACAATCATCTCATTAAGCTTCAATTTACAAATTTGATTTTTTCAAAATTTTTACTATTTTCCATCTCCCTACAGGACCTATTACCCGGGTAAAAAAAAGTCTTCAAGACAAAAAGTCTTCAAGATAAAAAGTCTTCAAGACAAAAAGTCTTCAAGACAAAAAGTCTTCAAGACAAAAAGTCTTCAAGACAAAAAGTCTTCAAGACAAAAAGTCTTCAAGACAAAAAGTCTTCAAGACAAAAAGTCTTCAAGACAAAAAGTCTTCAAGACAAAAAGTCTTCAAGACAAAAAGTCTTCAAGACAAAAAGTCTTCAAGACAAAAAGTCTTTAGTATAAAAGGTTTTCAGAAAAAAAATCTTCCAAAAATTAATTGTTATGGAAAAATACGTGATAAATACGCGATCCTTAAAACTTGAAGAATAAAATGTGACACTTTTATCTAATTTTTGCTATATTTTTTTCGTTCAATTTCGAAATAACATTTGAATAAATTTCACTTGGCTGTTTTTGTTTCGTAACTTTAACCATAAATTTGTTTGCTGGTTTTCGATCGTGGTTATTAAAAGTCTTCAAGGAAATAATGTTTAAGAAAGAGTACGTGATCCTTAAAACTAAAAGATTGAAATTTCATACTTTTATCTAATGTTTGCTCAATTTTTTGTTTCAATCTGGAAATTGCATTTGAATAAATTTGACTTGGTTGTTGTTGATTCCTCACTTCAATCATAGGTTTTTTGCCTGTTCTCGATCATGATTATTTTTCTCTAAAAATTAATTTTCGAAGATTTTTTTTCTGAAGAATTTTTATCTTGAAGACTTTTTGCCCTGAAGACTTTTTATCCTGAAAACTTTTTAATCTTATGACTTTTTATCCTGAAGATTTTTTTATCCTGAAGACTTTTTATTCTGAAGACTTTTTATTCTAAAGACTTTTTATCCTGAAGACTTTTTATCCTGAAAACTTTTTAATCTGATGACTTTTTATCCTGAAGATTTTTTTATCCTGAAGACTTTTTATTCTGAAGACTTTTTATTCTAAAGACTTTTTATCCTGAAGACTTTTTATCCTGAAGACTTTTCCTCCTGAAGACTTTTTATTCGTTTACCAATAATTTGTATTGTATTTGATAAATTAAAGTTCGTTTTAGTTATGTATTTTTAAAAAATATATTCCGTTTTATTTATATAAAATTTTGAAACGAATCTATAAAAAATAGAGCCCGTTATAATTAAAATTATAGTTCGTTTTAATTATGTAATTTTTAAAAAATATAGTTTGTTTTATTTATTTAAAATTGTGACACGAATCTATAAAAAAAACCGTTTTTATATAAAAAGTCCGTTGTATTTATACTAAAATATTAACAAGGAGACTTTTTCTCCGAGAGACTTTTTCTCCAAGAGGTTTTTTTCCGGGAGGTTTTTTGTAGAAGGTCTTTTATCCGAAGGCTTTTTCTCCGAGAGGCTTTTTGTCCGTTCCCCAATGCTCACGTGCTACTTTAATATTTTAACAATAATTTTTTTCTATTTCAACATTTGAGCTATTTTTCAAACTTATTTTTTTAAAATAATATTATTTTAATAAACAGATTTCTATTTAAAAAAATAACTAATCGATGTTTTGGTGTGATCGAGAAAGTTTCACACAAAAAATATTTGAGTTGAGACGGTAAAGAAATTGAAAAAATAAAATAGAAAGAATATTGAAATTGTCATGTTTTTGTAAGAAGATTGAGATGAGAAGTGTGAATTTGATGATAAAAGGGAATGGGAGAAGAATATGAGCGTGGTAGAAGTTGATGAAATATGTATTTTTTGAATGCATAACAGGTTTCAAATCACAATACTTTTTATTTATTTTAGAAATCTTTGAATATTCATTAAAAAAATTAAGTTGTGATCTTAGTTTATTCATATATCTAAATAAATCTTAAACGAACATAAACTTTTAAAGTTAAGTTTTAAAACTGGTTTTTCGAACGTGAAAAAAGTACTTGTGCGTTTCAAATAATATATGGTTTAAAAGTAAGAGTGTTTTCCTATAAAGTTTCATATTAAATACAAAAAAAAACTTTATGTGAAGAAACCAAGATAAAAAGAATGGAACATGACGTGCTTTTCCATCTTTTAAAAAATTAATCAAAACGCATTCATCAAAGTGAGACTTTCATTTCAAGTTTTAAAGAAAAAAGTATTTCTCACATTTTTCGTGGCTAAACCAACGTCGTAAAACCAAATGGGAAATATTTTGTGTTTGATTTATTAAATGTCAATTTGAGAGTTTTTGAATAAAAACATCAATCAAAACCGAAACCTTGATTTATAATTGAAAAATGCCATTCACCAACAACAATTAAAAACAACTATTTGAATTTAGCTTTAAATTGGGAAAAATTATTTTACCTAGTTAACACTTTTAAGTTCATTTAAAATATGGAAATACAAACTTTAAAAGTAAAAAAAACTTTTAATTATATTTAACGAACCATATGATTCAATATCCCAAAAAAATTACTTAAAATGAAAAGTTTAAAAAATCTTTCAAAACTATCATAAAATGCATTTATCACAAACCCTTTTATAAATTAGGGCTGAAGGGTTATCAGCGTCTTTTGAAGTACTGGAGAACTCAAGGTCAGCGTGGTTCTGGGAAAAAGGAATGTTTCGCTTGTTGGACCTCCTGCTGTACTGAGACATTTCGAAAAACTTTTTTGACTTTAGATTAAATTATGTAGTTTTTTATCAGTTTTTAAGATTTTTTTCTTTTTTTATATACATCTTGTTGAATTTACAATATTCCATAGCTAGTTTTTTTAAACCTTCACAGCAACTTTTTTCTACTTTCATAACCATCAACAATTTAACTTTTAATGACAATTATATCATCTTATTATTTATAATTTATTAATGATGTTTTAAATTTTTTTTCACGCTTTACAATAATAATTTATTTGCGATCAAAATTTATGAAGATTTTACGACATGCATTTAATACAACAATTGGTTTAAAAAAGTATGTTTTGTTAAAGATTTTTATAAAAACACAATATTCACGACCACCCTGCTTTCAACGCCATATTGATACTGTCTGCTTGCAAACATAGACTATATAACCGTATCCAGTTTCACCACCATATTTATGCACATTCTGTATTTGTGTAATGCTGTGTATTCATATATGTATTCATTTATATAGGCTTACATGTCCAAGTAGGTTTCCTGTAATATTTAGCACACATTTTTTCACGCATTGACACGCTCTTAATTTGCGATAGATTTATGTTGTCTTAATCAGGAAAATAAATAGGAAGAAAGTTTCATCAGTTTTCAGACCAAATGTTACTTAAGCATACAATACTGAATGCAAAATTGGACAATAACCGTTAATAAAACTTATTTCTCACTGTTTTACTTTTTATTCTCCAAAACCTCAGTGCATCGTGAACTCTTTTTTGCTGATTATTGCGGAAACAAATCTTAAAAAATAAACAACATACAATAAAAAATATTAATGAGATCTTTCTTATTCAAAACATGCGATGTCATTCAAATTTTTTATTCCTGAATTTATAATATTGTCAATGGAATCGATTTTGGATAGTGCCAAACGTGCGTGAACGGCGATGGTCTAGCAGTAAGTTTTCAGGATTAAGTGAGTTTAGTTCGCATCATTGCTTAGTAGCTATCCACTGTCTCGTAAAACAAAAAGCCGGAGAAAAAAGGAGAAACAATTCTACGAAGGGCTTGGATTCAGGACCGTAGCCAGGATTTAAATTCAAGTGGCTGAAATTACAAAATAATAACTTTCGTATAGTTTTCCTTTTAAATAAATTATTCGGAAAAATAAAATTAGAGCAAAAAATAATTTAATAAAATCTAAAAATATATATTTTAATTTAGTAAAAGAATAAACGTTATATTTGATTGAATTATGCAGAAACCAATTTCATTTATTATATTAGTTGATGAATCTTAAGACTAAAGATCTTAATAAAATCATCAATCCTTAATAAATTTGTGATATTTTTTCGAATCCGAAAGAATTAATTCAGTCTTTTCGTTATCTGACGAGCATTGTTGAATAACCCGAACGAGCAGCCAGGCCACTTAGGCTCCATATTTTCATTTGCACCTATGGGTTACTAGGGCATTGATTGCACTTGAGCCTAGGTCCTTTCAACATTGGTCAAGCCGAGAGTCGTTCACCAATTTCTAATTATTAACTGCTACATGTGGACATTTTTTAATGGTATCTATTGTATTGCACTAACTATATTTATAATATAATAGAAAAAATACGATATGTCAATAATAATGTATCTTAAAATTGTATTGAATAGTTAATTAAGCTCTAAAAGGTAATGTCTTCAGTTAGCCTTCTTTAAACCTCTTTTGGATACTGCTAATTATTCTGTAGTTTAATTTCTTTTTTTCCAAAAAATAATTTGCTGAAGGGAAAGTGCTAACACCGCTTTTATCACGTGAATATTTTAATTGTGTTTTTAAAAATTTTCTATTTATAAAAAATTATATCATGATCTAGAGAACTCATTACAATGTAATAATTTAAACTTTTAATTTTAATTATTTTTTTGAAGTTGCATTGATTCATCCATGTTATTCTCCTTCAAAGAATTCAAACCATATTCTTTAAAAACTTCGTTGAATGTATTTTTGAGGTTTTCCATTCTTATACTTTTGTTTTTCAATATACTTATTGCTTCGGTTATATTGCAACCTTTGTCCTGAAGCATTTTTTTAAATGGCTTAAGAATGTTTAGTGTTTAACAAGTATGCCTTCAGGAGCTTTGAACTCACTTCTAACCCTATTCATTTCAAAACTACTGCTTTAAATGATAAAAAAGAAATGGCTCTTGTTGAAATTGGCCTAGATCTAATGCTTCAATAATTTCGTTTTTGTTTTTCAAAACAATTGGGGCTGATTCTAAATAACATGACCATATGGCTCAAATAATTTTTAATTATGATTTTTTTGTGTAGGTCAGAAAGCATCTATCTCATCATAAAGCTGTTCACAGATTGAAAAAAAATTTATGTCTTACTTGGCATGGATAAATCCTAAATGAAGTTTATGATTGAAAAAGGTAAGTTCGATATTTCTATTCCAATGACCTCTTGTGTAAGTTTTTGCATACCTCCCTATATGACAACCGGACATCGCACTGGCTCATGCATTTCTTTTGATCAATTCCACTGACATCCAGTTGATCTATTATAACTTTTTTGATGCTTTTATCATCAACTTTACTTAGTTGAGCAAATAAAATCAAATTTGTGATAGAAATCAATTTTATACAATACGAAAAACTATGAATAAAATTTCGACATTAATTCTGTACCTTTACATACATTAACGCAATAAAAATAGCATTTTAAAGAAATTTCATTTATCGCGTTGACACAGGCCGCTGTAATTTGCAATAAAGAAAGAATGTGTTTTATTTTCAGAAGACTGTTTCACCCTTCTATTTTTCTGTTTATTTGTGCTATTGTTCATATGTTTGTGTCTTTTTGCTCATAGGTTTGTGTGCGTTTGTTCATATTTTTGTGTGTGTATGCATTTATGTGTTGAATGTAGATGGGCTTGTGTTTCTATGAGTGTTCTTTTCAGTGCATATAACCTGCTTGCAAAATAATAACGAGCTTCAGTGAACCTATAAAATGGCCCTAATGGTATGTTTATTAGTAGGACGCCATTTTTGTCTTTGAAATTATGTCAAATAAAAAATAATTTTTTTTGTGATTAAAATTATAAGTAGCACGATTTCTTTACGTTTTAGATTTATCACGTTGAAAAGAATAAATGAGACGTCTTTATGAGTTAGAATGCATTAAGTGCGAGTGTAATTGCTTGAAGGAAAAAAAATTGGGAAAAAATTTACAAAATGGAAGAAATTTCAATGTATAATTAAAGTTAAAAAAGGTTTTTGATGGCGCCTTTATAGTTGCCATAGAAGGGATTGATGCATGCCTTCCGGCGCACGGTATCCAAGATAGTTAAGAGATCGAATGAAATTTAAATTCAGATTTTATTAATGCTTGCATGAGAATGTTCTGGTGTTGGTTATGGGGTTTGGTAGAAAAATATCGGGTTTTTGTCTAATGGATGTGAGATTGTATGTTTCGGACTGAGGTGGATATGTACGAGTCAAGGTGTGGGTGTGTGACTGAATCTAGGCATAGATAGATATGCCTTTGTAAGAAGATGTGGAAAATTATATGTGTTCCGACTAGTTGAAGAATTGTGCCATACAAAATATTGATATTTTTAGCCATTTTCTCCAAACTAGAATCCTAGACTTGCATTGATAACTATAATTATAGGTGATTCTAAACATATTGAATAATTATTTTCAACATATTTATACTAATAGTTTTAAATGTAGAGTTAGGGTTAAAATAGGTTTTTTTTAACCATCTTTATAAAATTCTAGATTTTAGCAAAATACAAAATATTTGTCATTTGCATTCCTCAACGGGATCAACTTTTCAACAGGTCAGCAAATAATGTGATTTGAAAAAGATATTATATGATTATATTTTTAATCTTCTGTGTTTTTGCATCCATAAAAATTAATAAAAATAGTTCAAAGCCAAATAAAAATAAACTAATTCTATGACATCACGATTTTAATATTTATGCATTAAATTTGTTTGCTTATTAATAAATTGAATTTTTTAGGTCACTATTTTTTAAAAATAACTATGCTACGACGTACGACGTAGCATTGCTACGTCGTAGCATTGCTACGTAGGAGAATGTCCGAAATATTTGTAATCAACTTATAAATACAATTTTCAAAAATAAATTTTTAGATTTGAGTTGAGATCATTAAAATAGAATAATTTTCTTAAATTTAACGAAGTATTTGACTTGATGAGTTGAATTTTGTAATTTACAAAATGAATATCACTTTGGTTAGCAGCTGCCATCATGGCAGCCGCTTTAACCGTTTAATGATTTTGTTAAATTGTTTGTCTTCTTATCTGATAATTTAGTTTTTTTTTAAAACTTCAAATAATAATTATTATTATAATTTATATCTTTTCTTGTTTTTTTGGTTTTAAATTTATCTTGCTCTCGGAACTAAAATCTTAAACCAATAACTGTCTAACGGACTACAATAAAAACTTATTTTAAAAGAAAGAAGTGCCAAGGCCTCAAATTGAGCACCAATGCACAGCTTGCAAGCACCCACTGGCTACCTACTTCACAAGGCAGATGAGCTCTGCAGATGAAGGACAGACTGTCAGAACATATCTTCTACACATGACTGTTTATGTCTATTATCTATTGAAAACTGGTCTAGCTCAATGTCTTTAAAATTGAATCCACTAAAATTGGAACTTATATTTTTTGATAAAAATTTTTCCTCTCATACTATTGTTCCATCTAATCATAGTCGTAGCTTAGGATTTATTTCTAACTCAAAACTAACCAAACCAAATTCTATTTGTTACTAAATCTTGCTAATTTCATCTCAGACGTAATAGAAAATTATTACCTTACTTAGATGACCCTTCTTTAAAGATGTTAGTTTCTGCACTTTTTCTATCTCGAATATTATAATTCACTCTATTATAAATTACTTGAAAGTACTTTAAAACCATTTTAATTATGCAGCTAGAATCGTTAGCCGTACTCCTATTTATCATCACATTATGCAGGTCCATATATTTGGAGCTCATTACCTCCTTATTTAACTACTTCTTAATCATTATTTACTTTTCGTAAGGATCTGAAGACATATCTGTTTAACAAATTCATTTACGAGCGCTCTTGAATTTGAGGAAAGAGCGCTATAGAAATTGATTTGATTGATTGATTGATGATCCTTATTAGTATTTACCGGACTGTCGGTCACAAATAATTATAAAATCAATTATATGGTATCACTTCGAATACGAATAGAATATTCGATATACCTCAAATTTTTATTCATATTATTTATGATAAAAATATGAAGACAGGTTAATGGAAGAATTAATGCACGGACGTGAGGTTTATGAGTGCAGAAGAGAATGGTGAACAAAATGTCTGGAGGCCACAAAAAGTAACATTGTAATAAACCATTGCGAGACATAAAAAAGCATCTGTGCGTCAAGCCTACAGCTCTCTGCCATGTCGTAAACACAATAAAAGTACGATAAAAACGAATAAACCCATTATGAATGTGCTTACTTTCAAATTATTCGTCAACAATTTTAAGGGTTTTGTGAAAACGATGCCAAAATAGTCAAGTTTTTTACATTTCGAAATATATGAATTTTTTAAGTAAATAGTTTGCTTAAATATATTTATCAAATATTTTTTAAGGCTATATTCAGGTTTTAGGTCTATTTTCAATTCTCTCTTTTCTTCGAGACTTACAGACGTTTATGGGATTCGTGAAAAGCTCCAGAAAATAAGAAGAAATAAATTAATAGCTCAAAGCATGTCGTGAAAGTAAAATGATACGTGAACTAGCTGCAAAAAATCTGGACAGTCAATAATTTAGCAGGCACTGGATATGGAACACAACACGCTTACTTCTTTCACAAAGCTTGAAAAATAGAAAAGGGCTTTTTGGCTGTGCAATATTTTATTGGTGCTTTTTACGCCGTGAAGGTGTGCTTTACGATGACATGAAAGCCGGCAAAGACGTGTCTTGACGCCTGAAAGCAGGCGAAAGACATAAAAATCACTCAGAACATGAATAATGCATGATGCTAAATAAAGTGCTAAAAAATAATTACATTAGTTCTTGACAGACAAAATTGAAGCTTTGTTATTGATCGATCTTTTATGCAAATTATCTTCCGCCAGCATGGGTTCATGTATTCCGCACTGTATGTACCAACCGTTTGAAGAATTGCACCCTTTGAGAACTACAAATGCAAAGTATAACTATTTTAAACAATTTTCTCCAAACAAGAATCCTAGATTTGCCTTGATAATTGAAGGTACATCTAACCTCAAAAATTAATGATTTTTTAAACATTTTAAATTCACAGTTATATTATCTATATTAATATTTATGCAACCTTAACCCTAACTCTAACCTTAACCATCATCCTTACCCCAACCCCTATCCCACATCCAAGATTATAATTTTGAAAAAATGCTAAAAGTAACTATGTTTCGCTACTCAACTGACGAGTTTCTCTACCGGTTCCTGAGGAACGGATACACTATCCGGTGAAGTATAATAGCAGAGACACATTGTCTACTATCATGCTTTCATGGCATAGCTTTCTTTTTATTTTAGAAGGCTTTAGGGTGTGTGCTTTGATGCATGTAGCAATGCAATGCGACGCAAGCATGCTACCTGCTGAATTGACTTTTTTTATATAGCTTGGAACAATATTTTCGCAAAATAAGACTCGGGTTTTTGAGTCGCTGAGTTATGCGCAAGCCTAATCACATGCCTGCATTTTTTGTATAAGCTTGAAATCCCCGTGGGTCCGTCATTTCAAAAGCTGCATGCTTTGAGCTATTCTATCTCTTACTTATACATTTTTATTTTTGACATTTCTTTTTAAAATATCGAAAGCCTTTTCAGTCTAATTATTGAGAAATCAAATAGGACTCCATTCTAAATAAACTAATTCAATGTGTCCATCGATGAACGCGTGTCATCCTCGAGAATGAATTTTTAAATTATATAAATGACACAAAACTCAGTTCGTATTTTCAGACATGGACTTAACGAAGCAAAAGAATAAAGGCTGCATCACTGCTCGTGTCTTTTGAAAGTTTCGTCTAAATAACCGATAAATTTAGAACATTCCTCGAATAAAATTTTAAACTCGAGTTCCAGATGAGAAAGTTTCACTTTTCGTTTAATGAAATACCATTCGAATGGTTTTAAATTTTCGAGTTAGTAAGCAAAAATGTGAAGATAGAGCGAGGAACTAATTTATGAAATATCATGTTACATTATTCATGATTGTTGCAAGTAGACATCAATAAAACCAGAGAAACTGAAAAAACATCTATTTATTCAAGCTCGCTGGCCCTCCATTGAGCTGCAATCAAGAAGTTACTGGTCATAAGACATCGAAAAGATCAAATATTAATTCCTTTAATTAATAAATATGTTTATTAATTTAAATAGAAAAAAATATGTAAATTTTAAAATCAAATAAAATCGTTATTCGAAGGCCACAAGATACAGAGATGTGCGCACCTCAGGTGAAATAACTCTACGGAAAGAAGGAGTAAGCAGGTGTAAACAAATATCTCTCTACTCAAGTCACTAAGCATTGGCATTGATCTTTGCTAAAAACGTTGCTTGTTTTTTATAAAGAGTTTTCAAAATGACAATTTCAGATTCTAAAATTCAGTAAAAACTTGAAAATATATTCAAAATAAAGCTGTTTCGAAATTAATATTAAAACAAACAACGGTCTTAGTAGCGGTGAACAAATCAAGGTTAGAATAGCTTTTTAGATGTAATGATATAAAAACTTAAACCAAGTTAAAATCCATAAGATTTAATTATAAATTATTGTTAGGTTCAATAATTTGCATCAAAAAGTGAAGTCAATGAGAAAAAAAAATGGATGATTGATTCATAAGAAACCTACTAAAAAAATAGAGTTTCATTAAAATATGATCATAATTGCTAATTAAGAATAAATACAATAAAAAATAGACATGATTCAAAAATAAATAGTTTAACTTGTGAATAAACAATTGATTCAATTATGAACAACTCATTTCCGGGAAATAATCGTAGAAAATTCGCAGTAATATTGCAAAATTAAGAAACAATTAGCGAAGTGTCAGCCGTGAGAAGTTGTTAAATCCAGGTTTAAACGTCATAAGTAGCGGGTGTCTCATGTGACGAAGCCAACTATCCATTCCGTGCACACAGGCTTCTTACTTCCACCCATCTTTCCCACTTTCACCCATCCACTTCATAACTTCTTCTACCCAACCAACTCCATCCATCCAAATAACTCAACCTCTGTTACTGTTCAACACTCGTTCTAAACACTTTTCACCATCAACATCTTAATTATTTTTTCGCACCACCATCATCATCTATATTTATTCGTCTCTAATCATTTTCTTCATCACCCTAAGCCCTCGGTTAACACATTAATATTCAAACCATCTCCCTCTCACCGAGTTTATCATATAAGTGTATTCCATTAAGAATTGCTTATTCAACTTCAACCCCTGGCTGATATCGATAAATAATCACGAATACAGCTCGAGCAAGCACATCAAGATTTGATAGGTAAACCTCTACGCAGGTATTAGTATTGCAAGGAATTTTATTCTTAACAACAACAACTTGGTAAGAAAAATAGCAATATTGATTGTGGTGATTTTTGTTGTGATGATCATGAATTGTAGAAAAGATAGTTGTGATGATAGTAGAGATGATGGTAGTGCATATGAAATTGTAATCATTTCAAAATTAAAAGCTCATCTGATTTCAATTTATCTGACCATTCACTGATTATAACATATCTCTTGTTGGCACTCAGTCGAAAGTAAAAATTGAATGATTTGAAATTAAGATATACGTAATGATAAAAGAAAGAAATAATTAATTAGAAACTGCTCTACTTTCCTGGATGATTAATTTCTGACGCTGAAATAAGAATAAAAAAATTAATGGTTCGCGGAAAGAATCAAAAATGAACTTGAAAAAATCACTGAAGAAAGCTTGAAAAGAATTGAATTAATTGAGTGAAGTGAAATAAATTTGTGATTTCGAAAAGAATGAAAGCTTTTTAGTTGCGTGAGTAAAAACAGGTTCCATCATGTTTTGCATTAATAAGCTCGCAGTTTAGGGTCTTCAAAGAGCTTGAACCTCTTATACATCATTGTCATTATTTCCAAATATACAAACACTAATAATCATTAACAAGAAGCAAAAGATTGTTTCAAAAAGAGCATTTACTATGCAGCGTTAGATTTAACTGAGCTTTCAATCCTAACTATTTTATATAACTACTTCTTTTTAAATACACATGTGAAACCTCGTGAAATATGCGTTATTATCTAATATGCCTGTTAAAAGGCAAAACTATGGACTCTACTTTAACAATCGATCCGAAGCGATCTTATATAAGTCAATAAATACATCAAATGCGTGGGTAAAAGTGTTTGTTTTAAAATAAAAGGTAGTTCAAAGAAGAGTGGCGAGAGAGAAAACAAATAAAATTGAAGGAAAGAAAAGAAGGAGTAAGAGATGCAAAAAGGAAGGAAAGAATATGAAAGAAGATAAAGCTTATAGAAACGTGAAAGTGCTTTAAACTCGATTGCAATAATTAGTGGTTTAGTGTGAGGAAGGATCATAGCAGGAGGAAGAAGGAAGGTGATCAAGTCGAAGTGGTGGTGACTGTGCGGCCCTGGTCGATCATGATGCTAGTGATGAAGTTGATGAGTTTTTGTGCTGGATTGTTGGCGGAAGAAACCTCCGCAAAAAGGTGGCAGTGGTTGCCGGTCTGACCAGCCTGCTTGCGCGCTACGAAGCCGAACACTCTGTTGAGGAAAGTTTTATATGTTTGGTTTTTTTGGTGTGTCAAAAATTGTATGTGGGTCGAATTATGTGGTGTCGTGAAAAGTTTCTGTGGCTTGTGGGTTGAATACATTACAATGAAATGAAAAATGTTTTAAACGTGGAATTTTGATGTGCATTATTGTGATGTTTTGAGGCATGTGTTGAAGGGTGTTTTTATCCACAATGTTAAAATTATTAATTATATTTGTTTGCTGATTTGGTGATGTCATATAAAAACTCACTAGCCTAAATATCTTGTGAAAAAAATAATATTTGAGCTGGCGCAAAAAGTTTAAAAAAACTCGATTTAACTATTTTTTTCGATTAATTGACAAAATACGTATTTAAAAGCTAATTTATGTAAATGCATGTTTTAAGTAAATTTTTCTATGACAACTACAGAGCAGCACAAATTCACAAAAATCAAAAGAAAGCTGATGGAATACGAAAGCTCCCAAAACATTTTGAGTGAGAGGTACTAAATTAGGACTTTTCAGGCTCTTGATGAAACAATCTTTGCAATATTTTCTGTATATCTACTTACAAGGCTACTAAAAAAGGGGTAGAGAAGTGATTGTAAGAATCAGCGCTAGAAATTAACCTCACATGAAGCTACCACTGCAGCTTCAATGACCCCTTAAAGCCACTGGAAAACTTTAAACAAAATCGTTTTTATTGAGTTGGCTGAACGTGGGATTGCGTTGATTCAATATAACAGAACAAAATAACAGAGCCAAATATCCTGATATCTTCAGTTTTTATAAACATCCTAATGTGTAGTTGTAAGTGATGATGTTGTTGTTGATCATGTTGTTGTTGTTGTATTTCGTTGTGTTGTTCAGCAGTCTGGAGAGGATAGTCTCAACCAGCTGCGCTGCCCTGCCAGGCTCTTGAGACAGTTCTCTTGTGTCTGGGCTGGGCAGTCTGTCTAGAGATGAGTTTGTTGTCTCCTGGGCTGTCTTGCAGAGTCTGCCCTGGCAGGGTGGCCGAAAGTACCCACATTTGAGGCGCAAGCGCCCCCCACCGCACCGCGTGGAGGTTGTGGGTATGCGGTAGTTGTTGTTGTTGTAGTTCGTTCAGTTGTTAAGCAGTCTGGTGAGTGTGTCCTCGAACAGCTGCGATGCCCTGCAAGGCTCTTGCCTTAATTCTAATGTGTTTAGAACTAGCCTGTGTATCCCTTTTTCTGGTTCCAGGGCTGGGCAGTCTGTCCAGAGACGCGTTGTCGTTTCTTGGGCCGTCTTGCATAGTCTGCACAGGTCCTCTTGGCTCACCCCTATTCTGCATTGGTAGGCTCTGATCCTGGGGAGTGTCCAGTGCTAAACCTGCTCAGGTTGGTATGAGCAGGATTGGAAAGCTCCTCTTAAGCTTTCTTTATCCTGCCTTTTTAGATGCCATTCAGTTTGTCGTTACTGAAATGATGTTCTTGAGGTAGGAATTCTCTGTGACTTCCTTCCTGTAGCTGCCTCCGCATCGATCTCTTCGTTCCCATTCAAAGTGGTACCCAGATAAAAAGAACTTTTTTGTTGAGTGGCACACTGTGCAGTCAACGATGGGAAGAGAAAGGGTTCGATGCCATTAGCGAAAGAAGCGGCTTGCAGTCACACACAATCTTTGCCATGCTTCAGTCCTCTCTCTCACTCAACCAATTCAGAGCCTCCTCAACCGCCAGTCTTTTAGTGTCTAATGAGTTACTCTTCGGTCCAGTGTACTTGCTCCATGCAGTAACTTTTTGGTCCTCTTGGTACACTACTACCGCAGCACCAGCATGCTTTGCCACAACTTTCACCGTTGTTCATTTTGTTAAGATAGAGGTCATGGTTTAAATGCTTTAGTAATATTCATGAATGGGTAATGATGAATGCAGCATACATAGTTTGAAAATTGACTTTTAAAACAACATAAACTAAACTATAAATAAAAAAATACACAAAATCCAACGAAAATTCTCATTAATTGAATATCTCAAGTCATTTTCATAATTTAAAATATATTTTTTTCATATTTTATTATGTTTAACACATACCTTCCACTGCTGATGGGCTTGCCATCGTGATCAGCAACAGGCCACCTGGCGATTGTTTAGTCGATGAGAAATTCGTAAGTAAAAACTAATAGCAATGCTTTGATTAAAAGCCACTACGCCTTTGTATGAATTAATAAAAATATTCATAATAATTTTTATTATTTATTATTCTAATAATTTTTATTATTTATTATTCTAATAATTTTTATTATTTATTATTCTAATAATTTTTATTATTTATTATTCTAATAATTTTTATTATTTAAATTATTAAGTAATAAGAAAGACTGACTTTTGGTCCTGGTTATCTAGGCCCAGGTAAGTGATAGAGTTCAGGGGGTAGTGTTTGCGAAAGAAGTCCCTATGGTGGTGGTGGTGGTGATGGTGGTGATGGTGGTAGTGGTGATGATGGTGGTGATGGTGGTGGTGATGGTGGTGGTGGTGATGGTGGTGGTGATGGTGGTGGTGATGGTGGTGGTGGTGATGGTGGTGGTGATGATGGTGGTGATGGTGGTGGTGATGGTGGTGGTGGTGATGATGGTGGTGATGGTGGTGGTGATGGTGGTGGTGGTGATGGTGGTGGTGATGGTGGTGGTGATGGTGGTGGTGATGATGGTGGTGGTGATTGTGGTGGTGATGGTGGTGGTGATAGTGGTGGTGGTGATGATGGTGGTGACTATGGTGATAGCTTCAGTGTTAGTTGTGAGGCTGTCGATACAACATGTGAAATAGCTTTCAGTTTTTTCAAAACTCAACTCCTGAATCCCACTGCACGTGGAAATACAACGTGAAAACCGCATCTAGTTCACCAAAAAAGCCAAACCTTTTCATCACCTTCCCATATTCCCATAAAAACCATCAACGCTACAAACACGTACTTGCGTGAGTTGTCAGTGACGGTAATGCCTTGGGAAGACGCTTTGAAGTTCACCTCGGTAGTAGTAGGCAGTTTGTCAGCCTCTTTGAAGGTCTTCTGTAACGCCTTCGCAAGCGCCTCTGGTCCGGTGAGACTCTCAGTGTCGAGTGAAGCGATGAAGTAGACGTCTTTAGCTGTAAATTGAGTTATGGTGGTTGAGCGGTGTTAGTGGTGCATGTTTGAGGGGTTTAAGCGAATAGTGCATTTTGGAACATTCGGAGTATTGTTTTTGATGTTGCTAGTTGTTAAATGGTTTCAGCTGATTAATTTAAAAGATGAATGATGGACTCACTACAACATACCTACTGAGTTGGATCCAGCATCAGTCTCATCTCCTTTGTGGAAAGTTTATTAACTATGTTTGCTAAAAATAAATAAAGGATTATTTCATACGATGCTAGAAAGATAAAAAAAAGATCAAATATTTGTGCTATGAATAAATAAATTATTATTTAAAATGTTTGCTATAAATAAATGGAAAATAATTAAATACGTTTGCTAGGAAAAAATAAATAATTATTGAATATGTTTGGCATAAATAAATGGAAAATGATTAAATATGTTTGTTATGAATAAATAAATAATAGCCAAATATGTTAATTCATGGTATATACATAGTTCAAACTGTCCCTCTTACCTGCTTCAGGCAGCACAAGCTTGCATGGAAGCGAGATTGGAGTGATCGAGTGTTGGTACACGAAGGCGCCCAGACTTGCTGTTTTGAAAGTGTTGGAGTTGTCGTTACTGATAGTTTATTGATGTGTAATTCATTCGACAAACTTAAGCTCTTATTCACGCATTTGAACTTAAAACATCGCAAAAAAATATTTTAAACAATATACTTTCTCTGCATACAAACCCAACACTAAACAATGATTATTGACCATCCACATTACAGTCACAACCAAACTCTCCCACAAACCAATTATCCAGTCACACCATGCACACACTACACTCAATAAAACAGCCCACACCTTATCCTGACTTACCAACCAAAAACACAAACAATCTTCCTTTACCAACCAAAAGCTGGT
>OX030955.1:15943877-15966377 GCA_943735955.1 Piscicola geometra
TATTTGTATCAGGTTAATTTTAAAGTGGAGTTTGCATATTTGCTAAAAAGGTTTTAGATTCACTTCCTTCTCAAGAGATGTCTTTCGAACAATTAGTCTTTATGTCACTCATAAATCAATCAACCAGAAAATCTGTTATTCTTATTATTATTTTTACAGATACACACACACACAAACTGTTTTTTTGATTGTTCTGTGACCTTCACGAGGACTTCTATATAAACCCATGCCGGACTATGAACAATTCTTTGGGATACTTTGGAAACCGTACTCGGAAGCATAGACAGAGCAATATAAAAACAGCTGATTGCAATGTTTATTTACTTCTTGAATCAGCTGATTGTTGGTTACTAACAATAACAAGAAGCGGCCATATTATTTTAGATTTCGGCAAACTATCCGAGGCGAGATATATCGTAAAATGAACAATAAATAGGCTTCTTTTACTTTTTGTTTACATATTTTTTTAAAAAGTTATATGATAGTTCACGATATATATTTCGGCAAACTATCTGAGGCGAGATATAGTATAAAACTCGAAGAGTTCGTATTCAATTTTTTTGAGTAATTAATAATAATTTTACTTAGTAATGTCAAATCTGTTTACATTAAAATTATTTGAATTGTTATTCCTATTTATATACATAAATAATTACCGAGTCCATCGTAATCCCAAAAAATAGATGAAACCACTTTATTCAACTAAAAAATATTATAAAAATGTAAAAATATTATGTTAAATTGTTTAATAAAAAGTTTGAGCTTTATATTTTTGGTCAAAGCAATAAGACAGAAAAATGTTTTACTAGTAATATTATAGAATTCAAAAAATCTGCGTGGTTTTTAACTCTCTAAACTAAACTAATAGGAGAAAAAAATCTTATTAATTTAAAGTATTTTATTTTGCCTGTTAGCAATACCGTTTTATTAACAGACAGCTATTTAAACATTGGAAATTTGTCTATGTCAATCGTTAATCTCATTTGCATAAGTAATGAGTACGGTTTCCAAACTAAACCCAATTCTTTCCACTCGTTCAAAGTTATTAAATATGCCTCTCGAATTTTTATTGTCGTAGAAAGAAAAAAGAATGCTGGCCTTCAATGATTATCTTTACAGCAAAGAAAGAAGCAGTGAGGCGAAGGAGATATGGAGGTGCTGTGACCGTTCCTGCAAGGCTCGTTGCCACACTGCAAACGGTGAGATGATTAAACTTCCGAGTGAACATTCACACGCAGCATCAAGTGGGCAGTTGGAAAAGGTTAGAGTTAGATCATCCATCAAACGCCGAGCAAAAGAAACAGAAGAACCAGCTAGAGCTGTAATCCAAGCAGAGTTGGCGAGTTTGAGTGCTGTGGGTCAAGCAAGCGTGGCGAAGATTGAAACAGCCAAACGCAACATCAGAAGATACCACCAGCTACCACATCCTGCCGATGATAATCTTCCCGCAGAGCTTCAAACTACATTAAAGGGTCAATCCTATTGTTTGCAGCGGACGAAGATCTGCAATTCCTAAGCTCTTGCCGAGTGTGGTTCGCCGACGAAACCTTCAGAGTTAGTCCAGCTGACTACACTCAGTTGTACACCATTCATGGAACCCGTGGTGGAATAAATGTTCCATGTGTATTTGCACTTTTAAAAAACAAATCGGAAGCAACCTACACGGCACTACTAACAAAGTTAGTCGAAATAGCACCAAGATTGCAACCAGAGACCATCATCACCGATTTTGAACAGGCTTCCATGAATGCTTTCACCAGGATCTTCGAAGCACAAATTCATGGCTGTCATTTCCACTTTGGACAGTGCGTTTGGCATAAGGTTCGAGAGTACGGATATGCGGGCCGATACAACACTGAACCTGACTATGCCATGCACATCCGGATGCTAGTTGCTCTAGTTCCCAACGAGCATAAGATCCATGTCTATGGAGAACTAGTGGGACTCGCAACGTTTCCTGAAGTTGATCAACTCCTTAACTACTTTGAAGATACGTTCTTTGGAAGTTAACGACGAGGTCGAAGAACGAGGCCTCTTTTTGCCTTGGACATCTGGGATTGTTAACAAGCTGTTTGTGACAACATTCTCGTACAAACAAAACAGTGGAAGGATGGCAGAGTGCATTTGCACGGTCAGTTCAAATTGCGCATCCAACTCTGCTGAGGTTAGCAGTCAAACTTCAGAAGGAGCAGAGCAACAACCAAATGATCATCGAGCGTCTTCTTGCTGGCGAAGATCCTCCTCTCAAAAGAAGAAGTATCGAGATCTCAATATTCGACTACGCACTGTTATGCTCGATTACGAGAATCGATCATCACTCGATCACTTGAGAGGATGCAGCCACAACATCAATTTGGTTAATTAGTTTTATTATGGGACTACTTACCGAAACATTTTCTTCTAGTTAAATATTAAATTCCATTGTGTTTATTGCGATTACTTAATAAATGCTCGAGCTGTTTTTATTTCGATCTATGGATATCCACTCATCAAAAACCCGAAGATTTTGGTTGTAGAAGTATAGGCTAATTTCCGAAATCCCATTTCGTATTTTGGAAGATGAATAAAATAAGTTAGAGTGTTGCTGGTCGAACAAGAAAACACGTATGTCGAAACGTGAAAAACTGAAATAAACTCCCACTCGACACGTGATGGAGCTCTCTCCCGACTGACTGATTTTTTTTTTTTTTTTTGGTCTATACTATTCACAGCCTGACAGACGCATGCCATGTTACAATGGTTCTGAGAACCATGGTTCTTATGCGCCAAGGCGCCACTCCACACGACGTACACATCTCTCAATGCATACGTCGCAAACACCGCATCATATACACTAGGTATATGATAGTTCACGGTTGCTTCCAAGGATTCGAACTGGCAACCTTTAAGTTGCAAGTCCGACGTCTACCAACTAAGCCATCCCCGCTCCCCAAATATCAGTTCATTTCAAGTTTTCGCGACAAATTGTCCATGCGACAAATTTTCCGGCGACGAATTGTCTTGCGACAAATTGTCCGCGACGAATTGTCCTGCTACGAATTGTCCATGCGACGAATTTTCCGGCGACGAATTGTCCGGCGACGAATTGTCCTGCGATGAATTGTCCATGCAACAAAATGTCCGCGACAAAATGCCTACGACGAATTATCCTGCGACAAATTGTCCGGACACCCCACTTCCCCTACCAACAACCATTCTCACCCACCTAACCCACCCGAAAGCACTGCCACATTGTCGGGCACCTCGGCCACACGGAGGGTCAAGCCATAAGAGCCCTGGTAAGTGGCACTATTCCTGATCAGGAAAGAGCCGGGAGGGCGGTCCTTGAGGTACTGGATGGCTGTTGAAGGAGGGAGGGAGTTGAGTGGATGGATTGGTGAGGATGTATTGGTAGGTAGATTGGTATAGTGAGGTGGAGTAGGTTAAAGTTTTTCCAACCAATCAGCATCCCAATCTCATCAATACAACCTATTCAATTTACAACCCATCACCTAACCCACTCATTTTTAACCATATTGTATGGTCCATTAACCAAACCAATACAACAAACATTAGCATTCCACAACTCACCATCCTCCCTTGAGAAGTTTGGTCTGTGCCACAAGTGAGATAGGTCTCTCACGAAGCGAGGAAACTGGTTCACGTAGTCGTAACCATCTCCTGTGATGTAAAAAAATATAATTATACTGAAAGTTGACAATGCCTTCCTCTATAAAAATCTCATCTCACAAAGTTCAGTTTTACAGAAATTGAAATTTATTTTGTTTTTATTTTAAAATTAGTGATGAAGATTACTCCTTATATAGTAGCTGAAAGTGGGTGAAACAACTACCGATACTGTGCTCAAAAATATCGCACTAATCACACCGTCTTACCCACCAATCAACATCCACTGCATAATATCAACCCAACACACATTAAACTTCCAACCACTCACCCGCTACAGACGAAAAACTTCCGGTGCGTGACCTGCCAGCTCCAGTGCCTGCCACCATAGTCGAACCTGCCCCAGGCTGTGCCAGCCTTGAAAAGGTTTAATGGCATTTAATCGCTATCGTCGTAGTTATCATCTTCCAATCAGCCTCATTAGCATAATCATCATCTTCCAATCAGCCTCATTAGCATAATCATCATCTTCCAATCAGCCTCATTAGCATAATCATCATCTTCCAATCAGCCTCATTAGCCTAATCGTAATCATCATCTTCTTCATTACTTGCGAGCAGATGACATGGTGAAAGAGTTTCCAACGTTGGCACTCTTGAACTGCTCATTGTAGCCTCCACTGAGGGGTTAAATAGAATGACTTAATCACTCAATGAAATACTTAAATGCACTTCAGTTATGCATTTTTTATTTTAAAAAAAGTAATGCTTATTGAAAAGATGTATAATGAAAAAATTAAGTGGCTTATTTAATTAATTATTAGTTAATAAATAATTATTTGAAACAAATTGATTAAAGGTTTTAAAAATGTCGATCGTTTTGAATATTGCATGTGGTTACCTGCTGGCAGATGAGAAGTTCCTGGGAGTCTCAGCGTAGAGTCTGCTGTGGGAGGAAGACCTGAGAGTGTTCTGCTGTTGTTGTTGCTGCATGTACTGTTGTCTAGCTGTGTGTTGTTGTTGCAGTTGTTGTTGTTGCTGCAGTAGCTGTTGTTGTTGAAGTTGTCTGTCAACAACAACATTACTGTTCATCGTGTTGAAGTTGTTGTTGAGAGTGGTGACGTTGCTGTTGTTGCTGAGAGTGTTGCCGTGGTTGAAGTTATTGCTCATGGTGTTGAAATCAGTGCTTCTGAAAGTGTTGAATTGGTTGGCTGGAGCAGTGACAGCCCCTTCGTGTTGTTGTATGAAGACAGGCACAGTACGTGCATCCGATGAAGCCGAGTTCACTTCTCTGTGGACGATGCTTTGTTGTTGCTGTGGTTGTATTTGTGTAGTCTGCTGTTGCACTGTTGCTGCTGCTGTCTTCGATCCCTGTAGGTGAACAAAATTTGGAAAATTAACAAACGATATCAAACAGGCACCGAGGGCACTTCTCTCCAAGAAGATAGTCATACTATCGAACCTCCCCAAACATGCCCTTCTCAACAATTCGATCCCATCCAAACCCTCCCATCCAAACACACCGGATTGACGGTTTGAGTCCACACTTCCTTGATGGTTTGCACTACTGGTTGGTTGACCGCCTGCACCATTTGTTGGTTCACAGTCTGCACCAATGGCGTGCTTAGAGTCTGGCCTTTTGGCTGGTAGATGAAGCTGCCTGGCATTGTGCCGTTGTAAGACAGCGCCTTTAGAAGATGTGTGTGTCAAAAGTGCTCAGTTAATTAACCTTTTCAAATTAGTTTTTTAGTGAGCTTTTCTAATAACTTATGATTTTAAATAGATTGAGGAACAATGGTACTCACCTGTTGCAAAGAGGGATTCGCAGGCACAAGCATGTTCGACTGGTAGCTGTCGGTCTTCGAAAAGCTCTTTGGTGGATTTATTTAAAACTTTGAATTAATTATTTTTGAAAATTAATTTTAAACCTCTGTCCATAAATGAAAAAGTATTTCAGCCATAATTGAAGTTTCAGATGAAACTGAAACCGAGTTGTAAAAATGCAAAAAGAATCTTTGATTGAATACATTGGAACATGAAAGCCACCTGGGTCTGCTGCCTGGTGGGGTTGGCGGTGAAGAAAGCAGGCACCGAAATGCTGGTAGTCATCTCTCTAGGCAGGGTACGTGCTGTGTTCCAAAAAGATGGATTGGTAATTTAAAATCTTAAAATTCTACTACTATAAAATGTATAATTAAAATACAACTATAATTAAATGTAGAAAACGCAATTCGAAGCACAAACATTTGTCATGACGCAAAATGCTGTTGGCTGAGGGGGACTCGAGTGTTTGTACTCCTGGTCCAATCGGCTGCAACTCCACTATTTCCACTTCCACAGGCTGTGATCACAGTGGTAAGTGGATAAATGGGTGGATGAATGAATAAGGAATAAACAGATGGGTAGATATAATGAAAAGCTGACGATATACATCTATGTCTGTAGACGAAATGATTAGAGCTTGTAATTTTTCATTTTATTCGCTTATCAAAAAAAATTCCATAAACCCTCTCAAGTCTTGACATGCTTCTAGATTCTGTAAAATGGTGAGCAAAAAAAGTTATATGATACATTTTATATGACAGCTCTAATAAACCTTATTTATTTTTAAAAAATCAATTCAACCGCAAGATGTCACAGCAGACGTACCCATGAAAGGCTTCAGGGCATATTGGTTCCTAATGTAGGCCTCTCTGCTGCAATCATTTCTTTCGGGAATCATCGGAGTCGACGGAGTGGACGAGCGGGCAGGGGGCATGAGGGCCGCCTGACTGGTAGTCGTCTCACAACGCCTTGAAAACGTCTCGGTCTCAATGGTGCGACAACGACGTCCTTTGGCGTCCCGGTACTCAGCTACGGTGGTGTGGTGGGAAGGAAGCAGATTAGTGGAGTGGTAAGTGGCCGGGTCGTTCGCGCGCCTCTGAAACGATCCTGCCTCATACTCCTCCGAGTCGCTCTGAGCCCTCGAATGCTTCCTGCGCTGTCTCAACTTCTCTCGCTGGCTCTCCAGCCACGATACATCGGTGCCTGCCACTGCCTTGTGGGCGTCTTCTTGAAAGCCCCTGCGAGCCTCTGAAGAGACTTCTTGTTGCCGTTGTTCATTCACGTAGTCTCTGTACGCCAAGGAGTTCACGTCGAAGACGCGATCCTCCGCCATCATGTTCACCTTCCTCGACTCCTCGAACTGAGGCATGCAATAGTAGTAGTTTTCGTTTGAAGTCATTCGGCCTCCAGTGACTCCCCTGTCCCCCTCTTCCAGCACCTCCCTGGATCGGGTGACTTGGGTGGTGAGATTGGTCTGGGGGGCAGGTCTCGCCCAAGTCTGCTTGCTCACCACTGCGCTCTTGTGACCTCCTGCCTGTGAGGAATTCCACGAGAGGGTAGCGCTCATGTTGTTGCTGGTGGTGGTGATGCTGCCGTGCGGTGGTGGCCCGTTGCCTCTCATCAGAGCTCCCTGCGAAGACTTCTCCTCAATCAACTCTTTCAGAATTTCATCCAACTGCTGTTGCTCGATCACATTCTGAGTTGACAACACGTTGGATTGACTCAAAATCGAAGCACTTTTAGAGCGTTGCTGCAGTGGTTGCTGGTGTTGTAGCATGTGTTGTTGTTGTTTAGCGTAGTCCTGTTGCTGCTGATGACTGGCTATCTGGTTCGTCTGCTTGTAACTTTGATCCTTGCTCAAAGCGTGCTGAGGCCTGGAAGCGTCTTGGAAATATTGGGAGTTTGGCTAGTTTCCGACGCATTTACGCAACTTCCAGGTACTTAGAAACGATCATTAAGAAATACTAAACTTGATATGTTCAATTTTTTAGCGTCAAAAAAAATTCAAAGAATTATAATTATAATGAATAAATAATTTAAACGAAATAATTTTTTAAACTCATTTTTAAAAGAATCATTTAAATTCAACTCACTGTAATTCGTTCTAACAGGATTTCCGTCAGCATCAAACGATTCGATATGATTGCTCTGAAAGTTTTGCTGTTGTTGTTGCTGATAAAACTGTTGTTGTTGTTGTTGCTGGTGTAGCTGTTGCTGATTCATGTAGGTATTTTGTTGTTGTTGTTGTTGCACGGATGAGTAGCTTTTGCTGTAGGATTCATCATTCATCGCAAGGTTCTTCACATTGAAATCTAAAGAAATTAACACATATTAAATAGTCATTTTAAATATTGACTTATCTTAAATGAATCTATTTAAGTTAAATATAAGTTTCAAGCCAAGTAGTAAATCACTTTCTTTTTAATCAGCGAGTCAAAGCTCCATAAAAGTAAATGGAAGGTTATGCTGCAAAATAATTCTCTGTGGTGACTCCTGATGGGAGTAGTCTAAACTAAAAAGAGTTGATAGTGCGCGAACTCTTTTCCGCTCATTATTCTTAATCCAAAAACATGTTTGTCCTCCCCTTCCCACAAGACCCTCTGTGAATCCACCCCTGCCAACACCATCACTACCAGCATCCTCACTCACCATCGAACACCAAGTCCTCATGAGTCCCCTGGAAGTCTTCGTAGGAGTTGCATCGTTCCATGGTCTCGGGGGAGGTACCGATCAGGATGTTGTGTTCTTGAGGGGGACATTCGTACCCTGTGGTGGTGATGTGGGTAGGTGGTAGAGGTCGGACATGGACGACTTTTCATTCCCGGTCCCGTCCCGTTCCCGAAATTTGTTTTCCCGTCCCGACCCGTTCCCGATGGGACATCAAAATTTTCATTCCCGTCCCGTCCCGTTCCCGAAATTTGTTTTCCCGTCCCGTCCCGTTCCCGATGGGACATCAGAATTTTGATTCCCGTCCCGTCCCGTTCCCGCTACTCGATTCCCGGTTCCGACCCGTTCCCGAAACTTTTATTTATTCATTGATTTTCGCTATCGTTTTCACTGGTCCCAAACTTGCTAGTTCTAACATTTATTAAAATTTATTATTTGAAAGTCAGAGAACATTTCTTTTAAAAAAATTAAAAAAACACGATTTAAATTTCAAATATTTATTGAAATGAAAGTATTGAAGTTAGTAACTGTTTTTGACTAATTCAATCAAGTCTTTATTGCTTTTCACACGGGTTAAACCGTTAAGAGTTTCAGCTTTCAAATGAGATGATTTTGGGTCTGAAGTTAAACGACCACATACTGAAAAATTCCGTTCACAGGGAATATAACATGCAGATATACTAAACAAAATTTTGGCTACTTCTTGTAGTATTTTAAAATTGCTCATTTTACTCCAATAAAATAAAACATCTTTATAATCTTCAATTTTTTTGTGACGTAATTGTGAATATTTGTACAATTCATCCTCTTCTGAATTTTTTTCTTCGTTCATTATTATAAATTCTTCAATACTGTTAGAAATATTTTTTTGAAAACATTTTTATTCTCCACAACTGCAAATATAAAATCATTCGTATAATTTGATAGTATAATAATTTTATTCTAATTTAACCATCATTTGATTTTTTTCTCAATGGCACTGCAGCTTGGTCTGGCTATACAGATAGAACTAAATTTTCTCTAATGAAAGTCTTAGTTCTCATTTTTTTTCTATCCCAAACTTTTTTCCAATTATTCTTTCATACTGGGGATGCAACAGACATGCTGTCATATGAATAAGATCAATGGCATCTTTTCTTTTGTCGAAATGATCAACTGAGCAATAATTTGGAAATTAATCATTCGAATTCAAAGTATTAATTTATAAAAATAAAATAATTTAACTGACATTTTTGATTTCATCTGAAAAGTTTTCATAATCACCCATTTTTTCTGATCTCCCTAATCTTTGGACTCACCATAACAACTTCAAATGTAGTGTTGGAGATTTTGACATTGGCAAGGGTGGCTTCGTTATACATTTCTATTGCATTTAATACTTATTTCAAGTAAGGAGTATCGATGTAATAAAGATTTCCATACTTAGAAGTTTGCTGAAAAAACATTGTTAAAGAATCCAAACCCAATAACTGTTATTCCCGTTTTTCCCGTTCCCGAATTAAAAGTTGATTCCCGTTCCCGTCTTTTCCCGTTCCCGATTTGAATTTCGATTCCCGTTCCCGTTCCCGTCCCGAAAACCTATTCCCGGTTCCCGACTTTTCCCGTCCCGAAATTAATTTTCATTCCCGTTCCCGCGGGAGTCCCGCGGGTACCCGCGGGTACCCGGTCGAATCGGGTACCCGGTCCGACCTCTAGTAGGTGGATAATTTGGTCGTGATGTGAAAAAGTGGGTTTGGTGGTGATGTGGGTGATGGTGGGAATATGGATGGTTGATGTGGTGATGGGTGACGGTGTGGGTGGGTGATAAGCATTGGTTAAGATTAAAATAATGAAGATGGAGGATTTGGTGATTATATGGTGTTGATGTGGTGATTATATGGTGGGGGTGTGGTGATTATATGGTGGGGGTGTGGTGTTGACGATGGTGTGGTGATGATTTGGTGGTGTGGTGAGTGATGGGGGCGAGAGATGGGGATGGGTGATGAGGTGGTGATTTGGATGTAGGGATGTGAATGGGTGTAGTGGTGGTAATTTGGTTATGGTGATGTGGTGGTGATTTGGATGTGGTGATGTGAGTGGGTGCAGTGGTGATTATTAGAATGGGTGATGTGGTGGTGAATAGAATGGGTGATGTGGGTGGACAATGATCGTGGAAATCGTGAAAGTGTAGGTAAATATTGATAATAGTGGTTTAATTGGTGGTGGTGTGGGTGTTGAAGTGGTGTAGTTGGTGATTAGTTGGATAGTGTGGTATTGTGAATGAGAGATATGGGTGGTGATATGATTAGATGGTGGTGTGAATCGAATGAGAGGTAATTGCAGCATGCATTAGACATGGTTGGTGTTAAAAATGAAGCAGCTCATAAAAACAGGAAAACAAATTTTATGAAGTCTAGCAAAGATGTTATAAGTTTCAGATACTTAACTGATAATAACAGGCATTTATTCTTCGTAATAAATAATAATTAAATTAATCATTATGAACTCTAAGGATCGTAAAGGGAAATACATTAGTGCAATTAGCACCAGATAATTAGTTTTGCAGAATGCTGTTCAATGATGTAAATGACGAGAAATCGCTGATTTATTCTCGAAAGACCAGATGTGTGAGCAAGATTTACTGAATAACTTGTTCACTTTTACCATTTAAAAGTATTGTAACGTTAGAGTCAGGCCGGGTTTGTTATGAAGAAAGATCTATCATAGAATCTATAGATTATTGAGGCAGTATGGAAATAGAAAAGAGCGCTATAAATAGACTGTATTCAATGTGCACACCACAAGCACACGAGCACTAAATATGATAAGGTTGCTGTGAGCGTATGCAAAGATTGATACTAAGTTATATAAAAATATTTCTAGAAATGTATAAAGATGAATGAAAGATATAAAAAAATAGTAACAAAGAATTTATGAAAATAAAAATAAAATAAAAAATTTCTTTGAATTTTGTAAAAAATTATAAAAAACACATAAATTATTGCTATGCATAAAACCCGTTGAAATAAGGTATACAGTGAGTGATTTCAAATCAGCAAAAGAATGAGAGGAGAAGATGGATGGATGAGTGTAGCTCGTGTACATTATGGCTCCAGCTATTTCCTCTTTCTAAACATTACGTCAGCTAAACTACATCAACCTCATCCTCCACATCATCCTTCTCATTCTCCACAACACCATCATCATCACCTCATGACGCTGATGATAATGATTATGATGATTGTTAAGATATTTTTGATAGTGTAATGATAAAGACTTAGTAAAGAAATACTTTAAATGACTTGGAAAAGCAAACATTAGGTATACCTAACTTTTCTTTAAAGAAGATGATTGTAATTTTGATTAGTACAATTTATGAGAGATTATAGCAGTCATGATAGTAGTAGTCGTGAAGCAGCATGCATTCTTGACGATAAATCAAGTGAGATGGAAATAGGCTTGAGTACTTGAAAGCAGAATTCCAATGCTCATTCCAACTCTTTAAATGGATTTATGAGTCACCTTTCATCATTTCATTAGTGATTGCATTCATATAGGTTTAATAATTTTCCATTCAATCATTCAAAAACCCATGCATTCATTCGCCTATTTCTTTATTCAATGCATGAAGAATTACTATCATGATGCAAACTTGCAACAATCGCAGATTTTCAACATGGCAGATCAAAGAAGATCAATTTAATAACCATTTTGTATGTCTACCTTTAAAGCACTATCAAAGCCATCCCTTATACTACTACTACTACTACTACTACTACTACTACTACTACTACTACTACTACTACTACTACTACTACCACTACTACTACTACTACTACTACTACTACTACTACTACTACTACTACTACTACTACTACTACTACCACTACTACTACTACTACTACTACTACTACTACTACTACTACTACTACTACTACTACTTCTACTACTACTACTACTACTACTACTACTACTACTACTACTACTACTACTACTACTACTACTACTACTACTACTACTACTACTACTACTACTACTACTACTTCTACTACTATTACCACCACTACTACTACTACTACTACTACTACTACTACTACTACTACTACTACTACTACTACTACTACTACTACTACTACTACTTCTACTACTATTACCACCACTACTACTAGAGTTATTATTATTATTATTATTATTATTATTATTCTCTCTCACCACCTCTTGTAACGCAACCACCTCTACTACTTCCGTCACTACTAAAAAGTTTAATAAATCCCTCCATCAAATCGCCTCAGCAGATCAATCTTCACCACAGCCTATGGTCCATGGACTTTATGCACACCTTGAAGCGGCCACCAAAACTACTTCACACTTCCTTGGCATCGACAAACGCGTCTGAATCGTAAGCCTAATTATCCTGCAGCCGTCTTAAACGTGCATGGAGATAGAGCATGAAGCAAACGTTGGTTGGTGAAGTAATGTATGGCATATGAAGAACTCTTATATTATGCTTAACGGAGTCTGTGTACGTATGTTTGCATAAGATTTGTATTGAAGTCGTGTATTGAACTTTCGAAAAAGATATTTTGCAAGAAAAATGTAGAAAATTTGTATTGAGGTTATAATGTGTAGATAAAAGCATGTTCCGTTTATAATAACAATAAACGAATTATTAAAGTGGCGTACAACCCAAACGGACTTCCAAGCCACTCATGCCGCACATTTTCATCTGCGCGTATGGGCCTCTAGAGCATCGGTTGTACTCAACCCTAGAACTATTCACAATTTGTCAATCTGAGGGTCGTTAAACACTTGGTTACCTTTCACATTATTATACTACGTTGAGTAGAACTCATCTGATGCGATCATGTCCGACTCGTGTTAAGAAAGCCTCATTGGAGGTTTGGTCGCTGGAATTCAGATTCCAAGCATCATCCGATAACAAGTCCTTGCCAAGACGTCAAGCTTCTTCGATAATGCTGCTGCGAGTATCCATGATTCGCAGCCATAGAGCAAAATAGAGATGCAGGAAGCTTGAAAGTTACGAATTTTTGGATTCATTTTCAGCTTGGGCAAGCGCAGAAACTTTTGAAGCTTCATGAAGACTGTCCATGCAAGGCCGATTTGAATTATAACATCGTGATCTGTGCACCCAACATACGACCCAAGGTATTTGAAGTCCTTAACGATGGCGATGTCTTGACCATCGATGAAGAGCTTTGCAGCCGGTGGTGAGACAGAAGAATTTGTTTCGTTAAGCTACTAGAAATATTCAAAGTAAACTCAAACTTTCACAAGCAGCAGCAAAGATCAAGTTGAAGAAAGTTTGAATTCATAATTAACGATTGATCACAATTTCAGCATAGTTTACACACACACTCGAAACAAGTGTGAAAGTAAATAGAATAGAAACCGTAATTTACTTATCGGTAACACTAAAATTAATATAGAGATTAAATAGGTGTAAATCCACTAAAACTTGAAAAATATTTTTAAAATAAATTACTAATTGAAATACTTATAGGCTAACGCTCTTAGCACTATCGTCACCTAATTCACAAGTTCAAATGCATTGAGTGGCCTTGTGTTGTATGTTGGCATACTATTGTATTTTTTTTTGGTTTCCTATACTCACAGCCAGTCAGACGCAGGACTGCTACAATGGTTCTGAGAACCATGGCTCTTATGCGCCAGAGACGCCACTCCACACGACGTACACATCTCTCAATGCATACGTCACAAACACCGCATAATTTACACCAGGTATATGATAGTTCACGGTTGCTTGTCAAGGATTCGAACTGGCGACCTTTAAGTTGCAAGTCTGACGTCTCCCATCTTAGCCATTCCCGCTGTATACGTTTGTATTTCTTTGTATTTAAGTGAAGTGCATTTCAATGAAGGCAATCGATTCAAGGCCTGTTAGGCTGCTGGCTAACTGTGATTCAAGCAATCATTGGAGCTTAAGAGTGTAAGTAAATAGCACTTGTGGTCATGGCAAACAATGACTGCGTTTAATGCAATCATTTGGGTGGTAGTGGTGTTTGTCCTGATTCGAATGGTATAATCTTTTTCTTTTTAAATGTTAACAAATTTTATAGTTAAATTTTTTTATAATTTTTTATATTTATACAAATTTCATTCACTTTTTTTATTACATATTTTAACCATTTAAAAATATTTAATACAAACTTTAAATATTTAATACAAACTTTAAATATTTAATACAAACTTTAAATATTTAATACAAACTTTAAATATTTAATACAAACTTTAAATATTTAATACAAACTTTAAATATTTAATACAAACTTTAAATATTTAATACAAACTTTAAATATTTAATACAAACTTTAAATATTTAATACAAACTTTAAATATTTAATACAAACTTTAAATATTTAATACAAACTTTAAATATTTAATACAAACTTTAAATATTTAATACAAACTTTAAATATTTAAAAATTTATATATTTAAAAATTTATATATTTAAAAGTTTCATACTTCCCATTCATAAACTGTTATCAGATAAGGATGAAAATTTTTTTTTAATGTTTGGGAAAAAATTTATTTAAAAAAAGTGAAATAGAAAAAATAAAGAAAAAGTATATTTAAAATGGGAAAATAAAAATACAAAAATATGTTAAAAAAATTAATTAAAAAGTAAAATGAAAAAACTATAAAAAAGATTTAAAATATTTATAAAAAGAAAATAAAGATGCAGTGAGAAGAGAATGGAGAGAGAAGAAAAGACGCACTGTTCCAGTTGTAGGTGGAGTCGGAGAGCACGAACTCCACTTGCGCGTGTGGCGGGAAGGCAGGGTCTGCACAGGCGACGTCCAGGTCTCCCTTGCCGAGCTTCAACTGGTTGTTGTTGATGGCGCATGTGTGGAACTGACAACGGAAGATCAGATCCTTGTCGCTGCTGTTGCCGCCTTGTTTGTTGCTGTTGAAGTTGTTGTTGTTGTTGTTGCAGAGGTTGTTGAAGCATTTTACAATGACGTCACTGCGAAGTTGCAGGCAAGGATCCAGTGTCACGATGATCTGCTTGGTGTGGCCTGAGGTGGTGCTGTGGGGCGAATAGGTTTCCGTTTATATAATGATGGATGGATGGATGGATGCATGCATGCATGCATGGATGGATGGATAAATGGATAAATAGATGGATGGATGGATCAATGGATGAAAGGATAAATGAATGGATTGATAGACGAAGTGATTGATCAAGGAATGGTTAGGTACGCAATAATAAGAATGGAAGTAGAGAAAAGAAGAGGAAATGTGTGAGTTAGCGATGCTATACGGAAAAACGTGATTTGAGGGTGTTAGAAGGGTTTGGTGAGTGTATAACAGACATATAGTATATGTATATGATATAAATATAATATACTATAGATATATGACAACAGAGCTTTAGTAAATTGGAGAAGTAGTGCTGGGAGGACGTAAATGAGCAAGAATGGAAAAAGAACAAAACTAATCTTACAGAAAATCGATATGAAATGAATTTTGTAAAGTGAAAAAGTAAAATCTAGTTATTCATGAAAATTAAAATAGGATGAAATTAACAAAATTCATAAAATACTGAAAATTGAAAAAAGTAATAATAGAACTAACAAGACTCCGGACACGTAGATGGGGTTCATGCCTTGGTAGATTTTGATGTAAGGCTGCATGGTGTTGTTGCTAGGAAGGCCTCTGTGGGTGGCAAGGAAGGATGGATGGGTGGATGGATGATAGATGGGTGGGTGCTGATAGATGGGTGGGTGAATGATAGATGGGTGACTGATGATAGATGGGTGGGTGAATGATAGATGGGTGACTGATGATAGATGGGTGGGTGAATGATAGATGGGTGGATGAATGATAGATGGGTGGATGAATGATAGATGGGTGACTGATGATAGATGGGTGACTGATGATAGATGGGTGGGTGAATGATAGATGGGTGGATGAATGATAGATGGGTGGATGAATGATAGATGGGTGGGTGAATGATAGATGGGTGACTGATGATAGATGGGTGGGTGAATGATAGATGGGTGGATGAATGATAGTTGAGTGGGTGACTGATAGATGGGTGGGTGAATGATAGATGGGTGACTGATGATAGATGGGTGGGTGACTGATAGATGGGTGACTGATGATAGATGGGTGGGTGAATGATAGATGGGTGGATGAATGATAGATGGGTGGATGAATGATAGATGGGTGGGTGAATGATAGATGGGTGGGTGAATGATAGATGGGTGGATGAATGATAGATGGGTGACTGATGATAGATGGGTGACTGATGATAGATGGGTGGGTGAATTATAGATGGGTGGGTGAATTATAGATGGATGGGTGAATGATAGATGGGTGGGTGAATGATAGATGGGTGGATGAATGATAGATGGGTGGGTGAATTATAGATGGGTGGGTGAATTATAGATGGGTGGGTGAATGATAGATGGATGGGTGAATGATAGATGGGTGGGTGAATTATAGATGGGTGGGTGAATGATAGATGGGTGGGTGAATGATAGATGGGTGGGTGAATGATAGATGGATGGGTGGCGATGGATGGATAGGTGAATGATGAACGGATGAAAAGTAGGTAAAAAGATGGATAAATAAATAAATCAATAGATTGAGAGATAGAGATAGTTGGATGAATGAACAAGTGGAGAATGGGGGAGGATGGGCTAGTTGATTTGAAGGATGCACTGCCGAAGCGATGGCAGGTGATTGACACATGGGTAAGTGAATGATGCATTGAATGAGAGATAAGGGTGCATAATTGATTGACTGATTGAATGGGAAGTAAGATGAACGAAGCGAATGACTGATGGATTTATGGATGGATGGATGAATGGATGGATGGATGAATGGATGGATGGATGAATGGATGGATGGATGAATGGATGGATGGATGGATTTATGGATGGATGGATTTATGGATGGATGGATAGATGGATGGATGGATGAATGGATGGATGGATGAATGGATGGATGGATGAATGGATGGATGGATGAATGGATGGATGGATGAATGGATGGAGGGATGGATAGATGGTTAGACACCTGATAATGATCTGGTGGAGAAAGAGACTGTTATTGTTGATGGAGATGCCTCCAGAGAGAAGACCAGCGAAATAGTGAATGTATCTGAATGAGCAGGTGGTTGCTTTTGGAGTGGTTGGTAACTTTTTTGGCAGTGGTTGGAGGTAGTTGACAGTGGTAAGTAGATTTTTGCAGTGGTGGAGTAGTCAGAGGTGATGGAGTTGTTTTTAGTTTTGTTGACAGTGGTTTGAAGTGGAGTGGTTTAAGTTGCAATGGTTGGTTATGCAGTGGTTGATAGTGGAGTGGTTGGTGAGTGGTGGAGTGGTTGGTAGTGAATTATTTGGTGATGGAGCAGGTAATGGTGGGTGGTGGTGGTGTTATAAGAGCAGTTGCTTTAATGATTATCCTCATGATCATCATCCTCACGATTAAGATTTCCTTCAATGGCACACACACAAACACACAATCATTTAAATGCTTCAAGGATGACTAAGCACAAAAAGATTTTCATTAAACAACCATTCGAATCATTCTCTTGACATTTCAAAGCGTAAATACTGACAAGTTCATCAGATAAGGCATCAAAAAACACCCGTTTTTCACAATGTGAAATTCCACATTACTTATCACGCACATTACGTAAAAGGCGTGCGCGCACGTGCATGTGATCACACTACACTAAACAATTCATTTGCTTTTCAACACCGCCATCTTTGCACCGATGCCTCAACACTTTCTGGTAATAATGCAGGCGTTGCAATTTAAATGCACTGGTTGAGCTGCCGATTCTGAGTCATGCGTACATATGTCAAGGAGCATCACCATCATCATCATCATCATCTCAATCACCATCATCATCATCACCTTCTCTGGGAGGGATGCACATAGGTGGCGAGCTTATTTTCGTAGAAGTTCTTCATTCCATAGGCATCTAAGCTCTGCTCATCACTGCAGTGGTGGTGGTGGTGATGATGGTGATGGTAGTAGTGGTGTTGATGATGATATGGGTATGGCGATGATGGTGATAGATTATGATGATGATGATGTTGGTGATGATAGTGATGATGCTGATGGTAGAGGTGATGATGGTACTGGTATGGCAATGATGGTGGTAGATTAATGATTGAGTGATAGCACTGGTGGTGATGATGATAGTCAATTTGATGGTAGAGATAGTGATGATGGTGGTGATACTGATGATGATAGTATGGTAATAATAGTGGTATCGATAATGGTAATGATAATGTCGGTTGTTAACAAAATTTAAAATTGATTTAAAGCCGTCGCAACCAATAAAAGTCTATGTGAAACGATTTGAATTGGGTTAAAAAAAATTAATGTTGGAAATTTAAAAATTGGAAATTTAAAAATTGGAAATTTGAAAATTTGAATTTTATAATTTTTAAACATTTAACAATTTTTTAAAAAAATTAGTAACTTACAGTAATTTTTTAAAATATGATACTATGAAATATTTTTAATGAAAATATTAATAAATGTAATATATCAATATTATGAATGTGTATGAATATAATATTAACTAAACAGAATAAAATAATATAATAGAATAATAAATATAATATATAAATAAAAATAGAATAATAAATATAATATATAAATAAAAATAGAATAATAAATATAATATATAAATAAAAATAGAATAATAAATATAATATATAAATAAAAATAGAATAATAAATATAATATATAAATAAAAATAGAATAATAAATATAATATATAAATAAAAATAGAATAATAAATATAATATATAAATAAAAATAGAATAATAAATATAATATATAAATAAAAATAGAATAATAAATATAATATATAAATAAAAATAGAATAATAAATATAATATATAAATAAAAATAGAATAATAAATATAATATATAAATAAAAATAGAATAATAAATATAATATATAAATAAAAATAGAATAATAAATATAATATATAAATAAAAACAGAATAATAAATATAATATATAAATAAAAATAGAGTAATAAATATAATATATTTAAAAAAATAGAATAATAAATATAATATATTCAAAAAAATAGAATAATAAATATAATATACTAAAAAAAATAGAATAATAAATATAATATATTAAAAAAATAGAATAATACTTATAATATATAAAAAAATAGATTAATAAATATAATATATAAATAAAATTATAATAATAAATATAATATATAAATAAAAACAGAATAATAAATATAATATATAAATAAAAATAGAATAATAAATATAATATATAAATAAAAATAGAATAATAAATATAAGATATAAATAAAAATATAATAATAAATATAATATATCAATAAAAATAGAATAATATAATTCAATTAACAAAATATAATAATATAATTCAATTAAAAAAATATAATAATATAATTCAATTAAAAAAATATAATAATAAAATTCAATTAAAAAAATATAATAATATAATTCAATTAAAAAATATAATATTATAATTCAATTAAAAAATATAATTATATAATTCAATTAACAAAATATAATAATATAATTCAATTAACAAAATATAATAATATAATTCAATTAACAATATATAATAATATAATTCAATTAACAAAATATAATAATAAAATTCAATTAACAAAATATAATAATAAAATTCAATTAAAAAAATATAATAATATAATTAAATTAACAATATATAATAATATAATTCAATTTAAAAAATATAATAATATAATTCAATTAACAAAATATAATAATATAATTCAATTGACAAAATATAATTATATAATTCAATTAACAAAATATAATTATATAATTCAATTAACAAAATATAATTATATAATTCAATTAACAAAATATAATTATATAATTCAATTAACAAAATATAATTATATAATTCAATTAACAAAATATAATTATATAATTCAATTAACAAAATATAATTATATAATTCAATTAACAAAATATAATTATATAATTCAATCAACAAAATATAATTATATAATTCAATTAACAAAATATAATACTCAAAAACCTTGAATAGATGTTGCTGAAGTCTATATAGGCGGACAGAACGACAGCCAGTCTTCCCAAGCCTCCCTTGCAGTGCAGCACAACGACGTTCATGGGCGCAGCCCCCAGGAATGAATCGATCGACTTGCATACGGTGCACAGGCGTTCCAACGGGGGTGCCAGGTTCTCCGGCCATCCGTAGTCGATCACCTTGGGTGGGTTGATGGTTGGTGGATAATTTGTTGGTTGTTTGTTTTTTTTTGAATGCTTGGTTTATTGGATGGTTTGTTTGGTTTTTCTGAAGTGGCTGGGTGGATGGTTGGTTCATTTGTTTGGAGGTGTGTGGGTGGGAAGAGTCAGAGTGGCTTGATGGTGGGTTTAAGGTGCATAAGAGTTTTTGAAAATATTCTTAAGTTTTTTCAGTGTTTGAAGTTAGAAATATAAAGCTTATATAGCAGGGGTGCACAACCTTTTTCAGCCTGAGGGCCAAAATTACTGAGTCCCTGGGCGCCAAGGGCCGCATCAGCGTGTACATAGATGACACAATAAAACAACTCAAAGAATGCAAATTTTTAATTAATGTCATAAAAAAAATAAAGTTATTTAAACATGTATGAATAACTAAATGTAAAAAAAACTCAAAGAATGCAAGTTTTTAATAAATGTCATTTAAAAAAAATAACGTTATTTAAAAATGTATGAATAACTAAATGTTAGTATTTTAATAAGAAGGTTGAGCCTGAATGGTTGCAACAACACTGCCAATATTGGGTTCGAGTTCTGTTGTTACAAGCCTCAAAATCGAACAAAGATGATCTCAGTTTATTTTGATTTGTGTTCATGACTGAAAACGTTTGTTCACACACTTATGTGCTGCCAAATTCAGACAAGATTCGGCAAGCCAAATCTTTGACCGCTCCATATTTAACTGAACTTGGACTTCCATAAAAAGTAAAAATGGAGTTATGCTGAAACGCAAACTTTAATTCTGGTGAACATTGAAGATCAATGACTTCTAACTGACATTGCTCAGGTACGGATTCTACAGCACAAGAGAAAGGGTCACAGATGAAATTGAATAAATACTTATGCTCCCTGAATGCATCAAAACGTTCATTAAATTCCTTTAGTAACGCTTCACAACTGTCGTGGTATTTTTTGAAGTCACACTGGTATTCCTTCTGAAAAGCTGAACAAATAGGAAAATGACATAAATTACCAGATTGCAGATTTGAACAAAACAGCCGTAGCTTCAAGGTGAATGACAGCAGCTCTTGGTACATACCAAAGATGTAGTGATCTTTGCCTTGAAGACGCAGATTCCATTTATTTAAGTGTTCTGTTATGTCTGTCAAAAATTCTAAGTCTGCCAACCACTGTTTGTCTGTAAAAACAGCTGTGTCTTTGCCTTTGGTAACAAGGAATTCACAGATTTCATTTCGTAACTCAACAAACCTAGTTAGAACTTTTCCTCGACTCAACCACCTTACATCAGTGTGATGTTATGTCACGATATTCTGACTCAATGTTTTCAAGAAATGATCTGAATTGTCGATGGTTAAGTCCTTTTGCTCATATGAAGTTCACTGATTTAAAAACAAATTTCATAACATTATCAAAATTAATGACTCGTGTACACAGTGACTCTTGATGTATGATGCAGTGGTATGCGTGGATGGTGTCTGTTGGAATTCCTAAGTCTCGCAAATGTGATCGCAGATGAGCAATAAGTTCTAATTCTTTACCAGTCATGGCGGGTGCACCGTCAGTAGCAACACTAAAAAGCTTTGGCCACTGAACGTTAAGGTTTTCAAGAACAGATTTCACTCCTCCAAAAATATCTGCACCAGTCGTACGTCCACGTAGAGAGGCCATTCCAGCTAATTCTTGAGTTAATTTACAGTTCTCATCCACCGCACGAACAAAAACCAAAAGCTGTGCTGTGTCAACGTTATCCGTGCTCTCATCTAAGGCAATTGAAAAAATACTTGCAAATGGCAACTGTTCACAAACGTCGTTGGGTAAATCAACCACCCGGCGCTGGATAGTCATCCGTGACAATGGCACTATGTTGAACAGGTGTTTTCTCAGGACAGATTTCTTTGCAAATGGCTTGCATGCAGTTTTTGACAAAATCACCATCAGTAAATGGTCGAGACGATCGCGCAATAATCTGTGCTACGGCACGAACAAAAGTCTTATATTCATTAACTTTTTTTTAAAAAATTTTTTGCTCAGATGACAATCTTTTTACAAGTTGATCAATTATATTTTTTCTATCTTCGTCTTTCACATCATCAAACGTAGCAGCGTGTTTGGTTTCATAATGTCATTTGCAATTGTAGTCCTTCATTACAGTTACGGACTCGCGAAAAAT
>OX030955.1:15971377-16011377 GCA_943735955.1 Piscicola geometra
TTCAAATATAGTCTGTTTTATTTATTTAAAAATTGTGAAACGAATCTTTAAAAAATCCGTTTTTTATATAAAAAGTCCGTTTTATTTATATTAAAAGATTAACAAGGAGACTTTTTCCCCGAGAGGCTTTTTCTCCAAGAGGTTTTTCTTCCGGGAGGCTTTTTGTAGAAGGTGTTTTATCCGAAGGCTTTTTCTCCGAGAGGCTTTTTGTAGAAGGTGTTTTATCCGAAGGCTTTTTCTCCGAGAGGCTTTTTGTCCGTTCCCCAATTTATATATGTAGTTTCCATTACATCAGCTTCATCAACATAATCGTTTTGACTATGATCAACTTATAAAATCTTTTTCATCACCATCATCTATCATCATCACTAATCATCATGATCATCACCACCATCTATCATCAAAACCACCCATCATCATCACCATCACCATAACCACTCTTCCATTCATACATACAAAAATAAACATGTGTATAAATGTCTTGTTTTTAAGTCATAAATACCTCGAACGTGATCATTGAGATAAAAACGTAGATAAAAAATAACTGTAAAGATGACGACAATAATGACGACGATTGTTACTATGATTATAACGACAATGAAGAGTAAATGCTGATGGGGTAATTAATGAAAGCCTTCTCTCAAAAGAAGGCGAGTCGTATTCTAAAGAACCTTGTAAGATCCTTGTAACTGCTTACTTTATTACACTAATTGCCATTAATTGGACAATTAATTAGGTCTATCAAGCTTAGATTCAGTCAGCAGGCTAATAATCTCAGCATCATTTACTCTTTAAAGTCTGTCTAGAAAAGTGGGTGTTGTAGTGGTTGTTGTAGTGGTTGTTGTAGTGGTTGTTGTAGTGGTTGTTGTAGTGGTTGTTGCAGTGGTTGTTGTAGTGGTTGTTGCAGTGGTTCTTGCCGTGTTTTTGAGGTGGCAAGTCAGTGAATGTATTGGAAAGTGCTCCCTAGAAAAGATAAAGCAAGAGAAAGTTTGGTGAGAAACTAGGTATGGGAATTATAGATACATATTTGTTGAAGCATCTCTGGAGAAGCGGGTATGGTTAGCTATTTTAATCATCTAGTTTAGCAAGTTTGGCAAATGAGAAGGTGAGTTTAGAGATTATTTAGTGATTGTGGTTTAAGATAAAAAAATGTCAGTTTTTTTTCATGAAAGACGAAGGGTAGATCAGATAAAGTTGGGTGAACTAGATCTTGCTATGAATGAAAACACTGACAACACTCAAAAAATTGATTTTGAGCGGACAAAGTTTGGCATATTGATTCTTATGAAAGAGCATGTCAAGGTGCTATGACGGCATGAACACCTCAAGAATCTGTGAAAATTGAAATCCGATAAAGGTTTCTATAACTTTTCTCAAAGCTCTATTGAGGTACATTTAGAATGTATGGACGTGTAGCGTAGAAGAAGTGTGCAGTATAGCTGTATAGTATTGAGTTGAGCAATGCTAAGAATTCCTGCTTCCTACACTCGATGTTGCACGCATGGGAGATCATTATTGCTGCTGAGTGGCAAGGCCAGAAATAATCGACTTGAGAATCAATATTTAAGTAGAATTTTGTGAATTGACTTAGAAGTGATTATGCCTTAATAGCTCTTTTTCAAAAATATTTGGCGATTTGTGAATAATTTTGCAATTTTGCTTTGACTTTTTATTTATAAACTCAAACATTAAAGTAAATAGATGAATAATTATATTAAGCGAATTATAAATAACCGTGTATCTTATTATACAAGAATATTGAATTTGAAGAGAATATTGCATGCTAAAAATTAAAAATGTAACCAGTAATGCATAATTATAGCTTTTCACAGACCTCGGATAAGACAAGGTTTTGTAGCCAAATAATTGTGTTCTTAGTTTTGAACCGGTTGTCATCGATACTAAAAAGACATCATTATCAAGTGCGCCGTTATGTGTGTGTGTGTGTGTGTGTGTGTGTGTGTGTGTGTGTGTGTGTGTGTGTGTGTGTGTGTGTGTGTGTGTGTGTGTGTGTGTGTGTGTGTGTGTAAGTGTGTGTGTGTATGTGTGTGTGTGTGTGTGTGTGTGTGTGTGTGTGTGTGTGTATGTATGTGTGTGTGTGTGTGTGTGTGTGTGTGTGTGTGTGTGTGTGTGTGTGTGTGTGTGTGTGTGTGTGTGTGTGTGTGTGTGTGTGTGTGTGTGTGTGTGTGTGTGTGTGTGTGTGTGTGTGTGTGGTTTTGTGTGTGGTTTTGTGTGTGTGTGGTTTTGTGTGTGTGTGGTTTTGTGTGTGGGTAAGTAAATGTGTAATAGTAAATGTACACCTGATTCATCGTGCATAAGCAGATAACACTGAGTGAATACTTCAATGAATGCAATAAAAGGGGTAGGTGGGCTTTTGGTATTTGAGTCTTTTGTGCTTGTGGAATGCAGTTTTATGAAAGCTCTTTCTTTAACTAATTAACTAATTAGACTGGTAGTAAGAGATTTATTGAAACATTTTAAACCAATTAAATAAATGAAAAATTATATTTATATCAAAAACTAAATCTCTTAAAAGCCCAAAACTGAAACATAAAGCAATATTACGAAAGAAAATCTATAAACCGTAATAAAATAGTTACAATGATACAATGATAAGTGCCTTTACACTCCTCTAATGAACCTCACCCAAGCAATCTATTGTATTCTTAGGCATCAAATCAATTAATCTTTGTATTACTTAGCTGAACTTGTTTCCTATAGTTAGTTTCTCACAAGATCCATTTAGACCAACATGAGTTTTGCTATTTCCTATAGCAACATCACCATTTTCACCAGCACCATCTTCATCATCAGGATAAAATCTTCAAGAGCATCATCATCATCACCGCCATCATCAGCCCATCCCAGCGCCATAACTCACTTTGAATCTATTCTCTGAAGAAAGACATGGGCCAAGCACCTGCAATGAACGAGTTTGAGTCATTGCTGGGAAAATTATTTTTTAATTTCATTATTTAGATTCCATTTTTGAATTTAAACTAAATATGTTATTTAATCGTTTTACTTAGACGTAAAAACACTCACTATATTTTGTATATGTATTAGGAAGATACATGTATTTTCTGACAGCTACATGAATGAATGTAAATGCCAGTACTAAAACTTCTACCAGCATGAAACTAATGATACCTCCTCTAGACATGCTCTAGTCATCACTCAACACCTGTGCACTTCACTGATAGTCCAATGATTGCTAGACTTTCTAGAAGGCTTAACAGCACACTTGACCGTACAAACAACTACTCTTGCAGTGTCATGGGCTTGTCAGTAAGGATACAGAACAAATAAAAGTTGTCATAAGTTGTAAAGATTTAAATAAAATAATTGATATTTTAATGTGAGGTGATGAAAATAAAAGGTATCCTTAATTTGTTACAATATAAAGGGAAGGTTCTATTTTCTGGAGACCAAAAGATTTCATTGAACAAACAATACTTCTGTTCAAGCAAGTGCTTTCTTTCGAGGACATGCTTGTATATGGAAATTTCTGAATAAAAGACTTGAGTAATTCTCTAAAAAAGAAGCATTTATCAAGCGCCATGTCATACAAAAAATGTTTCACGAAACAATAACTTTCCAGCGGTTTGCAATAGGCTCAAGGGAGTAAAACAAGTTTGAATGCTGGTAGGAAAGTGTGAGATAAATGGCGTATGGAAATAAGTTTTTCATGAGAAATAGTACATTTCTAGGTAATTTTCAAAGGTTTGTCATGACCAAGTGGAATTAATTTATGGTGTTTCAAAATTAAAAGTTTAGAGAAAAAAACCTATAAATTTCATTGAAATTGGTCTTGACATCTTCTTAATTGAAAAAACCTTGATTTTAAATTCAATTTTTGGAAGTTGATTAAACGCCATTAATGCTATCACAAACGAAACATGTTCAAACACAAGCAGACTCTTCTTCAAACTTCGGATTACAAACTTAAAACCTCAACCACCCCTATCTCCTTCACAGGCGCCTCTAAGGCATTAGTCACTCATTAAGCGCTATATAATGGTATGTATACACAGACAGACTCTCCAACATCCATTAACACACTGATAAGTGACTGCGCAAGAAGATTTAGATCTCCATTACTTAATGCTTATCATTATTAGTCTTATTATCATCCTTTTCCCTCCTATCATTTTTCTATTATTAAATTTCTGCTTAAAAACATTTATCTTTGGAAAGCCATGCATACTAGTCCAATAGCTTCATTTCCAGAACTGAAACCGTTAATGCCTTTGAACAAGAAGAATTGGAATCACAGGTATCCTTTCCAACCAAATCTATGACCACTAATCAACAGAAACCACCTCCACTATACCAACACCATTTCCACCAATAAGACCACTATAACCACCTACATAGCAGTGCATGCTGTATCATCAGAATACATTGACACACATTTAGCCACTTAGAACCACATTACACAGTCTGTGGTCACAGTGGTGTGTGCCTGTCTAATGCTTCTATTAGGCTGCGATTTCATTTCCTTATTTCGTTTATACTTTCATAGATATTTATATTTTTAACAAGTATAATCTACCTTGCATTATAGGAAGATTTCTTATTAAAGGTCATAATTCAATTATACACTTGTATTTGTATAATGCAGGCTGAGGATTACAGTTTACCACGCTACAGGAGGTCATGCTAGTGCTGATAGAAGAAAAATTCAATAAGAAAACTATTTTAGAAAATCATATAAAATTATATAAAATAAAGTTTTATTCTTTTAAAAATTAGCAAAGTCTTGGCTTGGAAGCTTTTTTTGCCGTTATTTTCTTGAGCTGTATACATATTGCATAGTGTAACAAAGTCTGCAACAGATGATGAAGATGACGATGATGAAGATGATGATGGTGATGTTGTAACGTAGTCTGTGCAACAGATAGAAAGCATTTGCGAGAGAACATTGTGGAAGAGAGGTATGTGGCGATTGACGAGGCCTGGAATGTTGAGGCTGCATTCGAAAGAAAAATAATTTTCGAAAGTTCTCAATGCATCACGGCCTTTAAAGCGCTCACTATTAGTTATTAAAAACAATTTCTTTACCTTTCTAATTCACCAAAATCCATAATTTATTAACTGTTGGTATTTTGTGATGCAAATAACTATTTATTCAAGGAGCTGAAAGAACTTGGACTAACAGCGAAATGAAGTTATCCAATACAGTTTTATCCGATTCTGAAGCCAATTTCTTTACTAGAATATAACAAATTATATCATGTTAAAGCGAAATTTACAATTACATTTTGGAGTTAAATTGATAAAATAATTTATCTCAGCATTTAAAATTTTTTTGTTGAAAAATATAAATAACGACTTAAAAACCCTTAAAATATTCTTTATTGAAGAAACAAACCAAATGAAGAAATCAAAGAAAACTTCTGAAACTAACACCAGCTATAATGTATCAAAGAGAAGAGAACTAACAGAAGCTATTTATATTATCTAGCTGTACCCTTAATACTATCCAAATGGTAACCTATTCGTTCCCAACAGTTTCAAAACAACTCAAAATTCTCTTGACCTCACCCAACATCATTTCAACTTTCTGTATGTTTATATATGCTTGATATGTGATTGTATATAAAAATGTACATATATTTGTGTGTGTCTGTGTGTGTGTGTGCGTGTGTGTGCGTGCGTGTGTGTGTGTGTTTTGTATGTGTGTGTGTGTGTGTTTGTGTGTGTGTGTGTGTGTGTGTGTGTGTGTGTGTGTGTGTGTGTGTGTGTGTGTGTGTGTGTGTGTGTGTGTGTGTGTGTGTGTGTGTGTGTGTGTGTGTGGGTGTGGGTGTGTGTGTGTGTGTGTGTATGTGTGTATGAGTTTGTGCCTATATATTAGAAGTCGGACATGGACGATTTTTCATTCCCGGTCCCGTCCCGTTCCCGAAATTGTTTTTCCCGTCCCGTCCCGTTCCCGATGGGACATTAGAATTTTGATTCCCGTCCCGTCCCGTTCCCGAAAATTCTTTTCCCGTCCCGTCCCGTTCCCGATAGACCATCTGAATTTTAATTCCCGTCCCGTCCCGTTCCCGCAACTCGATTCCCGGTCCCGACCCTTTACCGAAACTTTTTGACCCAGTCCCGTCCCATTCCCCAAAAAATTTGTTTATTTATTTATTTTTGCTGCCGTTTTCACTGGTCCCAAACTTACTAGTCCTAAAATTTCTTAACATTTATTATTTGAGAGTCAGAAAATATTTGTAACAAAAATACAAAAACACGATTTAAATTTCAAATATGTATTAAAATGAAAGTATTGAGGTTAGTCATTGTTTTTAAGTCATTAAATCAAATCTTTATTGATTTTCACACGGGTTAAACCGTCAAAAGTTTTAGCTTTCAAATTAGGTGATCTTGGGTCTGAAATTTGAACATGTTTAAAAATTCCGTTCACATGGAATAGAACTTGCAGGTATACTAAAAAAATGTTGGCTTCTTCTAGTAGTATTGGAAAAAAGTTCATTTTACTCCAATAAATTAAACATATTTATAATCTTCAATTTTGGTGGGACGTAATTGTGAATATTTCTACAATTCATCCTCTTCTGAATTTATTCCTTCGTTCATTATTATTAATTCCACAATAATGTTATAAATATGTTTTTTGACAACATTCTTATTCTCCACAACTTCACAAATAAAATCATTCGTATAATTTGATAGTATAAAAATTGTATTATAATTTTTACATTATAAAAACTAAGATAATAGCTCTAAATAACCATCATTTGTTTTTTTTCTCAACGGCACTGCAACTTGATCTGGCTGTACAAAATGGAAATAAATTTTCTCTAATGAAAGTTTTTGTATTTATTTCTTTTCTATCCCAAACTCTTTTAAATTATTCTATTAAACTGGGGGATGTAACAGACATGCTGTCATATGAATAAGATCAATGGGCATCTTTTCTTTTGTCGAAATGATCAACTGAGCAATCATTTGAAAATTAATCATTCAAATTCAAATTATTAATTTATAAAATAAAAATAATATAACTGACCAGTTTGATTTCATCTGACAAGTTTTCATCATCACCAATTTGTTCTATTCTCTCTAATATTTGGACTCGCCATAACAACTTCAAATGTAATGTTGGAGATTTTTTCATTGACAACGCAATGGTGGCTTCGTTATACATTTCTATTGCATTTAATACTTATTTTAATTACTTAATTACGGAGTATCGATGAAATAGAGATTTCCATACTTTGCTGAAGTATAATTATTAAAGAATCCAATCCCAATAAATTGTATTCCCGTTTTTCCCGTTCCCGATTTCAAAGTTGATTCCCGTTCCCGTTTTTTCCCGTTCCCGATTTGAATAATGATTCCCGTTCCCGTCCCGAAAACCTATTCCTGGTTCCCGACTTTTCCCGTCCCGAAATTAATTTTGATTCCCGTTCCCGCGGGAGTCCCGCAGGTACCCGCGGGTACCCGGTCGGATCGGGTACCCGGTCCGACCTCTACTATATATGTATGTGCTTGTCTTCGAATTAACAGATACTCACATATTCATTTAATCATCAAATACCAAACTCTGAAGAATTCTTGTTCTATTGTTGTAACTGAAGTAGATTAATGAGAAATGAGTTGAACTGAAATGGAAATGACTGAAGACACTGAGAAAGTATTTTAAAATCATGAGAATAAGAATGAATTTAAACAGACATTCAAGAGTGTCAAGGCATCAAAGCCACAACTATTACTACTCTTATTAATGTCATATTCCTTGTATCTGACCAACTTTATTATCAACAATTTCATAAATTAATTATTTAAGGTTGTTCAATCTGCACCAAGGTTTGCTGATTAGAGTTTTATCAAGTTATCAGTGTTGATTTTATTTTTTATGTTATGATTATGATATTATGTTTTTAAATAAATATAATAAATTTGACAACATATAGCTCTTAAAAATATGAATACTATTCAAGATTTATTTACCTGCACCTTTGTAAGACAGTGGTCATGACAGACACTCAAACAAACTGAATGAATGAGATTTTAGCAAGCCAATACACTTGTAATCATACTCAATGTATAAAGAATTATATAGACATTAAAAATATTAAAGTATATAGATCATAAGTATTATCATCCCCGCCTTAAAGAGAAGCATTTAAATTTTAAAAGAAAGTTAATGCAACGTCTAAAAACATAATTGAGTGGATAATCTATACATTTTTGTGATAAAGCCTACATTTGCAGACGTTTGTGGAGTCAAGGGCTGGCAGAAGGCAGACGTTACAGAGATAAGGAGCTGGAATGCTTGTTAGCTGGAAACAGTGCAACTTAAATTCTTCTTTATTATGTACCTGTTTGTTAAAAATATAAAAAATGTATACTTTTTTACTAAACTTCAAAGTAATTTTTATTCTATTCTTTTTTGTACCGAAATGCTTTTTTGGTTTGTTTACAGTTTTGAACTAATTCAGCGACAACTATTAGCTTAACCTTCGATTGAGCGTCAATGCAGCTAGCTATAGAATTTTTCTACATTTACGCATGAATTATAATAAAAAACAACAGCAGATCGTAATTTCTTCGTGCTGTGTGATAATCTCAAATTACAAACTATTCTATGATTGACGATAAGGAAAGCTTAAAACTAGTGTATAGCTTGTTACTATTAGTAAAGTTGTTAGAATTGCTATAATTTAATATTTACAAGCAACTTACCATTTTTTATTTAATAGCTTAATATTTTATTTATAGTTTAGTTTAGGGAGTTAAACCACGCAGATCTTTTGACCTCTATAATAGTTATAAAAATTAATAATAAACAAAAAAAACACATATATATCTAATAATAATTAATATATAAAAATATATATATATTCATGTTTATGTATATAAACTATTTTTTACTATTATGTCATAGTCGCACTTGTAGTTGTACATCATGGGATGGTTTTCCCAGTATTTATCTAATTAGGATAGCGAAAAAAATCATTACGTGCGCATTTTAGGTTAAGTGCTCATTTTTTCAACTCATATGAATATTTAAATAATATATTCAGCATGCTTTGATGTGATTTTTAATTGAAGAAGCTATGGGATGAATATGATTTCAATCATCAAAGACACTCAAATCATAATTATTTTGCAATTAAAGTTAAAACTAATAAGGGGCCAAATAATTTTTTTACCACTAATTCTTGTGATTTGGAAAAAAAGATATAGGAACCCGTTGTTATTCTTAACAACCTAATATGTATCATGTTCCGCCCAATTTAGATATTTGTCTAATTCAACAATCAATTTATCACTTTATCAATTATTCTAATCTCAACACAAGTAAATTCTTGTTTGAGAAAATAGCTAAAAAATAGTAATACTTCGCGTGCGTAAAGCTAAATTTGGCTGAACACATATGTGTTTTTTTTTAATAAAAACATGAAATTTCAAAACACACACGATAATTTCAAATTATATTTTATTCACTAGGGGCATAATCCTCTACAATAGTGGTACTTACACTTTTTGAAGCCATTGATCACCTGGAAATTCTTATATTCCTCCCGGCTCACTAACATCAAAAATGAAAATGCAATATATTTATGAAATGAGTCGAAGCGATTCTCAAGAAACTAAGGACATTCAAACATGTTTTGGTTTTCATTAGTGTCATTGAAGAAATTCCTTATTTACGTCTGTAGTTCAAGACGTACAGTGACCCAAAATCCACACAATTTACTTTTTCCAAACTTGTAAGCTTTCAAACCATAATTATTTTTGATTTAACTAGTTTATTATCAAGCTTTGTGTTGAGCAGATTATTTTCATGAATGTTTTTTTATCAACTCTTTTCCAGCACGGGGATCTTCTTCATCAGGAACTATTTTTTACTTATTTAGAAAAACCTTTGAATGATTTTTTACTGTATCAGTTAGCAATGCCACTTCATTCTCAGAAATGTTTTCAATTTCAAATGCTTCTTAAAATTCAAAAAGCTTATGAAATCTTTTTCCCCATGTCGGTCTGCCACTTAATCTTTTTCTCAAATGCACAGCTTTGTGCATGAGACGAAAAAAGTTGGTAGTTACTTGCATTGACAGATTGAATTAAAAAATAATACCGAAAATATTTGAAAGTATGCGACAAGACTCCATTTTAGGAGATAAAAACATCCACCAGAACAGGTTTTCGTTGCTTCACGAAGACTTAAGCGAGTGAGGTATTTTCCATGAGAAAGCCATCTGACTTCCGTATGCAAACTCAAAGTTTTCTCGATATTACACTTCAGAGTCTTCTGCCATTTAAAAATGTGACACATGAACTTAACAGATGGCTAATTCTTTTGCGGTTTTTTGTGCTGTCAGTGTGAATAATTCAATTATTACAGTCTGCAAGAAACTGCTTGTTGTAATAAAATCCTTATCATATTCAACAAGACAAAAACCATGGAAATAACTGTAAATTGTATATAATTATTTTGATTCAAATTTTTCTATACATTTTACAACTTTTGAAATAATCAATCAATCAATCACTAATTATTTGTATAGCGCCCTTTGTGAACAACAAAAGCGCTCAGCTACCATGTTCTGAACAAATGCGTCTTCAGGCCCCGACGGAAAGCTATGAGTGACTTAGTTGAAGTTAGAGAAGAGAGTAAAGACTTCCATAAAAAAAAGAACACAGTAAGAAAAAAAACGTTTAGCATAAGAGTGTTTAACTGAAAAACGAAAAGAACGCTTAAAGGTAGAAGATCTTAGACTAGATTTAGGAGTTTGTTTAATTAGATTTTTAAGATAAATTGGATCATTACAGTTATAAATTTTAAACATATTTAAACATATTTCAAAAGTTCCTTCAGGTCTCAGAGGTAACCAATGTATAGTCTAGAAAGAAATAGAATGAAATAAAATGAAGATTTGATCACTCAAAGGTACAAAACTCATTTAACATGCTATACAATTTTTTTTATCAATCTTTGTATTTGATTTTATCAAATATTTCATCAACTGAAGAATAAACGTTACAAAAAATGTAAAGTTAATATAATTAAATCTGCCATATCACTCAGCACTGTTTTGGTAACCATTGACTTCGAACAAATGCTGTGTATTATTTTATGTCGAAAATTCTAAGAAAATAGTTTAAAATTCATAATTTAAAACACAAATTGGTAAATAATTCCAAGATTACAGAATGCCTTTAGAAGAATTAAAAGAAATATTGCCAAATACTGGAAAGTTATGTGTGGAGGAAGTGGAGAGTCTGTTGCTTTGCAAGCCGAAACTGCTGCCCATCAAGTCAGTGACGCTAGAGAGGCTAGAAGAAATGGCGAGACAGGGCTACGAAAAGAAAGAAGAAAAGATGGAAGAAAAAGTGGAAGGTTCAAGAGTGGATAAAATGGTTTTTTAATAGAGATGCACACATTTTTTTATTTATATTATTTATAATTTATGATCCAAAGACGAGTTAGTTTTAAAATTGAAAGCATTTTAATAATAAAATTAAAATATTTGAAAATTTGGAAAAATAAATTTTATCAGCAGCTTTTGACTATATTACGTTGGAAGCGAGCAGTAAGACAGCAGTCAGCTGACTTTATTTGTTCTAATAAATCATTGGGATTTACCATATGGTTCATAATTTTTTTATCTGATTTCAAATATAAACTTAGCCAAAACCTCGGTATCCCATATTACCCAGCTATCTTATAATACCCGACTTTTCATTATAACTTCAAGTTAATTTTTAAAATAATCTTTTAGAAGCATTTCAGAGTTAAGATCGTTAGAAAGTTCCATTTTAAATTCTAATCCTAACTTTTATTTAGATTACATTACATTATTCAAATTTTTAATTGGACCCGACAATATAGTGCGATTTTTTATGATAAAAAACGAATTACCTTAAAATACCAATATATTCGCACACTTTAAATTCACCAAGTGTTTTAAAATGTAGGTATTTTTCAACTAGTTCATAATCTTTAATTGATAAATATTGAAATTCTACGCTCATTAGTCTTTCTAATTAAAATTACTTTTTTTATGAAATTATTTAATTCAGTTCTCATTATTATAATTGTTTGTCATAAAAATTTTAATTTTTCAAATTTATGTTGGAACGAAGAGCCAAAATAACATTTATTTTTATTCAAAATATTATAGTTTCTGATCATTAAGGGTGTCCGAAAAATCTGATGTTTCACGATAAAATCTTATTCGATAAAAAAATTACTCTTTTTATCTATATTTGTTAGTGTAAGTTTTTCATTTAATAAAATATTCTCTCTAATACGGTAGCAAAACCAACACGTCTCAAGGAATACTTTTTCTGACCGCTTCATTCAGTATTGACAATCTAGCTCGTCCTGGAAAACGTTCATCCAATCAAGTCAACCATCTATTTTCAGTACAGTTCTTTCGTGTGGGCATACAAACGCGTAGTAGTCATCTCGTCAATATGCTTCATACGAAAAAGCTTTTATCTCTGAATCTTCAATATGAGCTCCCATCCCTGATCTTCATGAATATTTGTCTTTTCTGTAATTGCTTCAATTACAAAGTTTAGGTTTGTATCTCATACGTGATTTTATCCACACTTTGTTTATAAATAGAGAAATTTAAATTCAATTACATACAACTCGTCTGTGCGTTTACAGTTATCTTGTAAATCTTACAGCTCTCGTTCTGAGTGTGTTCGTTCAATCCATCATGAATATAATTTGTATTTACTCAACTATCTTATTTAGAAAGTTTTTCATTTCATTTCGCTTTTCTCTTTTTAACATTTTCACTTATATTTTGAGGTTTCTTTCTTTTATTTTCAACTCAAAACAGACAATTCTAAAATTCAATTAACTTAAAAATAACTTTTCTGACTTCTTCAACGAACATGAAGTAATCAAACAAAGATAAATAAAAGAGTACTTAAATAAGCAAAACTCGCTATAAAATCAACACTCACAAGTTTTGAAGGAAAGAAAAATGGAAAGATACGTTTGATCCAGTTCCACAGACAAGAAAATTCCATAAAACCCATCTTTGCAGCTGCCTTTCAACTGTCTTACATTTAACACTGGGACTTAGTAGATGCTTGTCGTTGCTATTTTATATATTGTTGTAATTTTTATTTTTAATAAGTGAAACTGATTAAAATTAAGGGCGAAAATTTAGTAAAAAGCTTACTAAATCCGTAGTTTGAAGCTTAAAGTCAGGGAGTAAAGAATAAATAGATACTGTTTAATTTATTGCAAACTAGTTTGATTATATTTCTCTTATTTTAAAATCATTTATAATTGTTATCTTTCAACAACCTAGGTTTTTATAATTATGTTATGTGAATTACAATGACCATTCAAGGCTAACAATGTTTACCAAGGCAGTTCTTATATAGTGAAGAGGCAGGCGGTGAGGGCGTTGATGATGTTTTGAATAAAAATAGGAAAGATGATGACACGGATTTCTCCCTTCAGATAACGACGTCCTTGTTTAACGATATTCTCGTCATTTTTTCAAAACTAATAATAAATATTGGTGAGCGGGTTGGCGGGTGAGAGGTGCACAACCCGCGGCCCTTCGGCCTGTTTGATGCGGCCCCCAGACAACTCGTCCATTTTGGCTATTTGCGGCCCTAACAGAATTTTAAATCGACGCACCCGTCCATCTTTTTTTAATAATACTGTTTGCACATTGCTAATATAAAACGACTGAAACAACAACAACGAGCGATAATTGAGTTGTTTTAATTTAGTAAGAATGTCAAAGCGTAAAATTGAAGCAAAAAATCGTTAGTTTAATGAAGAATGGACAAATGCAGCATTTCAACGAAACAGCTTTGGGCCTAATTTTTCGCGAGTCCAAAACTGTAATGAAGGACTACAATCGCAAAAGACATTATGAAACCAAACACGCTGCTACGTTTGATGATGTGAAAGACGAAGCTAGAAAAAATATAGGTCTTCGCGCTTGGAGACCCCCGCCTTCATACAAACATATACCCATACATTTATAAGTAGTTTGATTGGCCCAGCGTTAATATATGCATGACTTTGATTGGTCACTACTTGTGTAAAAACATGACTAAAACATATATATATTACACAGCTTTAAGATTAACATTTTATATCTAACGGCACTGTTTATTTACTAATATCAGCTGATGTATGTAAGACATGAGAATAAAGATAAATAAAGGCGGCCATATTTTTTAAAATCTTTTGGCAACTATTTGATACGAGATATATCGTAAAATGAACAAGAATTATGGCTTATTTACTTCTAGAATATTATTATGATCTCAATGAAAAAGATAGAAACAAAGTCGAAAAAATTCCATCGAAATGATTTATGGCTCTAATTTGCAGCATATCCTTTGCAGCTTTAACAAATTCAAATCTGTTCACAGTTGTTTAAAAGTTAAGTTTTTACCACTTTATTAAACTCGATATGGTAAAAATGTAAAAATATTATGTGAAATTGTTCACTAAAAAATGTTGCCATAATATTGGACAGAGGACTAAAAGTCATCAGCATGTTTTACTAATAATACGTGGGTAAATGTTTCATAATTTTAAAGTATTTTCTTTTGCCTATCAGCAGTCAGAATATTTCTTCTTGGATAGTCCTGACATGTTTTCTTTTAAATCTTCTTTTTATCAATGTCAGCTACCATGATACAAAATAGGTGGTTAAATTAAGTTGACAATGGGTTTGAAAAAATTATAGAACAGTGTCATAATGTTGAAAAAAAGACCTATTTTACTGTTAGTGGGCAAGTCACTTCAAAACCCAACAGGCCATAGGCTGCTCCATTCTCTTGACTGATCTCTTTTGCTTCTGCTGGTGCACATGGAATGTGCTTGGTTTTCTTTAGCTCAAATCTCTTCTAGCCTTTTGAATTTTGTTGTTGTTGAATTAGTGAGAATGAATAAGCCTTATTCAATAAGGAAGGAACATACTCTCTCAGTGGGATGGTTTTCGAGAATAAAAACAATTGATGCACTATCTTTTACGTGAAATACTTAACCCATTAACGCATACTGTCCTTTTTTGAAAACAGCAATAAAAAGTTTTTTTATAATAGTTATCTTTATTATATTTATTCTCTTTGCAACTAATCCTATCCTATATAAACTGAAGTCTTTGTTTAAAAAATTTTTTGTGATTTAAAATTGATAGATTGTTTCGATATTCTGATTTTCCAAGGCGATAACTAAATTTTTTGTGTTTTTGTCATGGCTCATGGAAAAAAGTTAGTTATTATTTTATTTAATGTCTAACATTCATAATGTATAATATTATTTTATTGTTATTCATTCTTATATCTTATTTTAAAATAAATTTCATTTTACATGTAATATTATTTCCAAAAACTGTGTTTTATTGAGTGTCCTTTTTAAAAGACACTATGCAGTAATACTGATGGTAAAAAGAATTATTTTCAGATTCGCTCTTCATGAAGTCTTTAGTATTTTGGAAGATGACAATGATTTCTTTTCAGCAGATATAGTCATGATTCCTCCTACTGACCCAAACTGCTCTGATGAGGATAGTGGACCCGAGGATGGTGAAGGTACCCTAGATAATTTATCAAGAAACCAGCTAAATGCAGAAGCAGAAGTAGTAATTTCCAAAATTGGGGAAGAGAAAACCACTATAAATAGAGAAGAAACTGCTGTAAAAAGGCCAGCTAAGAAAAACTAAAATTGATCGGAGATGGACCAAAAAAGACATTACTACTGGATTATTGGCAGATAATAGTTCAGAGGACAAACCAAATTTAGAAAACATGTCTCCTCTCACATTGTTTAATTTATTTTTGGATGTACCAGTCATCAAGCTGATAACAGACATGTCAAATTTACATGACAGCCAAAAAATAAAACAGCTGAATGCTACTGAAAATGAATATAGAGTAGTGCTGTCTTTACTCATGCTTTCAGGTTATGTTCCTTTTGCAAACCGCAGGATGTACTGGGAACAGAGCGACGATGTACACAATCTAGCTGTAAGCAATGCTATGACTGTCAACAGATTTGAAGAGTTATTAAGATATTTGCATTGCAATGACAACGAGAAAATTAATAAGTTAGACAAGATGGCCAAAGTGCGTCCATTATTTGATGCTATGAATGAAAGATTTCTCAAAGTTTGGCCCAAAGAATGTCATTTGGCGATTGATGAATCAATGGTGCCATATTATGGAAGGCATTCATCAAAACAGTTTATCAGAGAAAAACCCATAAGGTTTGGATATAAAGTTTGGTGCCTAAATAATAGGCTTGGGTATTTGGTAAACTGTTACCCGTATCAAGGAGCCTCGGAAGAGTTCAATATCGAATTAGGACTTGGTAGATCGGTGGTATCTAAACTAATAAAATGCTTACCAAAAGACACTCCATGTTAAACTGAAATATTTATAATTTTTTCATATGGTTTCAAACAGATCAAAAAAGAAAAAAAAGAATCCATGAATTTAGCTAAAAGCGTGTTCTGTTGTTTGAAGGATTGTTTTGTGAGGGGTTGTTTCAGAATTTGGTTTGATAAAAGCAGTTTTCTAAAGACTTTTGTAATAAAGTTTTGTTTGTGAACTATTTTCAATAATAAGTTTAGTTAATTAGGTTGGACTTTGCACCTTCACCTGTATTAACAAGAGGGATAAGTTGTAGAGGTTAAAAGTGAATTTTTATAACGTAATTGGAAAAAAATGGGAAGTAAAGGAAAAAAAATGGATAAAGAGAAAAAGTGGGAGGGGTTTGAAAAGATCTTCATCCAATGCGAAGGGGAGGAATGTGAGGCATGGCAGGCGCTGAGGGTGAGAAAGGAGAGAGCGAAGGATGAAAGAAGTTTCCTGTGTGGAATGTGTATGGTGAAGGTGATAGAAGAGGTGAAGAAAGAAAATGTGAAGTTGAAAAAAAGAGCGATAGAGGCGGAAAGGTGAGAAGTATGGAGCTGGAAGTAAAAGAGTGCCAAAAGAATGAAGAAGAAAAAAAAATAAAGTATGCAGATGTGTTGAAAAAAAAATTGAAGGAAGAAGTAAAAAAAGATAATGAGAGACAAAGATCGCAGGTAGAAGAGGAGCTGAGAAGCAACCTGATGAAAGAGGTGAAGACGGAGGTGGTGAAAAGTCAGAAGGAGGAGACAAGGAAGAAGAGAATAATTATGTTCGGGTTGAAGAAAGAAGGAAAAGGGGATGATGTCAAGGTGGAAGAGATAATCAGAGTCGATACTCAGGAGGCAATAGAACCAGTATTAGTGGAAAGAATGAGAGAGAAAGAAAACATGGAAGGTAGGTGCAGGCCTGTGATAATTGAATTCAGGTCAGAGGCAGATAAATGGAGGGTAATGGGAAGGAAGATGCTGCTAAAGAAGGATGAGAGATACAGAAGAGTTTTTTTAGAGATGGATCTCCCTTTGGAAGGGAGAGAGGAGGAAAGAAGAAAACAATGGGAGAAAAGACAGAAGAAGATAGAACAACTGAAGAGAGCGTTGATAGAAAAAAGAGCAATAGAGTTGAAGAATGTGGGCCGCAGAAAGAATGTAGAAGAGGACAACTATGGAAAAAAGGGAGACGAAGTGGAGGTGGAAGAAAAGAATTAAGTTCCATAAGGGGAGGTAGAGAAGGGAGAGGAGAAATCAAAGTGGTCTTCAAGAATGCAAGGAAACTGAGAAATATAGGGAAACAACGAGAAGCAGTTGAATTCATAAGAAATAATGATATAGATATCTGTGGACTATGCGAGACAAACCTAAACGAATATCAGATGGTGGATGGACAGGGCTTTTTAGAATGGTTTGGTGTGGGGAGGAAAATGGAAGAAGGGAAATGTGGTGGTGTGGGGTTTTTAGTGAAGAAGGAATTGAAAGCAGAGGTAGTGAACAAATACCAAGAAGAAGATTTGCTGGTGTTGAGGATGAACGGAGAAACAGGTCTGGTGGTGTGTGTGGTGTATCAAAGATGCGAGGGGGTGGATAAGGCTGCAAATAAAAAAAGAATTTCGTGCATAGCTAGGTTGGCAAGGAAAGCAAAAAAGACAGGAGATAGACTGGTGGTAGGAGGGGATTTCAATGGACATCTTATGGAATTGGATGGGGTAGATAACACAAACGGTTTGAGGGTTAAGAAAATGGTCGAAGAAGAAGAGCTGAGCATCTTGAATTGTGAGTGGCCAGGGATGAACATTCCCACTTGGAAATGTGGCAAGAAAGAGTTTGGGTTAGACTTGGTACTAACAAACGATAAAGGAAAGGAAGAAGTGGTAGAAGGGTGGGTTGGTGAGCTTGGGGATGTAGTGGAAAGTGATCATTGTATGGTGGCGGTAAAGATGAAGTGGCACAAGAATAAAGATCAAAGAAAAAGAAAGAAGAAAAAGATCATTAAGGAGGAGAGTTTAGAACTCTGGGGTGGGGAGGTTGAAACAGAAATAAATAAAAACAAAGGGGAGAATATAGAAGAGTTGATTAGAAGAGTAGCAAGAAGATTCGAAGTGGAGAAACCAAGACACCATCACATAGATTGGTGGGATGTGGAGGTGGAAGAAGCCGTGAAGAGAAGGAAAGAATGGAGTAGGGAGCATAGGCGAAGAGAAAAGCAACTTGGAAGAGGAGCAGCAAAGACGAAAGAAGCTTGGGAGCAATACCTTTTTCGAAAACAGATAGCGAGTGTAATGGTTTCGAAGAAAATAGCAGAGTGGAATAGAAGAAGAATGGAATGCATGGGAAGAGAGAATGAAAAAAAGAGAAATATGAAAGAGAGTTGAATAAGTTTATGGAAAAAGGGAAAAAATTAATGGAGGTAGAGGATCTGGTGGATGAAGAGGGTGGTGTTTGGAAAGGAAAAGAGGAGATGGGAGAGTGCATACTCAACACATGGGGAAAGTTTCTAAATACGGAGGGAGAAGCCACGATAAACATCGAAAAAGAAAGTATCCAAATGGAGGATGAAGGAAGCATCAGTAAGAATGAATTTGAACGGGCACTGAAAAAACTTAAACTAGGAAAAGCAGCGGATGAAGAGGGGGTAACTGGGGAGTTGTTGAAGTCGTTGAAATGTAGAGGAAGAGAAGAGGTGAGAAATTGGTTTAATAAAATATTAGAAGAAGGTGAGGTACCAAAAAGTTGGAGGTATAGTCGGGTCGTCCTAATTCATAAAGGAGGGGAGAGACGGAAAATTAAGAATTATCAACCGGTAGCAATTAGCAGCATTTTATATAAGCTAATGATGATTATTTTGGGAGAACGAGTGGAAAGATGGGCAGAAAGTAATTGTATAATTAATGAACCACAGGGAGGGTTTAGAAGAGGGAGGCGTGGGGATGATAACCTCTATATGTTAGGGCGGGTTGTTGAAATTGCAAAGGCAAGAGGTGAAAGACTATTGGTAGCGGGCTTAGACTTAGAAAAGGCATATGATAGGGTGAACAGAGGTAAATTGTTTGAAATGTTAGAGAAAATGGGAATGGGTGGAAGAATTTTAAGGGTGTTGAGGGAGGTGTATGAAAATAACAAAGTGAGATTTGTGTTGGGGGACTTGGAGACAGAATGGGTTACGTGCACAAGTGGAGTTAGACAGGGTTGTCCTTTATCTCCAATCCTCTTCAATCTATACAGTAGGGATGTGGCAGCGGTTCTGGATAACCATCGAGCCGGGGTAGTGATGAAAGTACACAATCAAATGGGTAGGGAAGATAGTAGGAAAGAGTGGAGGTTTGGAGGAATGCTTTATGCTGACGACATCCTAGTGACGGCAGAAAATGAAGATAATATGAAAATAGTGTTAGAGGATGTACTGAAGGTGTTAGAGGAATATGGAATGAAACTGAATGAAGAAAAATCTAAAGTTGTGGAACTGGTTGGTAATACAGGTATGGAAAGATGTCAAGAATGGGTAATTAGAGGTAGGACCATAAGAAAATGTGATGAGGTAAGGTATTTAGGATTAAAGCTTAAAGGGGGAAAAAAAGGGGGGATTTATCAATTTGGTGAAATGATGAAAAACGTTGTAAGCCTAACCGGCATGGTAAAATATGGAGCAAAAAGATCGGCAAGTCGTTTTATCATGGGCAGGGAGGCATGGAAAAGCTTGGTTGTAGGAAAGATAATGTATGGGGTTGCAGCAGTTGGTTGGTCAGCTAAGGAGAGAAAGAAGTTAGAGGTTTTGCAGACTAAGTTTGGGAGATGGATATGGGGGGTAGAGACTAGCGTAAGAAATGTCGTAGTACATGGTGAAACAGCCTGGAGTACATTCTGGGAAAGAGAGGCTAAGGTCATGACAGACTTTATGATTAAGACATTAGAGGGGAAAGATATAGTAGGAAGAGTAGGTAGAGCATGTGTAGAGGAGATAGATAAGAAATCTAAATGGTGGAGAGGTGTAGCCAACTTAGGCAAAAAAATTGGATGTGGAGGTTATGAGCAGAATGGTACGTGGAGGAAAAGGCGCACGAGCAAGAGTGTTTATGATGGGCGTTTCAGAAAGAGAGGTCGGAGGGATGGGGGAAAGGGAGCTGGTGAAGAGGATCCAACAAAAGGGAAGGGAGGAATGGGGGAATAAGATACAGGAAAGTGAAAGATTGAGAAGATACCGTGAGGAGAAGTCAGAAAGCAGGAAGTTGGTAAAATATGTAGATGGTTCAGATGGAGCGAAAGTTAGAATGATGTGTAGGGGGGATAGCTTGACGGTAAGGAATAATGAAATTGTGCGCTGGAAGTATGAGAAAGAGGATAGGAAGTGTGTTTGTGGGAAGGAAGAGAATGAGAGGCACGTTTTGCTGGAGTGTGGGTTGAATGAAGAGTGGAGAGAAGAATGGCTGACGGTTTGGAAAAGGGAGCGTGGAAAACAGGACCCGATGGAAGGGGTCCTTGGTTACCAGGAAGAGGATCGGAGGATGGAAGAAGTGGTGCTGAGAAGTGTGGGAGCAATCTGGAGACAGAGGGAGAGGAGAGAAAGGGGAAGATGAAGAAAAAGATTTGAAGTGTCGAGACAAAGGCACTATAAATACTACTACTACTACTAGATGTCCGATACGATGGAAAATATCATTTTATTGGTAAAATTGAAAATGGCCAAAAAAGATGCAAGCAATGTGGAAAGAAAGTGGAAAAGAAATGCCTTAAATGTAATGTAGCTTTACATTTGGAGTGCTTTAGCATCTACCACGAATCGTAATTACCGTCTGTAGCAATGCATAATGTCCTTTTTTAAAGACGTTTTTTATTTTTATCATAACTTTTTTTGTATAAAATATTTCAGACTAATTTTTTGATTTTATTTTTTAGAATCAGTTTTTCAATAAAATGTAAAAAAATTAATTAATTCCTTTGAGTCATGCGTTAATGGGTTAATAATAGGTTTTTGTTACCTTCAATTAAGTTTAAACTTTTAAAAATTAAGTTTTCACCACTTTATTAAACTCAAAATGTTAAAGACAAAAATAAAAATATTAGGTGAACCGTAAAGTAAAAATATTGTTCAAGGGCAAATTTGCTAATATCGTTTAAAATTGTGAAAAATAAGTTATTGTTTTTGTTCTTGTGCTTCCAAAAGAACTCTATTAAATAATTGTCGATATGGGTTCTCGCAACCCCCTTTTCCAGCTTTTTCTGCTGCTTTAGCTGCCCCCATAGACTTTCAACCGTCAGGGTATGAGCTGCTGTAACGGGGTCAACAAAGTTGGTGCTGTGGTTGACAGTGAGATGGGTGTAGGACATTCCTAGTAGCCCTTCAATTCCCTGATATGATTTCCACATATCAGAGAGGATAATTGAACCTGGAGCGATGCAGGCCTCGATCGTCTTCAGCAGGGTGGTGGCCGTTCGATCAGGCACTGCATACATGAAGGCCTCTTTCGTTTCCCTGCAGATCCGAATATCCATTGCTGAGAAAGAACCCATCCTTTGTGGTTCTTACGTCGAGTAAAGAGCGTCTCATCGATCTCGATATGAAGACCGGGCCCGCCGACAATCGTTGGTGTTGTCAGTAGTCGCCAGGCACAGACTTCGCGAAGATTTCTTCTCAAGTCAGCAGCAGTGCAGTGGTTTATGCCTCTTTCTCCTTTGAAGAACTTCGTTGTGAGCTGGTTTATAGACCAGCAGTAAACTAATTTTATTATTACTTTAAATTCTAACCTAGTCTTTTTAACCAGGTTTCTTTTCGGATGCTTATCTCTTTATTGCATTCTTTTTTTCGACACCTCCAGACACCTCTTGAAACTGAGAGGATCATCTGGTGGCTTTTATCACACAAACGTTCTTGATGAAGAATTCCTTGATTTTGCAGAAAAGCAACTGACATCTCTTTGTCGTAAGAGTCAATAATAGCAAGATTCATTTTCAACCAATCAATCAATCAAATAGATTTCTATAGCGCTCTTTCTTCAAATTCAAATTTCAGTCAAATTCGTGAGTCAGCAGAAGTTTGGAAATAGCTGTCTGGTAAAAAAACGGTAATGCTAACAGGCAAAATAGAATATTTCAAATTTATAATATATTTTTCACCATATTACTAGTAAAACATTTGTAATAAATTAAAAAATATTATGTGAAATTTTTCAATAAAAAAGTTGTGGCATAATATTCGTCAGAGCACTAAATGTCATAGGCAAAATTTAAAGTATTCTATTTTGCCTATTAGCATTACCATACAGCTATTTAAACATTGGAAACTAGTCTTTAATAATTGTTATGGATGTGTGCTTGTGTGTATGTGCATTTTATGTTTGGTATGCATACTCATTAACGCTGGGCCAATCAAACTATATGAGTATATGTTTGTATGAAGGCGGGGGTCTCTAAGCGCGAAGATCCAAAATATAATTGATCAACTTGTAAAAAGATTGTCATCTGAACAAAATATTTTTACAAAAAAAGTTAATGAAACTAAGACTTTTGTTCGTGCCGTAGCACAGATTATTGCGCGATCGTCTCGACCATTTACTGATGGTGATTTCGTCAACAACTGCATGCAAGCCATTTGCAAAGAAGTCTGTCCTAAGAAAAGACCTGTTCAACAAAGTGCCATTGTCACGGATGACTTTCCAGCGCCGGGTGGTTGATTTATCCGAATTGCAGTCGATTCACCCCTTAACCGATTCACCCCTTAACCGATTCACCCCTTAACCGATTCACCCCTTAACCGATTCACCCGATAACCGATTCACCCCTTAACCGATTCACCCCATAACCGATTCAACCCTCAACCGATTCACCCCTTAAAATAGTTAAAAACGGACTTGTTTTTTAAAATAAAAATGTTAATATAAAATAAAATTTTAAATATAAAATAAAATTTTAAATATAAAATAAAATTTTAAATATAAAATAAAATTTTAAATATAAAATAAAAGTTTAAACACAAAATAAAAGTTTAAAAATAAAATAAAATTTTTAGTATAAGATAAAATTTTAAATATAAATAAAAGTTTCAATATAAAATAAAATTTTAAATATAAAATAAAATTTTTAATATAAGATAAAAATTTTGATATAAAATAAAATTTTAAATATAAAATAAAATTTTAGATATAAAATAAAATTTTAGATATAAAATAAAATTTTAAATATAAAATAAAATTTTAAATATAAAATAATTTATTAAATTTAAAATACTTTATTAAAAAAAAACATTAAATGAAAAATAAATTATTGAACACAAAATAAATTACTAAATACAAGACACTCTTTTCAGCCAATTTATTTTAGGGTTGTATTTTATGAAAGCCTTTGGACAAAATAAACCTTAAGGAATGATTTTTTTGAGAGTTAATTAAATAAAAAATAAATTATTAAATAAAAAATAAATTATTAAATAAAAAATAAATTATTAAATAAAAAATAAATTATTAAATAAAAAATAAATTATTAAATAAAAAATAAATTATTAAATAAAAAATAAATTATTAAATAAAAAATAAATTATTAAATAAAAAATAAATTATTAAATAAAAAATAAATTATTAAATAAAAAATAAATTATTAAATAAAAAATAAATTATTAAATAAAAAATAAATTATTAAATAAAAAATGAATTATTAAATAAAAAATGAATTATTAAATAAAAAATGAATTATTAAATAAAAAATGAATTATTAAATAAAAAATGAATTATTAAATAAAAAATAAATTATTAAATAAAAAATAAATTATTAAATAAAAATTAAATTATTAAATAACAAATAAATTATTAAATAAAAAATAAATTGTTAAATAAAAAATAAATTATTAAATAAAAAATAAATTATTAAATAAAAAATAAATTATTAAATAAAAAATAAATTATTAAATAAAAAATAAATTATTAAATAAAAAATAAATTATTAAATAAAAAATAAATTATTAAATAAAAAATAAATTATTAAATAAAAAATAAATTTTGAACACAAAATAAATTACTAAATACAATGCACTCTTTTCAACCAATTCATTTTAGGGTTGTATTTTATGACAACCTTTTGGAGAAATGAACCTCAAGGAATGATTTTTTTGTGAGTTAATTGAACTTTTTAGCAAGTAAAAGGAAGCATACATTGGTAATTTTTAACATGGGGCAGATTATGCAGTTGATTAGTAATTGATTAGGAAGTGAGGAATAAACAGTCTATTTTTAAATGACATATTAAAACGGTGCTTTTTTCTCTTTCCTATCTCTTTTCTTTGCCCTCAGTCGACTTGAATTGTCCATCCTGCACATATCTTCCTTCTACTGAATTTATACATTTTTGCACATTTCCTAGTTTTTAGGCAATTCTTACCTGTATCTCACATCTCATGATAATTGTGAGGAAGGTTAATTTGAGCTTTGAATTAGTTTTGTTCCAACCTTGTCGAAAATCTTGTTTATTTGTCGAAAAAATAAAGTTTCCGTTAAAAGTACCCTAGCATACTGAAAGTAAACAAGAAATATATACATCTGCCATTAAGGTGCTAGTGCGAATTGCCGAAATGCAAATTGCCAAATGAGTCGAAATATTAAAAAGCCAGAATTGCCGAAAGGGATTTTTTCAACTAGTACGAATTGCCGAATATTAAAAAATCTGTAATTTTCAAATCCAAATTTAAAAAATTTTTATTTCATTTTTGGCAATTGAAGATTTCATTATAATCGTTATTATTATTATTATTATTATTATTATTAGATATAAGTACTTGGTAATGCAACATAATAGTTAAAACCGTTACTTCAAATATCTTTATTTAAAACATTGAAAAAAATTAATATAAAATTAAATTAAGTTCATTAATTAATGAATCAATATTCAATTAAATTCATCAAATAAGTTATTACACATAGATATATAAATCGTTTAATATCATTTAATATATTTCGGCAATTCAACACACTTTAATAAATTCGCTTTCGGCAATATGTATTTCAGCAATTCGCGTGGACACCGCCATTAATGGAGATTTCGTTAATAGGTTAATCTGGCTTCTATTCTTTCCATGAATCATAACTTGAAAATAACTCCAAAATAATTATTTATTTGACAAAATACACAAAAATATTTTTCCTCTGAAAAACCAATTCATTTTTTACTTATTTTATAACTTTTTATTTATTTTATAATTTTATTTATCTATTTTATAATTTTTTCAAATTTATTTATTTTATAATTATCAATTTATTTTTTAATTATCTAGTTATTTTATAATTATCTAGTTATTTTATAATTATCAATTTATTTTATAATTATCAATTTATTTTATAATTATCAATTTATTTTATAATTATCAATTTATTTTATACTTATCAATTTATTTTATAATTATCAATTTATTTTATAATTATCAATTTATTTTATAATTATCTTTTTATTTTATAATTATCTTTTTATTTTATAATTATCTATTTATTTTATAATTATCTATTTGTTTCATAATTATCATTTATTTTATAACTATCTATTTATTTTATAATTATCTATTTATTTTATAATTATCTATTTATTTTATAATTATCTATTTATTTTATAATTATCTATTTATTTTATAATTTTATATATTTTTTTTAGATATATTTTATAATTTAAAAAAATAATTTGCCATTTATTTTATCTTTTTAATCAAATTTATTTATTCATTTTATAATTTTTTCATATTTTTTCATTTATTTGAAAAAATAGTAGTTTTTTATATTTTTCATTATTTAAAAAATAATAATTTATTATTTTATTTTAGCAAAATCGCTATACAAAATAAAGTCCGTTTTAAACTATTTTAAGGGGTGAATCGGTTGAGGGGTGAATCGGTTATGGGGTGAATCGGTTATGGGGTGAATCGGTTATGGGGTAAATCGGTTATGGGGTGAATCGGTTAAGGGGTGAATCGACTGCATCCCGATTTATCCAACGACGCTTGTGAACAGTTGCGTGACAAGCTTGCCATTTGCAAGTATTTTTCAATTGCCTTAGATGAGAGCACAGATAACGTTGACACAGCACAGCTTTTGTTTTTTGTTCGTGCGGTGGATGAAAACTGCAAATTAACTCAGGAATTAGCAGGAATGGCCTCACTACGTGGACGTACAACTGGTGCAGATATTTTTGGAGAAGTGAAATCTGTTCTTGACCTTCAGTGGCCAAAGCTCTGTAGTGTTACTACTGACGGTGCACCCGCCATGACTGGTAAAGAATTAGGATTTGTTGCTCATCTGCGATCACATTTCCAACAGACACCATCCACGCATACCACTGCATCATACATTAAAAGTCACTGTGTTCACGAGTCCTTAATTTTGATAATGTTATGAAATTTGTTTTTAAATCAGTGAACTTCATATGAGCAAAAGGACTTAACCATCGACAATTCATATCACACTTGTGTAAGGTGGTTGAGTCGAAGAAAAGTTCTAACTAGGTTTTTTGAGTTTCGAAAGGAAATCTGTGAATTCCTTGTTACCAAAGGCAAAGACACAGCTGTTTTTACACAAAAACAGTGGTTGGCAGACTTAGCCTTTTTGACAGACATAACAGAACACTTAAATAAATGGAATCTGCGTCTTCAAGGCAAAGATCACTACATCTTTGATATGTGCCAAGAGCTGCTGTCATTCACGTTGAAGCTACGACTGTTTTGTTCGAATCTGCAATCTGTTAATTTATGTCATTTTCCTATTTGTTCAGCTTTTCAGAAGGAATACCAGTGTGACTTCAAAAATACCACGACAGTTGTGAAGCGTTACTAAAGGAATTTAATGAACGTTTTGATGCATTCAGGGAGCATAGGTATTTATTCAACTTCATCCGTGACCCTTTCTCTTGTGCTGTAGAATCCGTACCTTAGCAATGTCAGTTAGAAGTCATTGATCTTCAATGTTCACCAGAATTAAAGTTTGCGTTTCAGCATAACTCCATTTTAACTTTTTATGGAAGTCTTAGTTCAGTTAAATATGGAGCGGTCAAAGATTTGGCTTGCCGAATCTTGTCTGAATTTGGCAGCACATACGTGTGTGAAGGGGAACGGACAAAAAGCCTCTCGAAGAAAAAGCCTTCGGATAAAATAAGTTCTACAAAAAGCCTCCCGAGAAAAAACCACCTGGAGAAAAAGTCTTTCGGAGAAAAAGTCTCCTTGTTAATATTTTAGTATAAATAAAACGGACCTTTTATATAAAAAACGGATTTTTTTATAGATTCGTTTCACAATTTTAAATGAATAAAACGGACTTTTTATTTTAAAAAACGGATTTTCTTTATAGATTCGTTTCACAATTTTAAATGAATAAAACGGACTTTTTATATAAAAAACGGATTTTTTTATAGGTTCTTATCACAATTTTAAATAAATAAAACGGGCTATATTTTTTTAATTACATAATTAAAACGAACTTTAAATGTTCAAATTTATAAATTATTAAATACAATACGAATTATTTAAAACAATATAAATTTTATTGATTGATTGTTATAGTCATCAACCTTATATACTTTTTCGTATTCGTTGTCTTGATGACTAAGAATTAGTATGTAAATTCAACTCATTTTTTATTTGAATAATTGATTAGAATATATTTTTCTAAGGTTTTTTAAACAATATAAATATCAAGATAATGCTTTCTAATTTTAATTGATTTAGAAAGATAGGAACAAATAACAAACATTTCAAACGGTTAAAAAACAATTAAAACAAAAATGGGTCGCTGATAGGGTGGCGAGTGCATGACCACGTGATGAAGATTATGAAGATAATGATGCACACTGTCATTTCTATGTAAATCATCGTTTATAGCGATAATGAAGATGTTGTTTTGTCATAGGTTGATCATAGGTTTCTCTTGATTATGTAAGTTTGTAGTATAAATAGTAGTAGTAGTAGTAGTAGTAGTAGTAGTAGTAGTAGTAGTAGTAGTAGTAGTAGTAGTAGTAGTAGTAGTAGTAGTAGTAGTAGTAGTAGTAGTAGTAGTAGTAGTAGTAGTAGTAGTAGTAGTAGTAGTAGTAGTAGTAGTAGTAGTAGTAGTAGTAGTAGTAGTAGTAGTAGTAGTAGTAGTAGTAGTAGTAGTAGTAGTAGCAGTAGTAGTAGTAGTAGTAGTAGTAGTAGTAGTAGTAGTAGTAGTAGTAGTAGTAGTAGTAGTAGTAGTAGTAGTAGTAGTAGTAGTAGTAGTAGTAGTAGTAGTAGTAGTAGTAGTAGTAGTAGTAGTAGTAGTAGTAGTAGTAGTAGTAGTAGTAGTAGTAGTAGTAGTAGTAGTAGTAGTAGTAGTAGTAGTAGTAGTAGTAGTAGTAGTAGTAGTAGTAGTAGTAGTAGTAGTAGTAGTAGTAGTAGTAGTAGTAGTAGTAGTAGTAGTAGTAGTAGTAGTAGTAGTAGTAGTAGTAGTAGTAGTAGTAGTAGTAGTAGTAGTAGTAGTAGTAGTAGTAGTAGTTGTAGTACTAGTAGTAGTAGTTTTAGTAGTAGTAGTAGTAGTAGTAGTAGTAGTAGTAGTAGTAGTAGTAGTAAAAGTAATAGTAGTAGTTATACAAAAGTTAATTGGAATTTTAATAATATGAAAATTAAAATAACTGACAACATATTTAATAAAGTACATACCTTTTACTGTGTTCTTGCAATAATAACACAATGCCCCACAGCCCTCAATGCTTCAATCACGGTTTTTGTTCCTTCCCTTAAATTTTCACAAATAATTTTCAGTCTTTGCTGCGACTGAACAGTATTTAATTTTATTCTTCTTGCCGGTGGATTCCCTCTTTCTATTTGTTCCAATTTTGCCTTGTTAATAGCTTCATCATTTTGAAAGGCTTTTATTAACGTCCACAGACTGATGGCCTATCAAATTATAAAAACTGTTATTCCATCCCTCACATTCATTGTTTGTTCTGGCAGTATCGTTAATTGTTTGATGATGAACATTCCACAATGCAGGTGGGTAAAGTGGTGGACGACGTCCTAAAATAATCGTATGGTTTGCTCCGGCATCACTTACAAATGTCCCTCTACCATAGTAAGTGTCAAAATAAAGGAATGGATCATCTAATCTAGGAATATTTTCCGGTATGTTATTTTGAAGGTATTCCAGTCTTTCTGATATGTCTCTTAGTCTCAGAAATGCGAGACCATCTAACATGCCTGCAAAATGTCTAACTGCCTCAACATTGTTGTATGCCCTTGTTAATCCCAGTTCCTGAATCTAAAAATAGTATGTAGCAAAATTGTTTTTAAAATGCTATTTTGTTATTTATTCAATCAATAAATCACTGAAACCTATATAGAACTTAAAATTATTTAAGAAAATAAAAATTCTTACTTTTCTCCAAGTGCTTTGTGTTAAGTGATAAAAACATCCGTGGATTGAAACATGTTCGCCGAAGACATCACTTATGGCCCGTCTTGGGGCTATTTCAAAGTCAGCCATAACATATCTTACATTTATAGGATAATTATTTTCTAAAAGTTTTTCTTTCACTGCATTAACGACTATTTCGTATTCTGATTGTCTTCTTTGTGACATCAGAATGTAGGCACAAGTTATAAAAACGTTTTCTGTAAGCGCCCTTATCACATAAACTTGCTGGAAAAGTCTGGGAACGGATTTAAATGTTCCATCCATAAACCACCTGTTATAAATATATTGTAACGTTATTATATATTTAATTTTTTTAATGTTTAAAAATATATATATTGGCTGGGTAAATCTTTATTTACGTTATTGGTTATACAATTGAACTATGAGGCTACATGTAAAAATCGTTCCCCCTTGTGCAACCTCCCTCTATCAATAGTTACGAACCTTTCACTTTCAGCCAAAACTCGAAGCTGATGATTGTTAGAAAATATAATTATTCGATTTGTTGCTTGGTTTCCATTATCAAATATTAAAAAGTTTTGAATTTCTTGTTCGCCAGTAGTCTTAAAAAATCAGGAATTACACATTCTTCCATTGATTGTGGGTTTTTAGGCATTTTCTTGTTTTTTGTATATCTTAGACATCTAGTAATTGATTCTTTTTTTACCCAAAAAAGCCTTGGCATTGTCGTCAAGTGGCCTTAGTCCTTCTGCGTATACTTGGGTTGGCTGCGATGTTGAGGCACTAGATGCGATTTCTTTCATTTTATTTAAGCATTTGGTTCTTATGATAATTTCTTCGCTGAATTCATGATTGTGATCCGTGCTGCTTAATAAAGCTGTTTTCTTTTATTTGAAATATTTTATAATGAGTTAAAAACTATTAAAACAGATAAAAATAATATAAATACATAAAAATTTAATTAACATCATATAAATAAAAATTTAGTAATAACTCACTTCAGAATTTGTGTAAAGCGTAGCTTTACATAAAAGCGCGCATCGCCTGCTACATTGCCACTGTACTCTTTGAGGCTTTATAGATTTCACCGTATAGGTGTAACCCAAATAACACAATTTTTCACCACCTTTATTACTAGTAATAATTTCCATCTTGAATCAAAGTTTTTAAAACAAATAACTAAGAGTGTTTGAAAGATCTAAATTTTTCTCACCATATATATATATATATATGTTCCATCCAATCATAAAGGACATCAAATCTTAAAATTTGGATGCTACATATGGGTCAGCTCGAAAACCTCCTCAATATAAGTGAGTGGGCGGAGCCTAAGTAGTTTGATTGACATGGAGGATATCATAGTTAGCTGATTATCGATATGGAGGGTGATGTGTGAAAACGGATTATACTTTCAGATTTATCATACATAGTAGCAGAAAAACAGTACTGTAATTAAAGTAACGAAATTTCATTTGAAAATGAAGTAATTTTTAACTTTTAAATTTAACTTCTTATGTAATTTGGTAATTTATACTTACAGATTACTTACAAATGTATTTAAAATAACACAAATCATCTGCTGAAGACCCTGCTCAATCTGTAGTCATTTGGCTCAGATCTTCTGAACTACTTCTACTACTACTACTAATACTACTACAACTACTGCTACTACTACTACTACTACTACTACTACTACTACTACTACTACTACTACTACTACTACTACTACTACTACTACAACTACTACTACTACTTCTACTACTACTACTACTACTACTACTACTACTACTACAACTACTACTACTACTTCTACTACTACTACTACTACTACTACTACTACTACTACTACTACTACTACTACTACTACTACTACTACTACTACTACTACTACTACTACTACTACTACTACTAATACTACTACCACTACTACTACTTTCTTCTAGTCATAAGTCAATGGGAATATCTGTTAGTTTTTTTGGCTGGCATCAGCAGGCATCCCTCCAAGATTCGGTCGAACTGATCACTTTACACTGGTATTGGCAAGAATAATGAAGACACCACACACAAGTGCCAATCACATGGCTCCAAACCACTAATTGAAAACACATTGACTTTGAATAACTATAAAAATAAACACACTTTATTGAAAACACTTTTTCAATTTTAATGGACAAACAATACATTTAATATTTGAAACTTTTATTTTGAATTCTTGATACAAAGTATTAATAATTTATATTGTATTTAATAATTTATATTGTATTTAATAATTTATATTGTATTTAATAATTTATATTGTATTTAATAATTTATATTGTATTTAATAATTTATATTGTATTTAATAATTTATATTGTATTTAATAATTTATATTGTATTTAATAATTTATATTGTATTTAATAATTTATATTGTATTTAATAATTTTTATTGTATTTAATAATTTATATTGTATTCAATAATTTATATTGTATTTAATAATTTATATTGTATTTAATAATTTATATTGTATTTAATAATTTATATTGTATTTAATAATTTATATTGTATTTAATAATTTATATTGTATTTAATAATTTATATTGTATTTAATAATTTATATTGTATTTAATAATTTATATTGTATTTAATAATTTATATTGTATTTAATAATTTATATTGTATTTAATAATTTATATTGTATTTAATAATTTATATTGTATTTAATAATTTATATTGTATTTAATAATTTATATTGTATTTAATAATTTATATTGTATTTAATAATTTATATTGTATTTAATAATTTATATTGTATTTAATAATTTATATTGTATTTAATAATTTATATTGTATTTAATAATTTATATTGTATTTAATAATTTATATTGTATTTAATAATTTATATTGTATTTAATAATTTATATTGTATTTAATAATTTATATTGTACTTAATAATTTATATTGTATTTAATAATTTATATTGTATTTAATAATTTATATTGTATTTAATAATTTATATTGTATCTAATAATTTATATTGTATCTAATAATTTATATTGTATTTAATAATTTATATTGTATTTAATAATTTGTATTGTATTTAATAATTTGTATTGTATTTGATAAATTTAAGTTCGTTTTAATTATGTTTATAAAAAAATTTAGTCCGTTTTATTTATTTAAAATTGTGAAAAGAATCTATGAAAAAAATCTGTTTTTTATATAAAAAGTCCGTTTTATTTATTTAAAATTGTGAAACGAATCTATAAAAAATCCGTTTTTTATATAAAAAGTCCGTTTTATTTATACTAAAATATTAACAAAAAGACTTTTTCTCCGAAAGACTTTTTCTCCAGGAGGTTTTTTCTCCGGGAGGCTTTTTGTAGAAGGTATTTTATCCGAATGCTTTTTCTCCGAGAGGCTTTTTATCCTACATTCACTAAATTTTAGTATTTTAATGAGAAGGTTGAGTCTGAATGGTTGCAACAACATTGTCAATATTGGCTTCGAGTTCTGTTGTTGCAAGCCTCAAAATCGAACAAAGATTATCATCCGTCAAAGATGATCTTAGTTTATTTTTTTTTGTGTTCATGACTGAAAACGTTTGTTCACACACGAATGTAGGATAAAAAGCCTCTCGGAGAAAAAGCCTTCGGATAAAATATTGACAATGTTGTTGCAATCCTTCAGGCTCAACCTTCTCATTAAAATACTAAAATTTAGTTATTCATACATTTTTAAATAACGATATTTTTTTGTTATGACATTTATTAAAAACTTGCATTCTTTGAGTTTTTTAAAATGTAGTTATTCATACATGTTTAAATAACGTTATTTTTTATGACATTCATTAAAAATTTGCATTCTTTGAGTTGTTTTATTGTGTCATCTATGTGCACGCTGATGCAGCCCTTGGCGCCCGGGACTCAGTAATTTTGGTCCTCAGGCTGAAAAAGGTTGTGCACCCCTGGCTTAGATGGTTAAGTCGTTGGACCTGCAACTCAAAGGTCACCAGCTCGAATCCTTGTTCAGCCAATTGTGAGCTATCATACAATGCGGTGTTTCCCGTCGTGTGAGTGCGCCTCAGTGGCGTTCTTTGGCCAGAGGCGGCGATCCTGGGGTCAGAACCCCCACACTTTTTTTTAGTGTGGGGTCCTCCTTAATAGGGACCCCCCCCCCAAATTTTTTTCCATTACTTAAAAACTCCTTCACCTAGTTTTTTTATCACTATGGCGTAGGCGGGAATCCTGGGGAGGACCTCAATCAATCAATCAATCAAATCAATTTCTATAGCGCTCTTTCCTCAAATTCAAGAGCGCTGGTAAATGAATTTGTTAAACAGATATGTCTTCAGATCCGTACGAAAAGTAAATAATGATATAGAAGTAGTTAAATAAGGAGGTGATGAGTTTTAAATATATGGACATCGTTAAAGAAGGGTCATCTAAGTAAGGTAATAATTGTCTAATACGTCAGTTTTCAATAGATAATAGACATAAACAGTAATGTGTAGAAAATTCGTTCTGACAGTCTGTCCTTCATCTGCAGAGCTCATTTGCCTTGTGAAGTAAGTAGCCAGTGGGTGCTTGCAAGCTGTGCACTGGTGTTCAAATTGAGGCCCTGGCACTTCTTCATAAACACAGTCATGTATTGAAGATTCGTTCTAACCTGGGGTCCACTTCTACAAGTTCCCCCTCACTCTTTTAAAAATACACATTTCTATACTCTAATTTTAATAAGACCCTAATCGTCAACCATGGGATAAAAAATGCGAATACAGTAATACATTGTGAGTTTGTATGGGCAGCGATGCTGGGGGGGTCCTGGGGTCCTTAACATGGACCCCTCTCAGTTTTACAAATACAATAATTTCTCAACTTCTATCCTAATACAAGCATAATCGTCAACCATAGCATGAAAGAGAATTTTTATTCCGTAATATATTTTTTCAATTATCGCAAGCAGACATTCAGAATGCTTTTCAGAAAATATCAGTTCACTTTTTGCAAGAAGACAGATTTAAATTTTTAGAAAAAAATCATTCAAATTGTGCTATTTATTTTGCTTGGGCGATGTTCATAGGGGGATTCTGAGGTCCACTTCAATATCGACCCTTTCAATTTTTTAGATGAACCAAAGTTAATGAATTTCAAAAGGCTTCGAACATTAACTAAAGTTGTAGTTAAATCAAACTACAAGTATCATATCGCATAACTGCCAAAAAGAAATGCTGAGGCTTTAGCTCATTCTATCGATAGAAACACAGTGTGCATTGTTAATGCCGAATCATTGGTGTTGTGGTTGACGGCACACAGGACTGCAATGGGTTAGAGCAGGAATCGATATGCATTCGTTTTTTTGAAGAAGCTCTGAATGCTAATGAACAGTTTATTGGTTTATTCAGCCCACGATCGGAAAAACATTATCTGCAGTAGTAAAAGATGTTCTGATCAGAATTATGCTACCTATAGAAAAACTATAGAGCTCAGTCTTATGACGGCGCTGCTAACATGAACGGCCGATATAATGGTTGTCAGGCTATTATCAGCAGTGAGCATCTGCTTGCATTGTTTTTCCACTGTTTTGCACACTGTGCAAATCTTGTTGCCCAGCACACAGCTGCCGCAAATCCGGTGCTAGGACAAAATGTCACTGGACAAAATGGCACGGACAAAATGGCACGGACAAAATGTCACGAAGACAAAATGTCACGGGACAAAATGTCACGGACAAAATGTCACGGACAAAATGTCACGGACAAAATGTCACGGACAAAATGTCACGGGACAAAATGTCACGGACAAAATGTCACGGACAAAATGTCACGGACAAAATGGCACGGACATAATGTTATGAGTATCGGCAAATGAATTGCACTATAAAAATTATATTTAATTGTAATGCTTTTTCTTTTCAATATTTTCAATCGCTATCGTTATTTGCGCATAGATTCGATTCCCAAATGCCTTTAGTTTTAAAGATGATAAAAATTCGTTTCTATTTATTGTTCGAAAGAATTCATAGGAGTTTATCGACACTTCAATATCATTAAAGCAGAAAGCATGTGGTTTTTTTAATAGAAGTCAAACAAAGTCAAGTCAAAACGAATCTACCATAGAGCTCACATTATTTCAAAGTTTTTAAAAATTATAAAATAAAAAATATTGATAAAATCAACATTAATTTTTTCCCTTTCCCCATAAACTTACTCAACTCTTTGAACATATTTCTCTTATTTTCATTCCCTCTTCCCATGTATTCCATTCTTCTTCTATTCCACTATGTTATTTTCTTCGAAACCATTTCACTCGCTATCTGTTTTCGAAAAAGGTATTGCTCCCCATCTTCTTTCGTCTTTGCTGCTCCTCTTCCAAGTTGCTTTTCTCTTCGCCTATGCTCCCTACTCCATTCTTTCCTTCTCTTCACGGCTTCTTCCACCTCCACATCCCACCAATCTATGTGATGGTGTCTTGGTTTCTCCACTTCGAATCTTCTTGCAACTCTTCTAATCAACTCTTAAATATGTTTGTAGGTGTGCCTGTGGGTGTGCTTGTAAATGTGTTTGTAGATGTGCTTGTGGGTGTGCTTGTGTGTGTGCTTGTGTGTGTGCTTGTAGGTGTGCTTTTAGGTGTGCTTGTAGGTGTGATCAAGCGTCTCAGAATCCTGCTCAACTGCCTCACAGCCCACCTTGACCAAGGTGGGCTGTGAGGTGTGCTTGTAAATGTGTTTGTAGATGTGCTTGTGGGTGTGCTTGTGTGTGTGCTTGTGTGTGTGCTTGTAGGTGTGCTTTTAGGTGTGCTTGTAGGTGTGATCAAGCGTCTCAGAATCCTGCTCAACTGCCTCACAGCCCACCTTGACCAAGGTCTCCTGCCTGAAAGTCAGTGTGGGCTCCGTAAAAACGTGGAACCATCGACATGGTTTTTGTAGCCAGGCAGCTGCAAGAAAAGTGTCAGGAGCAAAACTCTGACCTGTTTTCTACATATGTGGACCTCACCAAGGCTTTCGACACCGTCAGTAGAGAGAGTCTATGGAAAAGCATGGCCAAGTACGGTTGTCCAAGGAAATTCATCGTTTTGGTGAAAAAATTCCACGATGGAATGCAAGCCAGAGTCCAGGACAGTGGAGAATCATTTGACCCTTTCCCAGTCACGAACGGGGTCAAGCAAGGCTGCGTTCTGGCACCAACTCTGTTTAGCCCTATGTTTTCAGCCATGCTAACCGATGCCTTCAGAGATGAGGTAGTTGGTGTCAATCTAAAGAACCGCACAGATGGCAAACTGTTCAATCTTCGGAGGCTCCAGGCAAAAACCAAAGTTATGACAGACATCATCAGAGACCTGCTGTTTGCTGATGACTGTGCCCTCAACGCTTTCTCAGAAGCCGACATGCAACGCAGCGTTAACCTGTTCTCCAGCGCCTGCACAAACTTTGGTCTGACGATCAGCACAAAGAAGACTGAAGTCCTTCATCAGCCAGCCCCCGGAAAGTCCTACGTTGAGCCTAACATCACGGTCAATAGACAAAAGCCTAACACAGGGGACCGGTTCTTTTACCTAGGCAGTACACTACCCCAAAGTGTCACTATCGATGACGAGGTGAATATCAGGATTGCTAGAGCCAGTTCCACCTTTGGCAGGCTGTACCCCAACGTCTGGAACTGAAGAGGTATCACTACCAAGACAAAGCTGAAAATATACAGGGCTGTGGTGCTCCCCACACTGCTATATGCATGTGAAACGTGGACTGTATATCAACGCCATGCTAGGAAGTTGAACCACTTTCACACAACAAGCCTCAGGAAAATCCTCGACATAAAATGGCAAGATAAAACTCCAGACACAATGGTACTGTTCATAGCAGGACTTCCCAGCATCTTCACCCTGCTAATGCAATCTCAGCTTCGCTGGGCAGGGCACGAAGTCCGAATTCCAGACGAGAGACTGCCAAAAAGACTCTTCTATGGTGAACTTCTGCATGCACAGCGGTCTCAGGGTGAGCAAAATAAACGCTTTAAAGAAACTTTGAAAGCCTCATGAAAGCGTTTTCCATCAACGTATAAACTTGGGAACAAGCTGCAACAAATCGTTCCACCTGGCGCTCTTCCATTCACAAAGGTGCCATGACCTGCGAGGCACACGTGCTTGCATTCGTTGATGAAGTCCACGAGGAAGCGATGAAGATGCTCGAAAGTTGACTTCTCCACAGTCATTGGTGCGTCGATGTGCTCAACTTTGAAGCGAGAGGAGCACAGCGCGGAGGAACTGTGCTTGGTTGGCAGCCGCTCAAATAAATTTGAGGAATAAACGGTTTTGGGTATAGTATATTAAAATGTTAAAATTTTAAATCTAATTACAAATTAAATTTTATTAATTAGAATGTTTTTTTTGCGAATGTTGGTTGTTTTGAATCTGTCAAGGAATTGCCGCAGCAGACCAAGATGGCCGCAGGGAATCAAGTGAGCTGCGACATAAAGGAGAAATCCTTCCATAGCAGCAGCAGTACCAGCGTTGGCAAGGACTTCTCCTTCACCTCCTATCGCAGCCTCGGCACCAGTGGCAAGACAGAAAATTGAAAAGAATGATGATTTTGTTTTGTGGTTTTGAGGATGATCTGGTGATGATTGTGCTGTGGTATGAGTGTTGGTGCTGTGGTGATGATTGAATTTTGTATTGGTGGAGACGTTGATTCTGTGGCGGTGATTATCATGGTAGTGTGAGCGAGGTTAGATTATTCAGGTTGATTGTTTTTTTATATTTATATTGATATATATACATATATTGTTAAAAATCTAAAAACCGTTTTATTTAACAAATTTATTGGGAAACGCTTTTGAATTAGTAAAAAAGTTCTATAGAAATGGCTGTGATTGATTGATGAAAATATTTATTCTCAAATTTCCGTTGAAAAGGAAGAGAATAATTTCTAACACACACAATGACATGCATACATACAATGACATGCACACACACAATGACATGCATACATACAATGACATGCACACACACAATGACATGCACACACACAATGACATGCACACACACAATGACATGCACACATACAATGACATGCACACACACAATGACATGCACACACACAATGACATGCACACACACAATGACATGCACACACACAATGACATGTACACACACAATGACATGCACACACACAATGACATGCACACACACAATGACATGCACACACACAATGACATGCACACACACAATGACATGCACACACACAATGACATGCACACACACAAAGACATGCACTTTTGATTCGACTCTAGTCGTCAGGAAACGGCACATCTTTGGTTCCGGAATGCCTGGTGCACTCTGCCGGAGTGAGCGTGCTTCAGTTGGTCCACGCACTTCATGACGTCACGGAAGAGGGAGGTAACCTGGAAGGAAGATGAGAACAGGGTGGGTTGCTGCCATTCATAAAGATAATAGGTCTTGTTCTGATTAGTTCTCAAAAAAAGTCCTCTAACACACCACATCTTTAAGATGGTATGTAAGGCTGAAAACTGTTTCGAAGATTGCGTGTGAAGGGGATCTTTTGAGAATTACTCCGAATAAAACTCATCCTCATTACTTTCGAGAAAATTTTCATCGGTGAAAAAAATTATTTGACAAAAAGTTGAAAAGTTATAACTCTAATAATCATATATAATAAATTTGAACTTATTAATCAATCTTAGCCTTTAAACGAAAACATCTATGTTTTTTAAAAATTTAATTTTTTTATTTATCAGTTATTGAAAAACATTATTTGAACTAAAACTTGAAACATCTATATTTTTTCATTGATTTATTTCATAATAAAAAAATTAATGTTGAAAAACACGAGTTTACATAAGAACGGGTTACTAGAAAAAGGTCAAAAGTCTTCTAAATCAGTATTTAAAAATTGTTTAAAATTTTTATACATTCACTTTTGACCCCTTAAAGAAACTTTTTAATTTTTACCCTGATGGAAGGTGAACGAGAGGTCGGACCAGGTACCCGATTCGACCAGGTACTTGCGGTGCTCCCGTGGGAACGGCAATGAAAATTAAACTGCAGTGCCGTTGAGAAAAATACCAAAAGATGGTTATTTAGACTTATTATGTTTGTTTTTATAACTTAGAAATTATAATAACCTTTTTATACTATTAAATTATAAGTATGATTTTATTTTTGCAGTTGTGGAGAATAAGAATATTTTCAATGTTGTCAAAAAACATATTTCTAACAATATTGAGAAATTAATAATAATGAACGAAGAAAAAATACGGGAGAAGATGAATTGAACAAATATTCACAATTACGTTCCAAAAA